>CM037851.1:33481-633481 GCA_021234595.1 Delia radicum | reverse complement strand
CCCTAATTGTATGGGACTAAAGATTACTAAACTGTAAAAAACAGTTGTTGCTGCTGTCTTTTTCGAGAAATCTTACAAACGGTTCATTTACAAAAAAAAACTTATTTTTCCTTAATTTTCTAAAAATTTGCATATTTATTGTCTCCTAAAATTGTATAATATCCAATCATATGCCATTGAAACAACATACAAAATTTTTTACAATATTTTAGTGAGACTAAACATCGGTACCTATCACTGTGCAAAAAAGAGTACTGAAACCTAAAAAATTAATTGTAATTTTTTAATGGTGAAGGACAAGAATTTTAAATATAAATAGCACAGACTACACGGACAGGTTATCAATGACATATCGGTCATTTACTTCAAGAGTGTCATAAGTCAAAAAATACTCTTTTCTACATCATAGATTTATTAGTTATATCATGCTTTATATTGTGTAAAAATTTCATATTAATATCATGTATACTTTTCGAGATAGAGGATAATATATTTTATTTTTTCTTTAAAGTGGGTGCAAAGAGTATATAATTCATTGATAAACTGTGCTACTCATGGGTCTCTCGATAATTAGCGAATTCGCACACAACTCTCACTAAGAGAAAACTACATTAAAACCCCCTATTTATAAAAAACGTGATGAAATAAATAGAGAAAGGGTCGAGCGATTCAGATATGGATTAAAAACTTAAAACTCGTTTTCTGCAAAATCGTGTTCTTTGCGTTATGTCAGTCTAGCAGTAAATGAGCGATATGTCAAAAAAGTTATCTTGAACCGTATGGTTTTTTTTTCGGAGTGAGGTAGAAATAAAAACATCCATATAAATTGTATGGCAAATTTATTGTATATGTCAATATAATTTTGAAATTTAATTTTACTCATTTTATTACCACCATTTTACATTCATCAGCTGATTCTTGTCTGTGCAGTTTGTGATAAATAGTTATATATCCAAGAACATAAAGTTGATAAAGTTTAAATCTCTCTGAATATAAATCATTCCAAAATGTTGATATTAAAATAATAAAAAAAATACGCAGATAAAATTTCTAAGTCATTCCGTTTAAGAATTTCTCAGTTAAAACTGGAAAATTTTAAATAATCGTTACCAACAAATGTTTCAGTTAAGTTTTTTTTTTTTACCCTGTAAATAAAATTTAAAATTGTCAAATACATGTGTTCGTTTAAAACATAATTTAATAAAATAATAGAAAAATTTTAGAGATACACTCAATTAACTTCTGCTGTAAATATTTGTAGTTGTTTGACTTGTAATACAGTATCTTTATTTTTAAATGAAAAAACCGTAATTTGTAGAAGAAATTTAATTTTTGACTACAATTGTTGTTCATTTAAAAAGCAAACCACATTAAATTACTGTATTATGATTTTACATTAATTTTATAAAATAGTTTTTTTATAAATTATGAAAAGTTTTTCGACCTTTGAAATGAATGACTTTATTAAATAATTGAGCTCTAGGTCACGTTTGTATTTATAAAATATCCTTTATTATTTTATATATCCCCAATATTTCGTCATTCTTTGAATGACATCTTCAGGGAGTCTAAAATTGTTCAATAATAATGTAATATAAATACATATAAAGAACAAAGAATGACGAAATATTGGAGATATATAAAATAATAAAGGATATTTTATAAACACAAACGTGACCTAAAGCTCAATTATTTAAAAAAGTAGTTTTTTGTTTTATTTAAAAAATAAAACAAAATAAGGTTTTTTTTTTATTTTTTACTGCATATGTGATTAATGTTTACTACAATTGTGGTTCATTTTTTGAACAGTAAAAAACAAATGACATAGTTAGTTGAATTTACTGAAATGTAAGCCGTCCTTTTTTCAAGTAAAATTTCATTTCTTTTCAACAACATTTGCAGTGGTCTTTACCTACTTAGTATTCTAAGTGTAACTTTCATTTTTTGTTTTCTCGTTGAATTGTTATAAGAAAAACTGGAAAGCACGCGGAAAATGTTTAAAATTATTTTAAATAAAATGAAGATCAAATATTAAAAGATTTTTTTTTAATTTGGGATTTTCAAGAAAAAATGTTAGCGTTTTTTTTTTATAGGCGATTATGTCTATACATTAATGGCCATTGCATATTTAGGAAAACATTAATTTTCTAACGATGAAGTGTATAGAAAAAAAGTTGCATCAAACTTGTGTGAAATTGAAATTTAAACTAGCCAGCAGAACTTTCTATTACAAACCTAATTTTTACAAGGGCATGTCCATCGAGCTAAATATTTACCACGGTAACATGTTTCTCCTCACTTTTTAATTACATCTTTAATTTTTAGATCGAATATTCTTTTAAAATTGACAAAGTTGTAGAACAAATTTAAATTTTATGTATAAACGAACTAATTATACCATAAATACATTTAAACATGTGAATTTGATGTTACTAACTTACAGTTAATAATACTAACAGTTGCGAAGTAATGCAAGGATAAGGAGTTTAACTTATTACCAGGTAACATGTTCCGTAATACCAACCTATTTCCGAGTTTTTGTTGGGTAATCAAAGGTTTCAGTAATGTTATTTATTGATTTTATTCCCGTTGAAATATCAATAAAAGCATAATTAAAATGTAGTCAAGTTCTTTGGAATATGAAAAATAATACAAAAATGATTAGTAAATACAAAAAACGTTAACGGTCCGTTTTCGTTTTTAATACTACCTGACGGTGCATCAACGGTCTATCATTGGTGGAGTGTTAACGTATTTGAATAAGTTGTTCCAGAAACTCCATTTTCCGGTCCGATTATGAAGATGCCACCTAAATTGTTCTATACTGAAATGTAAATGGGCTTGCAAAAAGCTTTCTTTTCCAGAAATTCCAAAGTTTACATTTTTTCATAGTAAAAATACAAAACATAAGTTTTTTTTTTATCCAAACTTAAACCTTCGGATCTTTTTGAAAGCCTTGTGTTAATACGCCAAAATTGCTTGTTGGGTGTTTGTCTATAAGAGTAGATAGGTACACTTAACATGTACCAAGTATTTGGGATAGGCGTTATGCCACAATTAACCTCAGTTAGTAAATGCAAAACAAACACTAATCGATATGTTCCAGACACCAGCAATGTGAAAATTTTTTTAAATACAAAATAAAATACAAAAAATAGCATCCCTTAATATTAAGCTGGAAATAGAGGAATAAAATAAATAGATTTTACTTACTTTAAACAATATCGTTACTTTACAATTTTTGTCTGCTTACGAGAAGATTTTTTTCGGAAGTTATTTGATGTTAAGTTATTTGCCACATGAACATAATCCTCAAACTGGATGCAGATTTTATGGACGAACAATTTTCGGAGTTGGTCCAAACAAATAATTGGGATTATAACCGTTTCAAAAATGGTCACAGTTTACATGGGTATTATGGCATTGAAAAATTAACTTTGCATTTTCGTCAAGTTTTGTGCGGAATATTATGACAGTTGTTATAAAACGGATATGGTCAAAATATGAGCAAAATCGGACAGCTTTAAGCCGTGCCCTAAAGAGGTCAAAGGTCAGATTTTAGTATTCCCGTATTTTTATTAAGAGATTTTATTAAAATTTATTTATTTGTTCTTGGATTCTTGTGTAAATAGCTACACTGATTTTTTATAATATTGTTAAACATTTTTTACAATACTTTTTTAAAAATTAACCCTTCTGTGTCCTGATGGCCAAAATTACTCATTTTTGTTAGCTCCTTTGAAACTTAACATATGCAAATTTTTATTTGTTAATTATTTGTCTATAAATTTGTCTATTAAATGTCATATAGAAAAACTTTACAATAAGCTAACATTATACATGTTTTTTGTGATCAAAACTATCCATTGTTACCGTTTAATAAATTTTCATAATAACGGTAGTTGGCTACCACAGTTACATCAAGACCGAAATGAAAATTTTAGAAATTTTTTAAAGCGATTCTATTAAATACATTTACTGGCTTGATTTTGAAATATCTTGAACTAAAGTCAAAATAACGCTAAAATACCGATTAGCCGATTTATAACGGTATTTTGTAGATATAACAAAATCGAATGGGTAAAATTTGAATATCAACCCTGTAATATTTTAATATTAATTTCATTAATTAATTACACAAAGCAATACTGAATTAAAAAATTACCCAAACGTTCCAAAAACTTAGAATTAGTATTTGAAACTACCAATTTGTAGTAACAATATATTTTCAATATTCATTAATTAATAAAATGTCAACAAAAAAAATTAGTTATTTTTTTTAGAAAAAAAAAAAAAAAAACTAAATAAGTGGAAGCATCTAAATCAACAAATGATGTCTCATTCATTAATAAATTCATCTTTATTTCCATCTTATACTTAGCATATAAATTTACAATTTCGAGATTTTATCTATAGATATTGCAATGAATAATTAAAAGATTTTGATATTGATTGTTTAATTATAACATTATTCAAAGGAAAAATAGGAAAAACCTTTACATAGTAGGGAAATAAGATTAAATACGTTAGAAAATAATAATTTGTGTTTCAAATCTGCAAATTAAGCCGATTGCATACATTTGATATTAATTGATATGGAGCATTTTGAATGGATTCATGGTATTTATTGTTAAGTTTTTTTTTATAAAGTCGATAATTAGTTCGTATCCAGTTTCATTGTGCAGAAGTTGAGTTTAATATCTCCAATTTTTGTTATTTATGATTTTGAGATAAGTATTTATTTTGAATGATTTGTAGTTTCTTCATATGATATTTTGCTGCATTATACCAGATAGGACTTGCATAAGTCAAGGTTGCTCTAATCACATTTTTGAATATTAAGTTTTTGTTCTTGAGGTTCAGGGTTGAACGTTTATTAAGGATTGGCCACAAAGCTCTGTCAGTTTTCATTGATTTTTTTTACAGATTTCGCTGATGTGCTTAGCAAAGTTAAGTTTGATATCGTTTTTAATAATGAGCAGGGAAACCGCAAATATGCACTATCATGTTTTTTCCTGTGTGTCGTATGGATCCATGAATAAACTATTTATCCGATTCAGAGCAATTTAAGAATTCTGACATCGATTTGTTAGAGCATATTTTAGCATATTTTATCCTTTAGAGCATATTTTTGCATATTTCAGCATTAAGAGCATATTTTGCGGTAAAAGCATATTTTTAGGGCATATTTCTACATTTTAAGAGCATATTTGTGTCTTTTAGGGCATATTTTGAATTCTTTGATACATACTTTTTTATTTTAAAATACAATAAACAAAGTGCAAGACGCGTTTTATAAAAAGTTGTGTGAAGCTTTTGTAGCAGCTAACATTCCTTTATTTAAAATGCGAAATGAACATCTTAAGAAATTATTTGAGGAATTTACAATTTACAAAGTACCCTCAGAAACGTTTCTTCGAACAAAACTTGTAAAAGGTCAACGTAAGTCCAATATTGTCTACCAAACAGATTTTTTTAGCTTATCCTATCGAATTAACTATGGAATTCTATTAATTTCAAAATAATTATTTTTATTTTAATAAACTTAAAAAATACATAACTATTTAATCTAGTTTTAATTTTGTTCAGTTAAGATCATATTATCGAATTCCAAATAGAAATTGATAATTACTTTTTTACAACTTATAGAGAAAAATCTTTGAAAAATCTTAGAACCAATAATTCATTTTTCTGGATACCAATCAATTCATCAGGTGTCTCAATGGCTCCATCTAGGGTTAACTGCCGCCAATTTCTATTATTTAAGCTAACGTTTGACAGAAAATGTAATGCGACTCGCAGTCGTATCAATTGCAAGCCAGCTGTTTTCTATTAACGAAGAAATAATCTCGGTGTTTTCAAAGTTCTTTTTATTTTCGCTCTATATATTCTTAGATATTCAAAAATATTATCCTACAAAGATTTTTCGAAATTCGAGATACATCCATTTTTGTGCAACAATGCCCAAGTATCGATTTTTCAATTTCAAACGGACCCCATTTTGATCAATTTTTTTTATTATTGTGAATGGAACGACAAATAACCATAAGTACCGGAAAGCTGCGCACCAACAACATAACTTTTTTTGGTAGACCCTACTTTGGAGGCCGAGAACTTTTAACAAACAGCCCACTTACTGACAAATTGTTAATTTTATATTTTGCATTTGTTCCTAAGGGGCAACAACTCAAAAGACGTTTTTTAAATATAGTTTGGGTAAGAATTGGTCTAGGTAAATGTTCTATTTATTTTTTGAAGACATTATCGTTTGATAATAAAGATGTTTAATTTGTCCTTATTATATGTAGTAAGTATTTGTAAGTGTGTTTAAATCAATGTAAATGATTTTTAATAGGAGTGATGGAATTCCAACCAATATTTTAACCATGTGTGCATCTTAAAATAATTTTGAAGGGGAGAACAATTTCAAAAATTAACCTAACAATATGCGCCTTCCATTTGCGTTTGCAGATGACTTGTCTTGGTGTGACTCTGGACGCCAAGTTGGAATTTTAAGGATGATGTCAATACGGTCGTTTCTCAAGTTAATGTTATGGGGTTAGATGTAATGTTACCAATAATATCAAGCTTAATTTCGTTCATGGGTTAATTATGCCAATATTTTTATATTGCTTATGAGTGTATTATGGGGCTCTGGGTTATGTAATGAAGAAGCTAAGATTGGCTTTTATTCGTGTCATGAGATATTTATGCTCTCTTAGACTGCACCATCACATTTCGTCTTATGTTTTAAAATTCTTGGGATTCCATTCAATAATTTTGTTCAAATTGTGTGTATTTTGTATTTTTTTAAAAAGTTTGTATATAAATATGCAAACCCTGAAATTTTTGTTTGATATTTTCAAATTTGGTTATTCCGAAACTTACCCGCTTTTGGGGCGATCTTCTCTTGTTAGAGTTGTCCGTGAATACAACAAATTGCCACTTACTTTAAACACGTTCAATTTTTCTATTAACAATCTGTTATCACTCCTTTGGATTTTTTTTGATTATATTTAGTATTATTGTATTTTAATTATTATCTCATTTTTGTATATTGCTTTATTTATATCAAATTTTATTGTTTACTTTGTATAATTTAGTAGAAATTATGGCCTTTAGGCTAGGTTATTGAAATAAATAAATAAATAAATTAAAAACATAAAAAAAATTAAAAAAATGCATTTTTTTTAATTGCTTAAGTGTGAAAGAAGACAACCGTAGAGAATATAGAATATATGTTTTTAATATAAAGAATATCGGAAGACATGAGACTAGAAACATATAAAATTAACCACTCGATTTCCTACACCCTTTCTGATTTTAACTAATCTTGATATAGAAGATTTACAGCATATAACTATAATCTCGTCCAAATGTAGGATCACGAATCCAAGAGGATTTTGAAATATCGAGTTTCAAAATATGAAAATTATTCGAAAATTTTAAAACGAGAACAAAATTCATTGATACCACAATTTTAATTGTGGTATCACACTTTTTCACGACAAAATGCATTGTTTTTAAAAACTGCGGCTCAAAAAGCTGTATTTAAAACAACAGTTTTTTTTTTGTCTTAAATTTATGTTAATTATATGTTTTTTCAAAGCTTTCAAATAAGGTATCGCTGAATTACGTAGCTTTAGCCGTTAAAAATATATGGCGGCCTATTATGTACGACTACTTTTGTTAAATTTTAGATTTATTTTTATTTTTTAAAACGCGATATTTCCACAACCGTAAGAGCTATCAACCCAAAACTTGGACGATTACATACCTTCCGTACCAAGTTTGGGTAAAGTTGTTTGATAGTTTTATGTGGAAAGAGGACAAAAGGTAACAATATTGTAATGTTATTTTAAAGAATAAATGATAGGTATACGAAAATGTACCATAGAATTGAAATTCGATTTATTAGTTCTATATCACTCCGCAAAACACTATAATGTAAGCAAAACCATACGATTTAATATAGCTTTTTTGATATATGTACATGTCCTTTGTAACCTGTCTGTGTAATCTGTGGTTTAAATCATTCAATAGTCAACCAGAATTAAAAATCGAATTAAGGATTGAATTCTGTAGACACTCTCACTAAACGCATTGATGTGCCGTACCAACCGCTAACGAATCTTTCGTTTAGTGTACTGAGAAAAATGTCTTCATATTCTTTAAAAAATATACATAAGTTGTCTTGTCAAAATTCTACAGATATTGAAATATATTTCAGTTTAGTTTCCCACACAATATTCTCTTAAACAATTCACCAACTAATGTGACAATTAATTCAAATTACCGTTACAACCATTTAACACTTCATTAAACGTTGCACTAAATTCAAGTGATACAGTTCTTAAGCACGAAAGTGGTTAACCGCCAAACACACGGAAGTTCTCTAAACAATCTCAATTAGTGATGGTGGTTTGTTGCTTGTACGACAAAGAAGCATCGAAAACTAAATCACATCACCCTTTAGAGATGCGGACTGTCATTGGCAATTGTCGAAATTCAATTATTTTTATTTTATGATCGTCAAAACAAAAATTAGCCACGTCAACGACTGTATCAGGATGAGCATCGTTCGTTTCGCCTACTACTACCCCTCCCCTTTTTTTTCCTAAAAATAAAAAAAAAAATTGACTTTCATCATATGTTTGTGTGCCCGTCACACACAGGCACACACAGCCTGCAATCAGACACAAATGTACGCACTCATTTAAAGGCGATCAAACAAGTTAAAGTGAGTGTGTATGTACAACAGGGAACGCGTGCACGGCACGCGCTATCAAGATTGCCAAATACAAATAGAAAATAAAGAAAACAAATTTTCCCGAGGCGAGAAAAACCACCGTAGTCAAACAGTTGAACAATATGTCACTGACTGACTGTTGAAACGGAATTCAAACCTTTTCATTACCAGTAATTTGCCTTGCAACATGTTTAACACAGCAACTATTGCGCAATACAAAGAGAAAAGGAAAAACATGATGACAGTAATCTTACATTTGATGTAGATGGATCTCAATGATAAACGTTTAAAAAATCCACCCTGTAACTGTGTTTGTACGAGAGCGAAACGCATTCCCTGCAAACATTTGGAAAATATATTGGCAAAGTAGAATTTTAAATATGCCTACACAAAAATAAATTTAGCATATATGAATCACGTATTTTGAAAGTGGTATGAGTCCATTTAAAAAAAAAATAAAAAATTAGATAATGATGGGTTTCCATAGAAGTCAATGGATTCTATTCATAGCATACAATTTTGTTGTCAAAATTTAGCAGATCGCTGAACTTATTGATCCGCCCTCGTAATGGACTTATTGATCCGCCCTCGTAACTAAAAAGAAAAAAATTCTTGAAATTTTTCCTTAACATCTCTTTAGAATAATTAACTAACTTACAGCAAATTTAAGTTAAACGATTTTACTCAAACACTAATTTTGAACTAATGTTTAACTAATTTTTGTTGCTACCAAAATTGTGCTGATAAACACATTAATAGGACGGAAAACAAATAAAAAGATGAGCTGCAGATGTCGCAGCTCGTCTTCATGAAGTAGAGAAAAAATAAAAGATACCAATAATATAAGACTTATAAGACTTACAAAAAAGGCAACTACGGTTAATTTCGTTCATTTCTTTTGTATAATACACTCATAGATAAAACTTAGTAGACAAATTTGTAAAACCGTTAGTAATCCTACTTTGCTAATTTGTAAAACCGTAAGTAATCCTACTTTGCAAATTTTAAACAAAATTTTTGTTCAACTTGAGATTTTAGTTAAAATTTTTTGTTGCTGAATTTACTAAAGTCTAAAAATATTATATTGATAATCAAAATCAGCAGAGGTGAATTCTAAGGGCGAGCAACTTTTCTAAAAATAACCAGAGTTTAACTTAAACCATAAATATTTTAATATAAATTTGACATTCATACCTATGGCTAAGCCCTAAATGTAGGCTATGCTGAGATAAGTTTGAAGGTGTAATTGATTTACCTCACGATTGATTTAAAAAATTAATTTTAAAATGATTTACCTCACGATAGATTCGTTTTTAATTTTGAATTATTTTACCTTTAAAATATTTAAACATGTATAAAATAAATAATTTATTTTTGTTAACAGCAATGAAATAAAACTGTGTTAGGTTATTATTATTATTAAAAATCCTTTAACAATAAAAATACATTAAAACATGTTGCAAGAAAATGTGCTAAGTCCACATTAAATGGGAAAAATCATAAAGAGCAAATGTGCTGAGTCACTAAATAGCATATAAGTCCGCATTAGCTTTTTATTGAAATAGTACGATTACCGATATTGAAAGAGGACGAACAAAAGAAGAAAACTGCGTTTACAGAAATAAAAATATTCACAATGAAAAAAGTTAGGAAGTTTTTTTGTTCCTACTGAAAAATTTTAAAAAATCGACACGTTTGCTCACTAAGCCAACGATTTAATTATTCAATGATTATAATTTGCACTGCCATGTTTGTAGGGTTGTATGTACATGAGAGAAAGGGTGGACCAAATTTGAGTTAATTGATGGTACGACATTTTCAAGTACAATCTTGTTACAAAAGCAAATGTGTAAACATGCGTTCTTATCGTAGTTGCAAAATTCTCAGGGTCTCTTTGTAGAACCTGTTAGAATCCTCCCTTCGAATGAATGTTATTCTGGATTTACCAGGCCACAATTAAATTATCGCATTTCAATAACAACAACTGCATATAATAATAACAAACAAATAAATAGTTAGACAGGGTCTTAAAAATACACATTAAGTTTCGTTTGCAATGCAATTGGTGCTGATGTTTTTGTTTTTGCTGGTGTTGTTTCCTTTTTAAAATTTGTATGAAAGTATGTGTGTATTGAAGGGGAGCATGAATATAATCGAAAGACATTTTTTTATACAACAACAATAAATTTTTTTGCTCTAATACTATTAAATTTTGAAAATTATAAAAACATGAACAAAATTAAAGTAATCTCATGAAAAAAGTGAAAATTTTTGTAATCGTCTGTTTTCTGTTATTTTCAATATAAAAATCGTCAAAACCGTCATCACAGTATACAAGAGAATATTTAGCAAAATATTCATGCGTTCGTCCCTTTAGTGTGTACAAGGTGCTTTAAGCCTAATGCTACGTCGCCACTATGTATGTTGAGGGCAAAACATGTTTGTGAATAAAAATGTTGTGATTGTGTGATGAATAGTGGAAACGTAGCATGAGCTTTGTTCGGATTGTGTGTGTTTAAGGTGTGTGGGAAATGAAAACACATTTACATTTACAATTCAAATTAACCGATGATAAGATGGCTTATTTAATATTTGGACGTATAAAAAGGATTAAGAGTTATTGGTGCGTTGTTCATCAAATTATTTTTGCGTGTAGATTTCTAGACCCGTAGTAAATCAAGCATTTTTGGCTATTGATTTTTTGTTTTTTTTTACGCATCTAGCAAAAGAAAGGATTTAAAAGGAATTCTAACGCTAGTCATAGAATTCTTCTCCACATCCCCTAGTGCAGGGTTGGCATAACAATTACGTGCGTGCTAGTAATGGCCAGCGACCTGACATCTTCTTGAATATTTTCAAAAGTTCTCAATTTTATTAGGTGACCAGGGCAAATGTTAAAATAATTATTGGAAGCTTAAATATTTGTTTTTGCTACAAGATGTCAAGAAATGGTTGTATACAACATTTATAAACATTTTATACATTTAAAAAGTGTCTTCCCGATCAAAAAACAGTTATGTCTCATACACAAAAACGGATCTCATTTTATATAGATCGATATTTATTCTTATCCAAGTTAATCTCAAAATTGGGGTATTCAGTAAAATCCAATTGTATCCCTCAAATATATAACCGGATTGAATTAGATCAAAATTGAGGGATCCAATTTGATATTATTTAAGATTCAGATGGATCCTAAAATATCACATCTGATCAACTTAGATCTAAATGGATATAATTAGATCCAAAAAGATAACTAATTTTTGGTGGATCGAGTAAGATTTATTGAGATTAAATTGGATTTACTTAAATCCCATGAAATATTTAAATTCCATAAAGAATTGTAAAAAAAAAGATTTAGTCATCAGGCGCATATATAATTATGTACGGGGTTATATATAACAATATATACTTATATATAACAATATATACTTATATATAATACTCATAGAAAATATTATTGATGTTGAAGCATATACATATAATCATATCTCAATTTAATTGTTAATCTTGTGCGAAATATGGAATCATACATAATTTTATCTTATATTATTTAATGCCATAAATAGTTATATCCTTAGTTGTATTATACATATGGCACCATAAAAAGGGTGTTGTTTATAGAGGTCTAGAACTTTGAAATGGAATAAAACAAAGATGATTTTTTTAAATTGACATGAAGTTTACTTTAAACGTAGTGCGAAAACTTTCCATAGTTAATCGAATTAATTGCTCTGATGGACGATTATGTAAAATGGACGTAGTGCGCGATACGTATTTCGAACAGAACCATGATCTTCAAAATAAATTTGCACAATTTGGAAACGTTGTTCAGGCGTCAGTCTATTCATGATGAAATGCCAAACTAAACATAAATCACTTGACAGCTGACAAAATGGCAGCCAGTTAAAAAAGTGTTGCCAACTTTTGAATGGATTTTTTTCTGGTTCTTAAATTTCTACACCTTATACACAAAAGATGTAGGAACACTAAAAAAAGAACTTGTATCATTTGTAACATTAGGAGTTTTTAATTTAGTTTTAGATTTTTTTCAATGTAAAAAGCTAAATTAAGTTTCAACGTTTTTTCCATGTTTTTAAGTGTAAGTTACTAAATTCCATAAAATCTTCATTTCCATTATATCTTCCTTTGCAATTTTATTTTTTTCGCAGTTTTCAAATAGTTTTCCGCATAATCCTCTTTTTGTTAAATTAAACTAAAAATTAATATTTAGCTAAAATTTTAACGTCATCAGGAAATAACGATGCATATTCAACTTAAAGCACACAAACGTTTTCAAATTTGATGTGTTTCGCGGATATTGATAAAACAGATTAAAGCGTTATTTCGCGATATATTCATCAAAATTCCAAAAATAACGAACACAATAAGTCAAAAGTTTTTTAAACTATGTTGTACAGCATTATTGGTCCTCTAGAACAACTTTAATGTTAAAAACTTGAAAAAATGCATTTTAAGGAATTGCACTTTATGCGGGAGGTTATTTTTTTCAAAATGACCTGTAAAAGCGATTTCTATCTATAAAAAAATTAGTTACTGCAACTTTTGTTAAAAATTTTGTCAAATATAACACAGATTGTAAAATTATATCGTTCTGCATAAAAAACAATTATAAAATGATTTTTTTTTTTGATGTTTTTTAATCGATTTTTATAAAAAATTAAACAACTCTCTCATTTTTCATCCGTTGCATTTTTAATACATCTTCCAAATGGTTTTGAAATCCACTAATAACTTTGATAACTGATTAACCCTTACTTGCACTGTAGTACTTATTTGTTACATAGACTTTGTAGTATGCATAAAATTCATTTTTAAAACAAACATTAATAAATGTTTTGTTTAACAGGTTTTGTTTATTAGGTTTTAACCTAATGTTTCATATTAAAAAAAATATATTAAAAATATATTTGATTGGTTTGTCAAATATTTTAGGAAATATTCAACGGAATTGCTAGTATAATACAATATATTATTAGTTGAATTGTCTAGTTTACTCGTCATTTAGAAAATGCAAATCTATTAGCTGCGGTAAAAGCTAGATGTGTTAATATAAAAAAAAAATTAATTTCCTAACTCCTTGGAGAATCCTGAAAACATCTTTGAACATTAAGGAGCTTTATTATATTGAAATTATTATTGGATGTCAACACTTTTCGAAATATGTATTCAAAATGAAAAACGGATGTAAAATGTGATATTTTTAAAAATTTTTTTTAAAAAATTGCATTGAAAAAAAAAGCCTCAAAATGAAGCACTTTAGTGTACATACTTACAAGACTCTCAAATTTTTAGCAACAAATTTTACAAGTTTTGGATGTAAAAATAAAGTTTCTGCACTAAATAGGTAATTCGGTACTTTTCCTTTACACACAAAAAAAAAATCGTTGCCAAGTAACTAAGAAAAATTTCAAATAATAATTTTTTTTCACTATTTAAAAACTAGGAAAGTTAAAGAAAAGCTGAAGAACTGAACAGTTTATTTCATTGAAACATCCACACTAGCTATTTTAATTTTTGCAAATATGAAATTCTTCATCGCATAGCCGCATAGACCATAAACAAATATTAATAAATGATATAGTACTTTTTCACGATCCTTAAAAAGTTCACGCACCAAACGCGATGAAGTATAGAATTTTAGTCCTTTTTTAGTACACTCAAAATATTTTGTCGTTAAACCCAAAGGAATATGTAATTTAAAACTACTAAACTTATCATTAAAAACCGGTCTACTCACTTTTCTTTTAAATCAAATGTATTTTTAATTTTTTTTTTTTTACTATTAAAAAATTAAATTAAAATCCGTAAAAATAAAAGATTTGCTTTTATTTTTACTATCAAAAATAAAATAAAAAATTTAAAAAACTCCCAAATCAGTAAAAATAAACGATTTTATTTGAACTATCAAAAATTAACTTTTTGGTTCAAAAAAAAAGAATTTTTTGTAAAAAGAAAATTTTAAATGAAAATAAGAACTGGTACAAAAAAACAATATTTATGTGTAGTTTGTTTTTCAATAAATGGTAAAATAAGTTTAAAAAAATGTTTCTTTGTAACTTAAATGTATATTTCTTAAAAAAATGATTACTTTTTAAATAAACTACAATCAGTTACTCTTAAAATATCGTGAGTGTATAAGAAAATAACATTTGCAAAATATTTAATAATTTCTTATAATTTCATTAATATAAAAAATGGAATGGAGGCCGCGAAATATGGCTGAATATTATGACTCTATTTCGCGGATTCTTTTAGTATCAAGTGATAGCAGATATGAGACAATAATATATACATTAGGGCGGCAATAATATATACATTTCGGGTAGAAGTTTTCAAAAGACATATCCTGGTTGCTTTTTTGGTACTTTCGTGTTATTGTATAGTTGTTATTGTAAAAAGGGGAAATTTTATGGTAACATAATACAATTCCGCTAATAAAAAGAAAAAAATGTATGTGCTATTGTCTACTTTATAACATACTAGTGCAAATACAAATGTGTATAACCTTCTGGTACCTTTCTATATGCCAATTTTATTTTTTTTAATTTTTTGTTTTTAAAGTTCATTATTTCCATATGGTATACATCGTTGGTGAGCATATTGAAAAATGTACAATCTAGCGCAAAAATAATTTCTTCGTCGCAGAAAAATGCATAAAATGCTAAAAACCAGATTTTTTTTTACTAATTTTTGCGAATTAATAATCTTTTTTACATGACCGCAGGGCACTGTAAAAAATATGAAGTTTGATACCCATATTGCCTATATTTGGACCACAGGGTTGCCACCATAATTCAAAATGTAGGGGTTTCGGAAAAAACCCGACAAACCCCGAAATAGCTGCAACATCGAAAAAAGAAAAATACGTGCCCGCTTAAACTTAATAAGGATCAATATATGTTATTTTTACAGTCGTACCACTATACATGTCCATATAAAGTACCCTAAAACTTTTTTACAAAAATAACTATACAACAACAAAAATAGTACCAACAAAAGGTACCAGGAGATTTGACAGTCGTACCACTATACATGTCCATATAAAGTACCCTAAAACTTTTTTACAATAACAACTATACAACAACAAAAATAGTACCAACAAAAGGTACCAGGAGATTACTTTTGAAAGTTTCTACCCGAAAATATAACATTTATATATAGTTTCTTTGGATCAAATGCCATATAAATTCAAAATACCAAAAAATGGGTAATTTTTGACTTTTAACCCCTTAAATCCCAACTGGATGATAATCTTAAACACCCCAACCTTAGAATTTTTTTCTCTCAAAATATCCAAATATCTTCAAAATCAAAGATTATCTCATAAAAGACCTTCGTTGTAAGCTCGGCTTGAGGTCAAAGTTCAAATTTTTAGAAATTCGGTATATTGAACTATAATTGACTTAAAACGATCGATTTTTTTTACAAAGTTTGACCAAATCTGGACAATCTTGATAATACAAATATCCTTAATGTTTTCCCAACTTTTTTTTAATTAACCCTTTTGTGCTACGGGTCAAAATTACTCATCGGTGAAAATTGCATTTGATGAAAGGGCTCATTTTGACCAAAATGGTTAATTGTAATGAAAATATTTCAGAAATCATCTACGATAGTTAAAACCATGGCTGGTAACCGATTCGATGCGTATATCGGTAAGGGTAACGCTATTTTCTTTTATTTCGGTAGCGATATTTTATGTGTAACGATATTTAATTTATTTAGGTAACGGTTATTTAGCGATAACGATATTGAAGATATGTTGGTAACGTTATTTTAACGGTAGCGGTATTTTAGTTATTTTGGTAACTGTATTTAAAGATTAACGGTTTTTTAGTTATTTCGGTAATGATATTTTAAGGTTTAGTTGTTTCGGTATCGGCAAAAAATTTCAAAAAAATTTCAATTAAATTCTTGGGGGGTTTTAGAAATTGCTCTAGACTCGTTGCGTGAAACAAAATTAGCTATAAAATTATTTTTATTATCAGTACAATATTGCGTGGCGCGATAAAGAAAGTTTGTGATAAAGAGAGTTTGTCAAAAAAAAAGTTATAACCCTTATCCACACGTTTGATTCCATTTTGATTCCGAAGGAAGTGTAAGGGCTTAATGTATTACCACGTAAGATGCATATTATTAGCAAGGGTAAAAAAACAATAATAATCACCATTCTATCTATCACATAGTCATTTGAATTTGTCCGCATGCAGTTGAAGGTTAAATTAGATATTTGTACTTAACAAGCTCCGCCCATTCAACTTCAACTACGAATACGAACAAAGCAGCAGTAGTTAATGTTTAAAAAAATCACTGCTATTCCTTTTAAGGGTTGAAAATCTTTAATGGAGTAAAGCGATTTTTTTTTGTGAAATTCGGTGATTATTGTTGGCACAAATGTTTATACTTGTATAAAAGCAGTAATATTCCCAGGAGATTTTGGTATTTCATTACAAATCCTATTAGAGTGCGGTTGATAATTCAATAAGAAAATTTAATAGAGTAAATTACACCCAATAAGAATATTATATATATGTATACATAGTTGAAAATCAAAAAAGTGATTTAAAAATCAAACTGAAAAATGTCTCGTAATCAGTTACCGGATTCTTCATCATCTCCCCCGATTAGGTTAGTACTAACCGAGTGAATTTGTGCCGTACGCAATACGTATTATATGAATGGACTTGTGATAATTCTGAATATGAACCGATAAATATGGATGTCAAGTCCGTTGGCTTAAATCATTATAAAAAAAAAAACTATCAAACTACATAAAATGTTTTCCATGATTTCCAAAAAATTGTGTATACACAGAGAATAATAAAGTGCCAACCAAAGTGAAAAGTATATTTTGGTGCCTACAATCAATAAATTCAGGAGTGAGATCGAAAAATTCCATACACACATTTTTTTATGTTTTAAAGCGAACTTTTTTTTGGATCACGTTATCTTTTAAAAAGTAGTCAGATTATGTGTACAAAATATTAGCGTAATCGGATTATTAGTTTGTTTCGTGGTCGGCAAACACTAATTCTAAAACCGATAAGGATTCAGTACAGCTTCATGGAACTATTTTTAATCTTAAAATAGCACTAACGAAATAACTAAATATACCGTTAACCTTAAAATACCCTAACGAAATAATTTTAAAATACCGGTAACGATTTCTGTATTACATTCTATATATTTTGGTGAAAAATATAGAATTAAACATCATGACCGAACATTTTTTTGGTTTCCTCGGTCAATGTTTCTTTTCCGAAAGGTTATGATTCCTATGGAGATTTAACCATTTTATAATCGGTTATAATTTCCATATTTTCATGTGTATAACCGATAGTTTTTATGTGTATAACCTCCAAAACCCTAAATGGGGATAATGTCTGTGGGGGCAGTGACTAAGGACCCGAACCCTACATATGTAGTTTTGGTGGATATATTTGTGTATGTATAAGTCATTAAAAGTTTAAACAAAAATATTTCAGTACAGTGTTATTTTAACGTCATATAGACAGTCGCAATTAATTTTTAATTGATATGTATTCAACAAATTTAATTTAGAAATGTTGAGGTTAAGAAGTAGAATAAACGTTTTTCTCTAAATATACCTTTTCAGTCATCTTTCCTTTCATAACTTCGATGAAGATATGATCAATGATTTGCCATCATGTGTGTACGCTGGAGGAACTGCTGCCGGCAATGGAAATACTAATTTACGCATAAGTTCAAATAATTTCAGACAAATACAACAGCAATATATGCAACAAGGTAACAACACAGTACATACCTGAAATTGTCGCAGAAGAATCATCGAATTGCCTTTGTAATTTCAGAAAATATTTTAGACTCTTCCACCAATATCGGATTAAATAACAACAGCAACAATAATTCTTCTTTAATATGCGGAAGTCCAAATACCAGTGGCAATTCATACAATTCGACACCATATAAAATCCAAAGGCAACAAGCAAATGTGCGGGAACGCAAAAGGATCCAGAGGTCGGCACCAACAGGGTACAATATATCACTTTGTTTTCCTTTTTTTTATTTTTTTATAAATTCCAATCACTCACAATAACTCGAAAACCGCTCACAAAATTCCACATTAAAAAAAAATGGGAAAGGGCTGGTAAAGCACTTAGACATTTGATGCAAGTGCTGAAAAAATTGGATTCGATTTTTCGAAATAAAGGTTTATTTTTTAGTTTTATTTTGTTATGACAGGACAAGAGCTTTCCCACTACGCTTACGAAATATGCTCATAATATTTGAAGAAAAAGAAACAACCAAACGCCACCTCTCTTAAATTAGTAGGAGTGCAACCGATATTGTTAGCGTCAAATGAAAGTGTATTAGTTAGATTAGTTATTATATTTACAATTATATTTCAGTATTTTGTAATTCTATTTTACCCTTTCTTTACCAACGTGTCTTTAATGGCACATCCAGAAGCATATAACTTCTGATAGGAAGCCGATATAACGATACAATAAAAAGCATGTGAAAGTTTAAAGTCTTGGTTTATAAAACTTTAAAATTTTTAATTCTAGGGTTGCCATAAATTGATTAAAAAAAAAAAAAAGTTTTTAAAACTTTTCAGCCCATTTTTACAACTTAAACATTCGAATAACCAAAAATTTTTTCTCAGATTTTGATCTGGTCATTAAATGAAGCTACGTGTCAAGTTTCGAGATTCTAGCTTTGTTAGTTTAGGAGATTCACCAAACACCCATTTTTCGGATATAAAGAAGTGTTTCCAATTCGGTTAATCAATTAACCGATTCCTCTATTAATAGCCTCTATTTTGGTTAATGTCGAAACAAATAATTTAAAATAATTATTCGGACGGAATGATCGGTTAAAATAGGTCGACTAACCAACCGGTTAAATTTGTATATGGGTTTTTTGAGTGAAACTTGTAAATTTTCTTAACTTTGACTAAAAAATGGCTAAGAAAAAAAACGCTATAAAAAAAGGTAATCGAATCCTTCTAAAATCGAGAGAAAGCGACTCTTAAGCCTCTAGATAACATATTTTTTTATAGGCTTTAGAAAATTTGATAAAAAAAATTGTATTCTCTTTTGATTCTTTTAAAAACTCAAATTAATGTTAACCAATATTTTTCTATGTGTTTCAAAGCAAGGTTAAATTTGTTTCAAATAGTTGACACCCAACTATCAATCAATTTAAAATTTATTTCAGTAGGAACCGGACTTCTACCATCTCCCCACAACATTTTTTATAATCAATTTCCAATTACTACAATTTTCAAACATGTTCCAGTGAAAATGAAAGATATACCTAGCTAGAACCAGTTTCTGAAGCAGTTTCGCCTGTTCTACTTCGAAGCAATTAAACCGGTTGAATTTGGGACAATTTGAAACAAAAATCATTGGTGAAAAAACTTACACCGGAACCGGTGACAAAGAAAAATAATTTGTTCTCAAGCTATTTTTTGAAATCCTCATATTTTAAAAATGGTAACACTGGTAGAAAATAAAAAAAAGGTGCAAAAATGGTACGTAATTCCAAATCTTGCTTAAATTAACAGTTGATTTAAGGTTTTTTGTTAAAGTTGTAAATTCTTATCGTTCTAAATTAATATGAACTAAAATTTTAAAAATATCGTTGCTTTAAAAACCAATATCCCGAAATTTAATATTGATAAACATAAACTTTTAAATTTTTTTATGTACAAAATTTGGGTTTCAACTATATTTTACAGAATTTTTTAACAAAAGGCCTAAAAAAAATTGCAAAAATGGCTTTTTGTGGTAAGGATCCGAAAAAATTTAATTTTTTTAAAATAATTGGAAAGTAACATTTAATGGGAAATGCCAAAGAAGGCGCTGATAACATTCCTCCAAAATAAACCCCCCAAGATTGTAAGGCATGTTTTAGTACAACATCACAAAACGCTTGAATCATCCTCAACAAACACTTTATCAACCAATGCCAGTCAACTTTAATTGATATTCGACTAAAAAGCAGTTCTTTGTGTTCTTTTTTTATGAAAGGCCAAAGAAATACATTTTGAACTATTAATCGATTAATCGCCAATGTTGTCGATTAACCGACACGAATAACCGCACTTAGAATACTATGTAGGTAAAGACCACTGCAAATGTAGTTGAAAACAAATGAAATTTCACTTAAAGAAAGGACGACTTACATTACAGGAAATTTAACTAACATTGTCATTTGTTTTTTAATGCTCAAAAAATGACTAACAATTGTAGTAAAAATGAACCAACTGTAAAAAATGAATGTAAAATCATAACACAGTCATTTGATGTTGGTTGTTTTTTTAAATGAACTAAAGGTTAGTAAATATTTTAATTTGTTCTACAAATGACTGACATTTGCATTAAAAATAAAGAAACTGTATTACAACCCAAACAACTACATATTTTTTAAGCATAAGTTCCCTGAGTGCGGTTAATCCATTTTCGCAAATAATGCCTTAACCAGTTAACAGCCTAGGTCGATTAATTGAAAACACTACAGTAAATATAAAGGCTGATTAAAAAAAAATCGAACTTTCTTGACAAATCGCAACTATATCGCACTGATGAACAGTTTATGCATATATTGCTTTATTTTTCAATGACAATATCCCAATGAACATATTTAAACAAAAATATAAAGTTTTTTGCATTAGCATATTTTTTTAAAAATGTGTACACTGTATTTTGTACAAGGGTAGTGAAAAGGTAAATTGCAAGGCAAAAGTTTCATGGAATTGAAAAAACGTTTCTTTCGCTTTGAAAAAATCGGAATTAGGGCGTAGAAACCGAGATATTTAAAGTCACTACTAGAATTTGAAGTCGGAGTAAAAAATGATAAAAGTGAGAAATGAAGCTGTTGTTAAACTAAAAACAATGATATATCACATGTTACTATAAATAGCTACGCTAGAAACAAAAAAAAACAAAAAGGGCGGTATCTACGGGCGTGGCAAAAAAATAAAAAATATATTTTTAAAATCGTCTTCAACTAATTTTTAATTCTACGAGGTGACTTTCACAAGGGAGAGACTAATGAACATGCCATTGTTAAAATAATAGGGTTTGTAGTAGAAAAGTAATTCGTTACCGACCTTAATTTCTTAAAGTCAAACTTAATACCGGGTAATAAAAAGTTTTGCTGGGTTGTTTTCAAATTTAATAAAACAGTAGTAGAGATCGACGTCCAGAGCTCGAGCATTTTTATTAAATAAAAATTGAAAGGTCGAATAACTACAACTTTGAAATAGATTTAAAAAAAAAAAAACAACTTTTTTGTACTTACTCGTATGTATATACTATCCGATATTGAAAGTAGTTTCTTTTTCACATTTAAAATTTGCAGTAGTATCAACTCCGCCTTTGATGAATTAAGAGTACACGTGCCCACATTTCCTTATGAGAAGCGTTTAAGCAAAATCGATACTTTGAGATTGGCCATAGCTTATATATCATTGCTTAGAGAAGTTTTACAGTCCGATTACGATCCACTTACTTACGTGGAAAAATGTTTACGCGGAGAAATAAAAGCCGAAAGAGCTAATTGGAACACAAGTGGTAAGTTTATGAATTTAAAATATCGACATGTACATATGGGGAGGGAGGGGTGTTGAAAGTTAAGAGCTAGCCACATCATATTTTTGTTGTTTAAAAATAATATTGAGAATAAGGCGAAGTATGCACCTGTGGAGTACATGCCATCTTTAAAATTAGGATTATTTCATTATTTAAATCTTTAGAGGCTTAAAGAAAAACACAAAATGTGAAATTCGCGCTGCCTTAATATCTAAAGACTCCTTGTAGCATATTTCAGCTAAATTCGCTTATAATGAGAGGTCGCAGAAAAAATTTTACTAATTGTCCTAATAAAAAAACAGAGTTCTTAAAACTTTATTATCACTCTAATGATGATTTTCAGTTGGGGTTTATCTTTTCTAGCACACTTAAACAATCTACAATTTTTGTATCGTCCTATTAAATTAAATAAATTTTAACAATTCTGTTTTTCGTTAGGACAACACAACAGATTGCACACCACGTGCAACTAGTAATACATCGCCTAAGATTTTTTTTGTATCAAATTCGTGTTCATATTAAACATTTTTCTTAATAGTTTTTAATACGGTAAATAGGACTGATTTGATATTTTCAAACTGTGGTCAAACGTTATACCCCTATTGCAGACGTTTAATTTATATCGAGGAGTTTATTTAGCGATATTTGCTTTTTTTTATCTTCTGGATAATAATTTAGCTATATTACAGTAAATCTCATTTAAGACGGGCCCACGGTTATTGCGAAGTAATTTGAAGGTCCCGACGTTGTAGTAAAAATTTCAATGTAAAAACATCTATTAATACGAATTCGCTTAAGACGAACCCTCGGTTAAGACGAACTTCTTCGGACAGGCCCCCCTCAAACAAAATTTCATATAATTTTCAATTTTTATTACGAACTTCTTAAAATTTTCGCAAATTTTTCTAAAATTTCTATGAATTTTCCTAAATTTTAAACCGAACACACTGACATTTTTTCTCAAATGTATAGAGAAATAAATTAAAACTTTTAATATTTTGTGGACAACAAAACATTTTAATGAAATTGTACATCGTTTAAAACCGACATTGCTGTAACGAAATAATTTTATTGGTCCCTCTAAGTTCGCCTTAACAGGGTTTTACTGTGGTTTCCTATAAAATAAATAAAACTTTCGAACTATAAGACAATGATAATATTTCGTAATAATTTAATCGAAATCAAACAGCATTAGTTTTAGTTTTATATCTTGCCCCATATGTAAATTAGAATGTCCCTTATTGAATTGTTTAATTTGAAATGCTAGCCCTCCAGTTAAATCCCACTTGATCTTAAATGTACAGCTAAAAAAAAAATAATTATCCCAGTTAGCAAAATTTAGATAATTTTTAGGAGGGTTCCTATTCTATGAGTAAAAATTAATCAAATAGAACACATATTGTTGAAGTTTAAAAATTTTATTGTCAAAAGTTACTCATTTTTTGGACGAATATATGAGCTTTCCAAAAAGAATCATGAATACACAAGAATTTTAAGAAAATTATTTAATCCAAAAAATGGTTCAGAACTGACTCAGTAATGTAATTGAATTTGAGAATTTTGTGAACAAATCAAATTTTATTTTACTATTTACTTAAATTATTTTAAACAACTTACAATAACAGTAGAAACAAATGAGTATTAATTAAGTAAATGTTAGAATTTTACCCGCAGATTCGGTAAAAACAGATGTTTATTCAGTTATTTTAAATAGATTTAGTATTTTTCTTTGTGTTTTAATCAGATAAATTTAGACACACACAATATCCTAACACTGAATTGGCTGAATGGTTTTATGTCGATTCAAACAAACAAGTTCATAAAGTTCATGGAGTTAACATTAAAATAAATTTGTGATAGATAAACAGTTTTAATAAAAAATAATAATGGTTTTTTTTTTTAAACGGACAGCAAACAAATTTGTTTTCTAGATGAAAAAGCTAATAAGTGGGAAAAAAAAAATAGTTTTTTGACGAATTTTGTTTTATAATTCGCGTTGTGGTAACAAAGAAAAATTCTGGTAACGTTGTAGCACTAGTGTCCGACAGAAGTCTTCGGCCAAAAAACGATATTTAGTCGGTTTAATAAATATGGCCCGAGTAGTAGATTTTATTAAAAAAATAAATATTTATATGTTATTTAATTAAAATTAAAGGCGTTGCAAGAAGGAGAAAGCAGCAAATCTTTGCAAGATTCGGGTCACTTTTAATAGGTTGTTTTAAAAATAATACATTTGGCCCATCAAGGGGGCTTTAAACTTAATATATTTGTACTGTTTTTAGTTTTAGATTAAAAAACAGATTTAATTAATGAATTGTTAGATCAAATGTCCATAAAATTAAAAATTTCAGCGTAGAGAAAACATGAAAATTAGAAAGCATTTCTATTGCAAAATCTTGATCATACAAATTTCAAAAAAAAATGTTTTACGATCAGTTCAAGATTAAAACAGAGAGTTTCTGAACAGAACTTTTTTTTATTTGTTTAAAAAGCGGTTAAAAGATTTTTTTTTCAAATTCCAGAAACCGAAACCGGTTTTTTTTAAGTTTTAACTATTCGAAAAAACCGAAATCTTCATATAAAGGGTGTTTTTATAGAGGTATATAACTTTGATATAGAATAAAACAAAGATGAATTTTTTAAATTGACATAAAATTAACTTTATTCGAAATATAATCTTCTGACATTATAATTTAAATATGACTTCTGGCATATGACCGCCACGACTGGCTCGGAGGTAGTCTAATCTGGATGTCTAATTTTCGATGACTTTTTCCAACATTTCTGGCCGTCAATCGGAATGTTGTCCTCCAAGTGGTCAATCGTTTCGGGCTTATCGGCGTAGACTAGCGACTTCACATATCCCCACAGAAAATAGTCCAGCGGCGTTAAATCGCACGATCCTGAAGGCCAATTCACGGGTCCGAATCGTGAAACTATGCGGTTATCAAACGTTTCCTTCAATAAATCAATTGCGGCACGAGCTGTGTGACATGTTGCGCCGTCTTATTGAAACTACAGCTCCTGCACATCATGGTTGTTCAATTGATGAACGAAAAAGTCAGTAATCATGACTCTATAGCGGTCACCATTGACTGTACCGTTCAGACCAGCATCGTTTTTAAAGAAGTATGCTACGCTCTATATCAGCAATGACTTCTTCTGTCCGCACTGTACAACGTCTCTGTGGATGCATATTATCATTTAGAGTAAACGTGGTGCGAAAACGTTTCATAGTTAATCGAATTAATTGCTCTGATGGACGATTATGTTGACCGTAAAATTGACGTAGTGCGCGATACGTATATTGAACAGAACCATTATTTTCAAAATAAATTTGCACAATTTGGAAGCGTTGTTCAGGCGTCAGTCTATTCATGTTGAAATGCCAAACCAAACTAAACATAAATCACTTGACAGCTGACAAAATGGCCGCCAGTTAAAAAAAGTATTGCGAACTTAAAGTTCTATACCTGTATAAAAAACACCCTTTATATGTTCTATATAATGTAGAAAAACTGAGGAATTTTTCATAAAAACTTTAGTAGGATCCGATACCTCTAACGGGTTTCGAGAAATAACTAAATAAATAAAAAAAAACAGTTTCTTTTTACATATTAGTTTTTTATTATAAAAACTAGAATCATCATCAGAACAGTTAATCTTGGTGATTCCAGATATATTCACAACACAAAAAGGCTGATATCGTAATGAATAAAAGGCAGGCAGACCTTTCTTGATGAAGACAAAGAAATTACAAAGATTTATCTAAAACGAGACCGCAATAGACAGAAGTAATTGTAACTAAGGGTAGAATCGAAATCATCGTGCTCGAATTAGTAAAAAACCATCAAAATAGTAAAAAAAAAAACAGAAAAAAGTTTGATTTTGTTGTGCTGTGTAATTTAAAAATCAAATTTTTATTAAATCTTAAAACATATGACCCTAAGCCGCAAAAATCATCACTCGACAATTACACAGGTCTACTATTAACATTTTTTTTTTATTCAAATTTTGTTTCAAAAAAATTCTGAAATCGGTAAGCAGTGCAACTCAAACATTTAACGGATTTTTTGAATTTTATAGAATATTTAAACTACAAAATAACGCAGGATGTTTTTTATAACTCAAAAACTTTTCGATTTGAAGCTATTTGTTTTTATGTGTGAAAAGCACAAATTTTTCTTTAGCTATTAGTATTTTCAAAGAAGTGAAAATTTGGATCCGATTCAGATTAGGTTCACGTTTTTTTTTTTTACTTATTCATTTGAGATCAAATTCAACAAAACTGAGAGGCTTTAACATTGGACAATTCGAAATTTACAGAATCTGTACACACATGAATTGTTTAAACTCGCTATAATTATTGCAAAAATTTTAGATTTAACAGCTCGCCTCTCGTGGATAAACTGGGAAAATCTTGGAGTCCATCCAGGACGAAGAACTTTACTGACGTCGTTGGCGCTGTCTTCTGAGCCAATGTGTGGAGCACATTGTGGCCCTCCTTAAATTAACAAATTTACTTTGTGTATTTTTTGTTGTATAATTAATTATCTTCCAAAGTCTTCCAATTCAGTTATTTCCGTATGTATTAAAGCCTAGAGCAGCCAAATGTTAAAAGGAACTTTATGGATTGGGCTCAACGTTTGACAGTACGTCGCACGATGTCACGGAGTCATATAAAGAGCGAGATTAATCGTTGAGCTATAAAATTTGATACATACACACAAAAATCTTAAAAATCTGATCTAACAAAAAAGGTATGCGGAGTGGTTCACTCCGATTTCTATTAAATTTGTATATGTTGTAAAAAAAAACAAAAATGGGTCCAATGGGTTACATTTCTAAATTTGTTTTACATTGACTTCAAGGGACCATAGGCAAACTGGATATCAAATGTGAGATACTAGAGATCTGATACTAAAATATTTAAAAAAAAAGCTTAAAACAAAAAGTTTCGAACTTTTTCCAATTCCAAATTGGCCGCATAAAATATGACTCCCACATATTAAAATGTCATTCAAATCGATGTGAACCACATTGCTCCTTGTAATTTACTTATTTTTATAATGCGAAAACTAAATTTAAAATGTGGAAATATTAATTTAAATACGAAAATGTTTATTTTAATTTAATTTAATAACATTTTCGTTCAGATTGTGTTTTTTTTTTATTGACATTCATAAATTAAATGTGTGATGTGATGTGAAGTGAAGTAAATAAATGTTCGTTGAGGTTATCTCAAGAATTCATCATTTCACAATTACCACATTAATCAATCAAAATTAATTGTAAAAAAAAAATACATATAAATTGCAATTGTAACAATTCATTTCATAATTTGTTAAGTTTTTTTGTTTCGATTATTATTTGTTATTTTTATGTTTAATGCAATGAAAATAAAACCAAAAATTACATCTTTAAATACAAAACAAACACTGCAATCGAAAGATATTTTATATATGGACATTCATAAGAATTAAGGTAAGAAAAACTTAAAAAATTCAAAAATTTGCAATTAAACACGGGACATAATTTGTGGTCAGGTTGCATCGCTTGTTAACGTTGTCCGATTTGGATGAATTGTATCAAAAATGTTTTTTACCTACAAATATCTGTCATCCTATTTCACATACTCAGCGTATCAGAACAAAAGCCGCAACTACTAAATAGCTCATATGCGAGGTTCTAAATAATTTAGACCTTAGGATACAAAAAAAAACTATGGTGTATCATAACCTTATTTGGAAAAGTTTTGTTACTACATATTGAAATTTCATTACAAATGGAAACAATTTCATTACCATTTAATGAGAGAATCACCGATTGTTTTTAGTTTGGGGGTGGAGTTTGGAAGTTTCCATCAAAATTTTCTGAGAATTGCGGGGAAATAATTTCAAACATCACGGGAAAACGAGAAAACGGGAATAGTTAAAATATGTATTACTTTATATAATAATAATTTCGGGTAGAATGTTTGTAAACGTCATATAATGACAATCGTAATTAATTATTACACCGAAATAATTTCTCAGTAGCGCAGTTAGAAAAAAACTCAGTTAAAATAATTTAAACTTAAATATAACAGGTTCTAATTTCTGTTCTGCAACCGATTCTTTTTATATGGAGTTTGTCCTATTTGCAATAGGTTCTTTACCTCCAAACTAGCACAGGTTGCTTTAGACCCGGTTCTAGAACCAGTTATAGAACTGGTTCTGTGTCAGAGCAACCTTACAACTTGACTCGTAGGAACGTGTTCTAGAAGCGGTTACTTGTAACCGGTAGTAAAAAAAACTGTTCTAGAACATCTTCAAAGATAATCTGTTCTAAAAAATGTTGCTGGGAATTTTTAACAACTTTTGCTTAATGTAAAACTAATATTTTTTTATAATTGATTTCCTAATAACTACAAAATTTATAAGAAAAAAAATAGAATTAGACAAATTCAAATGCAATATACCTACATATACATATGGCCTACTTCAAAAATGTTCGACACTAGTTGAAACTGACTTTAGATGCGAACGATGGACAGGGTTATGTTAACTATACTTAAAAGCTTTGACGTTCAAAGTTTTACTTTGAAACGTTTTCACCAAAAGTATTGATGGCCATTTAAAAGTCAAAAAATAAAAAAAAAATTACTTGAAACTTACAAGAGCTTTTTTTTTATCAAGTTTAGTTTTTTGCTCATAGTTTTTAATTTTCAGATCCAAACCAATACAAAATGGACTCATTAGAATTGGCAGATACATTTACTGGTTTACAAGTGAAACCAAAATTATTCGATTTTAAATTTTCGCAGATTTTTCCATAGGATTTTTGCGCCGTTTAATGGAATTGAGTTTTGAGAACAGTATTTGAAAAATGGTGTAATTTTATATAACTTGAGGTATACCAAGTTGATGTCAGCGCACGAACATCACAAACTTATAAGGAGTTGGAGTAAGTTTTTTTTTAAATGTATGTTTTTTGCGTCTGACATTTACAATTATATTTAAAATTAGCTAGCGTATTTATTGAGTGAACTGAGTTACTTTGTACAAAGTACCTCTTAGTCAAAAAGGAATTTTAAAAATTTTAAACGCAAAAATTTTATGAACTTTTTAAAAATTTAGCGAAATTTAATTACTTTGTTTAACATATTTTTATAAAAAAAAAACATGGCTCAAGACATGCGCGGATCCGGTTGTGGGGGAAATCACAAATACACTCATAAAAATAAATCCGTTAAAATAGCAGAAAAGGCTACCGAAAATTAGATAAAAATTACGTTTTAGAAAAAAACTGATAAAATTAGCAGAATAGCAAAAATGAAACTGTTAATCTTACAAAAATTTAGTTATATTCGAACAAATTTTAGTTAATTGAAAATAGAAATTAACTCTTCTAAAATCAGCAAAAACTTTTACTAAATATTTCTAGCAAACAAAAACTGTAATATCAACAAAATTTTTGTTATATTTTCCTTAAATTTTGTTGAATGAAAATAACAGTATATTCTGCTAAAATAAACAAAAATGTTTGCTAAAAAGTTTTAGACTGCTGATTTCTTCGAAAGGGCAAATTTTTATTCGCATAAAAATAATGTAAAAAAAAACTTTAAAAATATTTACATTTTTTTCTGATTTTATTCTCAAATTTTTGTTAAAAATTTGGTCGCTGATTTTAGCAGAATAATTTGTTACTTACAATTGTGCTGAATTTAGCTAAAATATAACCAAATTTTGTAGATTCAACAGATTTATTAGCAAAAAAAATTTGCTAATTTTAACACTGTTTCTTGCAACGTCATTTTAAACTAAATTTTAGTAGCTTTAGCAAAAAAATTTACTAATTTTTGATCAATTAGTATAACAATAATAATAGAGCTGTATATTTTGTAACATAAAAAAAAAAAATTGTTTCTAAAATTGCCTTTAGTTTTGACATTGTTAAATTCAGCGTATTAAATAAATGTGGACGTTTTATTTAAATAAGAAGGAAATTATTACTTTCCAATGTCAAAACCGCTCTATTTTATAGTAGGGTAAAAACAAATTAAGATCCACGATTTTAAAAAGGTCCAGATTTTTTGTAAAAAAAAAAACATTTTTCAGTTTTGAGAGAGATTGCCAATTCCATTTTTTAGCTGTATAAGAAATTTCTATTTTCCAACTGATCTATTTTTTAAAATGCTCTGAACTAATGCCATTTGTACAATAAATTCAAAATTTTTATTTGTAACTTTAAAAGCGAAAATTTGTCGAATTATTTAAAAATTTCCTTGCTAAAACTTTGAAAATTTATAGAAAATTTTTCCTATTTTGTACTTTATCATTATCTAGAAAGTACTTTGTTAGAAATTTTCATCACAAAATTGTTCTACTAAAGTGTTTTCTCTGATGCCACTTTTTTCGTTCAAAGTAAAAAGTGAATCAAATTTTGTGGTTAATTTGATTTCACAATTATTATTAGACATTTATAAGTTTCACAATTTTTTGACCTTGTACACGATTTTTATCGAAATGTTTCCGAAATTTTGATCCGCATCGGACAGAACTTAGCATAGATTATTGGTTCACATTTTATTGGGATGTGCAAATTTTATGAAAATCGGTTAATATTAAGACAAAGTTAACCCACAAATGAAGCACTTATAATGAAAGTGGTATGAGTCCATTTTCAAAAAAAAATTGAGGTAATGAAGAGATTCCACAGTACAAACTTCACAAAATTTTTTTGTCACAAAGATTTCAAATTTGTTCTTCATTTTTTTCCATCACGTACCATTTTCTCTAAATTCGCAATTTCGTAATTTTTTTAAAAAATTAATTTTTTAAGAAGTTTTTCTAATTTTCCCATTTCTTAGAAAATATACAATAAAATAGCAAAATATTGTGTTTATTGTTTTTGAAAAGTTTTTATTTTGAAAGTGGTATGTGTCCGATTTTTTTTTAATTTTAAATAAATTTTATGACGCCTGATAAGATGTGTATACAAAATTGAACAAAAGTTGACGTTTAAAGTTTCAAACATTTTTAAATGCAAAACGATTTATAACTCACTTTAAAAATAAATAAATCAAATGTTATGCTCATAGTTTTATATTGTAAAAAACACCAACTCTTAATATTACATAATACAATTTTGTAGGTTGTAATATGCTAACTAAGCGCGGGGACCATGGGTATAATTGCCACCAGAGGTTCTCTTCTGTTATTTTTAAGAGCAGCGCGATTCTTCTATTAACGTGTTTGCAGTCTTCGAATAGGGGCTAGAGTAGAGATGATAGGTGGTGAAATATTTAGGGCTTAAAATATTGCAACAAGGTAATTGCGCGCCATCTGATGGAGATTTAATGAACTCGTTGATGATTTTGAGTTCATAGCCAAGTTATGTTGATTTACTTGGGTGGGGGTATTACGTGAACACTAGGGCGGGTCGATTTAAAAATCGCTCAACGTTCAAGGAAAATCGTATTCTAGGGGTCAAAATAAGAAACTTTGCCGAAGGAACCATACCTCTGAAACGAATTCTGATGTCCCGACTTTTGATCCGTAGGGTGAAATTTTGAAAAACCCCACTTTGACCCATTTAGAGTGCCCCAATCGAATCCAACCCAATCGAATATATTTATACTCTATTTCTTCCGGAGAAGAAATAGAGACCCTAATCTTGGAAAGACTCCTCCCACTTTCTGAAATATCTCTATCCCGAGATTTGTACATTTTGCTAAAAAAAAACACGGCTAAAAAGGCCCTCTTTTAACTTAAATTTTAACCATTAGAATGATGATTTATGCATTAATCTGCTAGCGCGTCTCCCGGAGAAGAAGTATCTCCCATAATATTGGAGAGATTCTTCCTACTTTCTGAAATATCAAAGTGGGCTTTTTCAAAATTTGACCCTACGGGTCAAAAGTCGGGACATCAGAATTCGTTTTAGAGGTATGGTTCCTTCTGCAAAGTTTCTTATTTTGATCCCTAGAATACGATTTTCCCTGAACGTTGAGCGATTTTTTGCCTTCATACAAATCGACCCGGCCTAGTGAACACCGAGGAAAATTAAATTTTGTATTTAGCAATAATTCTTGGATTGACAATTTTTTCAAATGATTTCCTGCAAATAAGTATGAACCCAACTAAATATCATTAAACCGGCAAACGATTCGTCATTTGCAAAATAATCGTGGTTTTCTTTTTAAGTCCTAATATATGAAAAAAAACTTTGTTCAGTGTATTGTTATATTTTTTGCTGGTGATGGGATCTATAAATTGATGTAGCTTTTATTTAATCTAAGCAAAAATTATAAATTTTAATATCTTTAGTTTACTTGAAACTGAAAACCGCCATAATTGTTGCGCCGTTAAAGATAAATGATTAACGCGAATGGATTTAGCATGGCTAACCATCGGCTGACATACACACAATAGTTTATTCATGTGTCACACACCACTTCGTTAAACAAAATAAAATACGAATTAATAATTATTAGTAAAAGAATAAATTTCATTAAATTTATTGTATTTCATTAAAGAAACCCAAGCAGAAAAGTACAATCGGCACAGTACTGGCAAAGCGTCAAAGACGGTCGGTTATGTGTTGGCAGAACGTGGGATTAACAATCTTGAGAGTATTGTCCTGTTACCCGATTGATAACAGTGGCTAGCCAACGTTGGCATAACGTTGGAAATTATAAAAAAAAAATTGTGCTTTTCAAATACCTTAAATTTAGTTAATTTTGTTAAATGTTTATAAAAGACGCACCTTTTAAAACCAGCAACCCAGTTCGGACTTAGTATTGTAAATATATAATTGCTGATTGAAAGTGTAAAATATAATAAAATATTAAAAAAAGATAATGCTAGTGATAGTTGCCATATTTGAAAAAACAATTGGGAAAAGAATTTTGCGGATGATACTGTCCAAACACAAAATATTCGGGTTTTCTAGAATAATATTAGTTGTAACTTTTGAAATTTCTAACAGGGTCGGGTTTACAAAAATAACGGTAGTACAGTAGTACTTTTTTTTTTTTTTTTTGTACGGTTGTCAATTTCTACCTGGGTAGTTCTGGAGAGTCCAACAATATCAGATGATTTTTGACCCCTAGATGATGAAGCTGATTACAGAGATTTTGGTTCAGTTCTTTTCAGTGTATATGGCCTATTAGATTTGAGGATATAAAATGGGAAATTTTGTTAAATTTTCATTTCTCATTTCATTTTTCTCGTTAATGAAAACAACTTTGCTAAAAACAAAAAGTGCCGGAAAAGTACATTTTTTTTTGAATTTTGTAAAAACGCTTTAATACAATGTTTTGACAGGGTTGTTTTAAGCAAAGAGATAAAGTACATATTTTGTAAAAGAAGTACGGTTAAAGTGCTTTTTACAAACGTTAGAAAAACGCTTTAAAGCTATTTTTTAGAATGCGAACCATATTTGGCCGTTGGGCTTAGTTAAATTTTTTATGAAAAGTGCTCCCAAAGTACTTTTTGAGAACGTTAAAAAAGCAATCCAAAATAATGCTTTTGTAACGCTTTTATTTCATACCATTGACAAAAAACGCTCCGAAAATAATTTTATTTTTGTACCATCGAAAACAAACGTTTTGACAGCGCTTTTATAAAGTCTTCTATGGGTCTAAATTATTTAAAACCTCATGTATCAGCTTATCAGTTAATAATGAACTCAAATTTAATATTTTTAAGTTTTATTATGCAAAAAATAAATAAAATTATAAGATATTTGGCGGTAAATATAACAATATCTATTAATATTTTTGGCTTATATTTTCTAAAAACAAAACTTCTAATTAAACATACGAAAATTAAGAAAGTAAATGAATACATTGTTTGAACTAATACTAATTGTTTGATATCTTTAAAACCAGCAATAAAAAATTATTTTTATTTTTAACTAAAGGTGAGTATTTTATTAGCAAAATAGACAAAATGACAAAATTTTATTCAAATTAAGACAATAAATATTTTTCCTGGGAATTGGGAAATTTTTTTGAACATTCTGAAATATTTTTTTTTTTTTGAAAAAAATATTTCTAATTAGAGACAACATTTTTAACATTTTTAAAATTTTACAAATTGTACAAATGCTTTAAATAATTTTAAACTAAAAACTACACAATTTCGCAAATATTTTTTTTTTACATTTATTTAAGCTCTTTCAATGTTAATTCTTTTATTTATACAATTTGTTTAATGACTTTTTTGAACCAATCAAGGTCTAACTATATTCAGCGACGTTGAATTAAGGGAAACAGCGATACATTCAAGTATCCATACTTTACTTAATTTGGTTTATTTTTAATCAAAACTCATCATACTCAATTAAATTATAAACATTTCAAATAATCAAAAGGACAAGGACGTCAAGAGGATAATACTTTCTGAGAAAAATTTATTACAAATTCAAAATTCAAAATTCTAAAAATTGTATAATTTATCATATTGAGAACAAAACGAATGGTATCGAGCGAAAACGAATATTATTGAGAACAAAACGAATAGTATTGGATGATAAGATGAAAAATCTACCAACAAAGGAAGATATAGACGGCATTAAAAAACAAATATCAGATGTTACAACATAAGTGGACGAACTTAAAAGTGAAAATAAGGCTTTAAAAGAACAAGTTATAGAAATGAAGAAAGATAGAGAAATTGATAACCGAAAACTTTACCAAATAGAAGATCAACTTAAAAGAAAAAATGTTATATTCAGGGGTCTCCAGGAAAAAACTATGTCCATAAGCAATGCAGTACAGAAAGTATGCAAAGACAAACTACTAATGCCGGAACCAAGGCGACTAGAAAAATCGGCTCATATGATGGAAAAATGACGCTAGTAGCTGAAATGGTATCAACAGAGACCGTAGATGAAATGCTTAAAAAGGGCCGGATGTTGGTCGAAACAAGGGCCGGATGTTGAAAAACAACAACAAAAGAAAGCTATGCTGCATTTGAAGAGAAAAAATTTAGCCGTTGTTAAATTAAAAAAAAATTACTGTTCAAAATGAGAGGATGAGAATTGCAGACAAATGGTTCAAGTGAAATAGAAATTATACTCTTATATGCGGAAACGAGGATGGCAGAGTTATTTTAGAAACATTTTATAAAGAAGCAATTAAAAATATAGATCTAAATTATGACATTTTCCCCTGGTTTCTATAACACGTTCGCCTCTACACGAACGGGTGACTACATGTATTTTGTTTTTGCATTGCATGTATTTTGTTATTGTTTTTAGACGAACGTGAAGCAAAACGTGTTCTAGAAACAGGGCGTTTATTTAAAATAAACAATCAATAGCAAAAAGTAGTCTGTGAGGAAAAAAATAGAGAAACTAGATATAAGATTAAAATTATAAAGGGGCATTAATAATTGTGAAAAATTTGTTAAAATAAAAATTGTATCGTATAATATTCATGGTTTAGAAAACAAAGTACTTTTCCAAAGATTCTTTGATTATATTAAGGGCTTTAATGTTTTTATACTCCTGGAAACGCATTTAGGTAAGGAGAACTTCATACGTTTTGAAAAAATTTTTAAGGGTTACAAAACATATACTGGAAAAATGCAACGAGAACTAATTAACGCGGTCGAGCAAGTGGTGGGTGTGTATATTGCATTAAGCATGATTTGCTAAAGGAAAGCTGGAAGTATAGACGTTATGGATTTATTTACTACTTTACATAAAAGGAAGTAATTGGAAAAATGAATTTGAGGAAGTAAAAATACTATATTATAGATAATAATATGGCAATGCCAATTGTAATAGGCGATTTAAATGTGAGAGTAGGAGAACTGCAGCAAAATGTTGAAGAATATTATGTATCTCAATCACTGATAGCAAACCAAAGACAATCGAAAGATAAATAAATAAATGCAGAAGGCCGTCAATATTTTGAATTTTGTTACGACAATGTCTTGACAATGAGTGACAAAGAGAGAAATCTTACATTCATGGGAGAAAATGGGAATTCAGTAAATGATCTTTGTGCCTATCATAGGAAGATATTCGCTTTGTACAAGACCTAGAAATGGAGAAACAAATCTGGTCTGACCATATGCCAGTAGCATTGTCACTCAAAGTCTCAACTGTAAATAATAAACAACCTGAAAAGAAAAGTGTACAAAAATTGTTATGGAAAGATGCAGATATTATATCGTTGTCAGTTAATAAAAATTATGCACCAAAGGCAGTAGTAACATCACACCTAAATAAGTGGTATAATATTCGATGTAACAATGCAAGAAGAAAATCGTTTTATTGGCTCCATAGATACCATAGGACACGAAAACAAACCCATAAAAATAAATATTTAAAAGCAAACCGGAAATATAAGAACGTGTGTGAAGAAAGTAAAAAAACGTTTTACAAAGAGCTGGAAAACAGAATTAGCAGGATAAATGACAGCAAATTATGGTGGAATCTAGTAAAAGAAATTAAAAATCAACAATCCGTATGTAGCCCCAACATTTCACCAAACCTATTTAAGCAATACTACTTACTAAATCCTCAACAATTACCGAATGATGTGTCTTATGCATCAAACTTAATAGAAACTGAAGAACTTGATAAATGTATAGCAGTAGATGAAATACTATCAATGTTGTCCAAAGTTAAATCGAATAAAGCGCCGGGATGGAATACCCTATGAATTTTACGCAAATGCAACCATTGAGTTTTTAGAGGAATTGGCAAACGTTTATAACAGAATTTACAATAGTGGCAAGGTGGAAAATGTTTTGAGACTAGTATAATATTTCCAGTTTTAAAAAAGGGTGACAAAAATTACAGAGGTATCTCGTTCATGAACTGTGCTGGTAAGATCATGATGGGTATCTTAATGATAATGTGGATGTTTAAGGCCAGAAGTGGTCTTATTGCTCTAAACAATAATAAATTTAATAGAAACAACATTGTGTAATCTAAATGAAGGAGAAACCTTACAAAATTTCCTGGAAAAATGTCCGATTTACAAAAAAAAAATAAGAATTCGATTCTGTGGAAAAGCACTTTTAAATAAAAATAATATAGTAAGTGTCTTAAATGGGGTGGAAGATGAAAGTTGGAATAAACTAGTAACATATATTACAAATGCCCTTTCTTATAGGAAACAAATTTTAAATGAATTCCATTAATTGTATAATATTTTTAATATAAATTTATTATCATTTATATTTTGTTTGTACTAATATACTTATAATATATATTCAGATAAAAACGAATTACCTTAAATCAAACCTCCGACAGACGACTTAATGTCATTGTCGTAAGTTCAACATTTTAAATTTATTAAAACAAAATCAGTTTATACTTATTTAATTTTATAATTTGAAATAAAGAACAAATATCTATATATGTATCAATCTACAAAACGAATTTCAGACATTTTAAGTAAGATTATAAAATTTCATTTTTTAGATGGATTTCGAAATGTTCAAACTTTTTTAACAAAAGTATGTCAAATCTAAAGCGGATCATTCAATTTCAAATCGTTTTAAATCCCTTAGCACTCTAGAATTTGTCTTGCTTACTTATCAGCCGGTTTTACTCATTATAGACACACTGTTCCGTTTTCAACCCTATACTTTTAAATTACTATTTGTTTGTAGTTGATAAAGATAATATTGGTTTAAAAAGCATAAAATATTTAGCATCTAGACTACAATCGTAAATCACCACATAAGGCCCTAAGGCTCAGTTATGTAAAATAAAGATTTAATAATAAAAAATTGGAGAAAATTGTAATGCACCGTCCCTAATCACACTCATACGAAAAAAGTCTGTAAAAATAGCAGAAAAAGTTATTAAAAATTAGTTAAAAATAAGATTATGGAAAATACTGCTAAAATCGAAAAAAGTACTGTTAAATTTAATTTTTGTTTTATGACCAATTTAAATAATTATTTAGAATTTTCTTTTAACGGGCTTTTTATGGTCAGCTGTTATATATTTGAATGTAAATAAAATTCAAATTTTTATAAATGATTTGATTTTTATTTACATCCAAATATAAAATATCTGACCACAAATAGCCCGTTAAAAGAAAATTCTAAATAATACATTTAATTTTAATTTTATTTGATTGCATGTAAATGGGTTTCATTGTTAGCACAAATCAATTGTAATAGTAACTAAATTCAATAAGAAAACATACAAAATTTAGTTTATTTAGTATAGTAAGAATAGAATATTTTTTAATTGAAGCCTCAATTTAAACTAAAAATGTATTTTAAAAAATTTGCAGAGTTGGTTAGTAATTCCACAAACTAGTAAAACAACAAAAATAATCTCGATGTATATGGAAACGAAAACTAAAAGTCTGTAAAATACTGCAAAAATCTGAAATTTATTTATATACCCTTATTCGTGCGAGACATTTAAAGACTCCATTCAATATACATAGTTTGAGTGCAACATATGACTTAAACTAAAAAATAGAAAATACTAACGAAGTGTCGGAGTTTAAAATTAAGTAAATAATCTTTTATTGCTATAAGTACTTGGCCTTGAAAGCCTGTTTTAGGGAAATCCAACAAATAAATCATAATTTAAAATAGAAGAAGGTCGATATATAAAAAAGAATTAAAAATAAATAAATAAAAACTGTTTCTTCTTTTTGTAAATAAGCATTTTAAGAAATTTGAAGCACATTCTTCTACACCAAAGGTCCCCAACCAAACCGTGTACCACTAAACAGCATTTGTATTTGCAAAACTATATATTATTATGTAAGTGCATTTTTCTTTCAAATTAAATATTAATATAAAAATAATAAAAAAAAATTTACAAAAACTAGCAGTAAAAAGTTTAACAAAACATTAAAAAAGTTAGAAAGATTTAAAGAACCACCAAATAACGTTTGGGGTTGGGGACCCCTGTTCTATAGGATATCCATAGGTACATAAAGTAAGTCGAGTTTTTGTGCATTCCTTGTTAGTAAATACACAAAAATATTACGTTAGGTTATCTGATTTAATAAATATTGAAAGTTCTATTATTGCCCAACAATTTAGTTATAATTGATGTTTTTTTTTACTTTAAGTTTAAGTATTATTGCGACCCACGCATACTTTACGCAGGCTATCCAGTTCACTACGCTTTAAGCGCAAATTAAACATGCTCTGAATAAATGTATGACAGTCAGTTACAATGTCATCATGTATTAAAGTCTCTCGGAAGAAATTGGCCAAAGCGCCGATATCGTCAGCCGCTAAAATGGCAGCTTTGTGCGTAATAAACATGGTTAGTGCAGCGCGAAACACAATCTATGGAATGTTTAAAATTGGATATAATCAATTAGATGTTAACATGATGCGAAAATCGCATACTAATTACCTTGTATCCTTCAGCAAAAACACAATCCCAAATGCGTAGAACAGTTTCAGCAGGAAGAACTTCGGCGAAAATACAAATGAACCATTTACTTGCGATGACGGCATAAGGCAAACCTAAAAACAAATCGTATTTTTACTAAGATTTCTATTTAGTTAGTTATTTTATTTTTGTGTGTTTAATCCTTATAGGCCAAAAAATATTACAGTTCAATAATAACACCTTATGCCCGTGGTTTCAAGCAATAGATACCTACCGGTAGGTATCTAAGCGCCTGTAGGTATCTATTGCTTGAAATTACGGGCATATGTTATCTACCATAACCCTTTATTGTATGAAACCCTAATGAGAGTGAGAAAATCAGGCAGGGGAAGTTTATAAACCGAACAGTAACAGAGTGGTCATTCGTGTCCTCATCCTCCAGTGTGCCCATCCTCGCCATATCACGAGCACATGTATTGTGTCCCGTTATCAGGCCAGTAAGTCTACGACAGTCAACTCTACTTAAGGTATCGTGCCGCATCCCTATCTGGTCTGATAACAAAATACCTCATACCCCCGCTTGTAGTACCGTTTGACCATCTCTCAATGAAAAAAGTTTTTATATATAAGTTTATCCAACGTACTATCCATTACAGGCTGATACCCAGCTTTGGCTTAGGAATCGTGGGAGTCGAAGCCAAACCAATGGTTCCAATGAGTCGGCCAACTCATTTCCCGGTATACCCACATGACCTGGAACCAATATAAGACAGACCCCATAGAAACAATGTTGAGTCCGCGACTACACTCCTGTACAATCTTGAATGAAGTGCCCGGAGATTCAAGCACCTTAAGCGCAGCCTGACTGTCACTACAGATACTGATACTCCTATCACTTCATCCGTTATCGATTATCGAGTTCGCCACACACAAAATGTCAAAAATCTCAGTCTGAAAAACTGTTGCTATTCTGCCATTGACATACGAATACCAGTTCAATTCATCCGGAGGCCAGCCAGATCAATTATTGTTCGAGGTACTAGACCCATAAGTGTAGAAGGTATCAGAGTAATCCCCATGCAGTTCAGTTGATCTTTCCCAGTCCTCTCTTACTTTTCACCTTCTATTGAATTCGATACAGAGTATCATGTTATCCAGAGGCATTAGGAAAATCGGACATTCTTCCGGAGTCTACAACGCCTTCATTGCCTCGCCCTGTATATGGAGGTCAAGTAGCAGCATGTCCAACATCAAGAGCATCCCGAGGTGTGGTACTCATAGCACCCGTAATACCCAGAGCAGCGGCTCTTTGTAGCCTGTTCAGCTTAGCCTGAACGGTTTCTACCAATGTCCTAATACACCAGACTACAGATGCATATATCACGATGTGTCTAATAACTGCAAGATACATTCAGTGTACCCCAATTCTTCCCAAAGGCTCTTCGACACAGCCAGAAAATCCGCAGTCCCTGAGACACCTTCAGTTCAACATGACTTGTCCACATCAGTTTACTATCCAAGGTCACCCCCAGAGCGGAGAGTACACCCCCCTGAGGACATCCTCTACTGACCTTAACTGTAATCTGTGGGCCCCACTGACATTCAACAGCCTTTAGATAACATAAAGTGAATCCACTTAACTAGAAACGGGTCCACTCCATGAGCCTCAGCTGAAGACCTCATTGTCAAAAGCCCCCTCTATGTCCACAAATACACCCAGCGTGTATTCCTCGATTTTAAAAACAAGATCGTGAAGAGCTGACTCATATCACCAACCACTCTGATAAGCATGTTGTCGACAATTAAGAGGGCTTCGGAGCAATGTTTCTGATAGAATGAATTTCTTCACCATTCGTTCAAGACTTTTCAGCAGAAAGGATAAGCTGATCGCCAGAGTATAATCTTTAGTGTCCGACCGAACTCACTTTTTTTGGCAGAAGCCGAAGCCGTAGCCGAACTTCGGTCAGATTATAAATGTTCTGCCGAAGTTATAGCGGAAGCTAAACTCTTAAATTTACTTTTTAGTTTGAATTAAACGTGAAATTCAGTTAATTTTGAGAATAAAATTTGTTTAAAGTTTAACAAAAAATATTTAAACATTATTTTTGTTTATTTGTTATTTTTAATAACATTTTTTTAATAAAATATATAACGAATTTAATACAAATTCTTGTGTTTGCACTCGAAATTAAAGAATTTATTCTGAAAATTTACTCAATTTCTTCAAATACACGGCCTTCGGTCGATCTTGGCCGAACTCGGAAGCAGCATACTCGGTCGGACACTAATAATCTTCCTTCCCAGGTTTGGGAATGAAAACCACATTTACATCGCACCAGGATAATGAAACACATACATAGGCCAAAAAGACCGGTCTTATACAATTATATATAGAGCAAAGTGCGATAAGACGCAACTATATATGACATCATATTAAAAATTTTCGACGAAATTAATTTTATATATGAATTTATATAATTATGTCCGGTTAAATACATTGGCCGACAATAAAATAGAGTATTATTTTATGCAAACTTTTTAACTCGGGAAATCAAAGAGATATAACCGTCCAAAAAAAACAACGTATTTTTATTCGTGAACTCAAAAGTTTCAGAATTTGCACTTAAATTAAAAGGCAATTATAAATTGCCCGACACCTTCAAGGAAGCTTTCCTTTGAACTTAATAAAATTCTGATAGGTGATAAAGGAGCAAAAAATATGATAAAAGTATTTTTCAGCAACCGAATCCCACGTTTTGGGGTTTATAAGTGGCGGTGAAATTTAACACATCTTTTTATGAATATACGTTTAAAGTTTAGGAAATTTAGACTCATTTAATAACAGCGTCAAGATTACTCGTGACCAGGACAGTATTGGGAACGTTTTATGTCGCCTTCATCAATAATTAAAAAAAATAATCTTAATGCTATTTGATTGTTCTGAGTTCTGGACAATTAAGCAAATTTTTATTTTGTAAAAATTTCAAGAATTTTTTGTAACAAGATAACTTGATTAAAATAAAATGTCGCTTTTAAACATAAACAAAATTAAAAATGATAATAGGTCCATTCGTTTACTTTTCCAGTAAAATCCAGTAGATGAGTAAATTTTGGGCAAAATGAAAGTTTTACTCTCAGAACTGGCTCTTGCACAAAAAAGTAAACGAACGGAAAAATTGCAAAAACTTGCAGGTTATCCAAACATATGAGCGCTAAAAAGCTTAGTGTTGTAAAATATGTGTTATTTAGACTACCCAGTATATATTGTTTTAGGTACTTGATGCATTGCATTTTAATAATTATAAATTCGTAGCAATTGTATTAATTAAATAAACTTTTGTGGAAGCTTTTGTACCTGTTTAGTTTGTACTTGACTTTTAATTTTGTTTCTAGTTAAATAACATACGAAAATACATGAATACTTGATTTTTGATATTCGGTACCCTGAATAATATGCAGTAAGAAGCTTTACATCTCTAATATATTAATGTAAATAAAAACAATTAACAGAGATATTAGAAAACTGATAAATTGTTACTATAATAATTGTAACTGACTACTTTAATTTGTTTCAGGTTGAAAATAATTATTTTTAGTTTTTGCCGCCCTTTTAATTCAGCTTTTAATCTTTTAAATGTTTTTATTACTAAATGTATGCTTATTTTTGTTTGTTTACTTAATTTAATCATATGTTTTTGTTTTCTACTGGATTTTACTGGATTTTACTGGCAAAAATTTGTCCAGTAAAAATTTGCAGGTTTTTTGCTGACAACTGTCACTTTACTCTCTTGGTAGATGCTCTCTTTTGCAAATTTATGTGTACGCGAACGCATTTCAGTAAAATCCAGTACAAATTTGTACAAATTTGTGCAAATTTTGGTGTAAACGAATGGACCTAATGTATGCCAAGAAATTTTCGACCTCACTCCTCATATGTAACACCAAGCAGTAAAGGGTTAAAAATAAGTGTTTTGTTGGGCATTGTTTTATAAAAAAATCAAGAGAGTTTATTTATCTGACAACTCTCTCTAAATACTTACTTACCTAAACTTTCGACGTGTTTGTTAACAGCAGGAACTCTTCGAATAACCATTTCTTTGAAGACAGCCATGTCTCTCAATAAATTTGCCATTGTTTTTGTATGATACTGTGGTACAACATTTTCGACCATATGCTTTAATAACCAAAAGGATTTCTCCTCATCGTCGGTGACAATTAGCAAAAGACCAGCAATATAGTTTAAACCTTGACAGTAGCCAACTTCACGATTGTGATGTGCATATGCTATTAATATATTGTACAAACGCTCTTTTTTCGTTTCAAAAAAGATATTGTCGGGAAAAGTACGAGGTAGATCAATTGATATGGAATCGCTTATTTCTTTTTCATACGTCGTATTCAGCAAACTACTATAGAGATTAGGTGAGCGTTGTTGCAGCGTATAAGCACCAGATATTTTCATCCAAACATCAGGACGGTAGGGACCTGAAAGAAATTTTTATTATTCGGGAAGAGACATGTTTTTTCTTTATAAATTTTTGTTTAAATGTACTACTTAGATAACCTGTGCCAACTAAGTATTTAAATGGATAAAACTCAAACATAAATTACTGCTAAGTAGGCATGTTTTTTTTTTTTTAAATGCATCAATAAAATCTTATATTATGCGCAATATTGTATATATTCAAAAGTGAAAAAATTCAAAATGAATGTGGTTGAACAAAACAGTTTAAGAAAAAATGTAAAAATGGTATCCTAAAAACGAAGTGTTACATTCTTTTCTTTATGGAACAAGCACAATATATTTCATATTCAAACGGTTTGAACATGGATTGGCATCAACCGGGATAAAAAAAGGACGTCCGAAACTAATTTACCGCAGCTGATCTTGTTAAATTGAAAAAAAATCGGCGGTTAATCAAATTGGGGCATCAAATCGTCAGTTGGCCAGAACATTTCGCGTTTCGAAGGAAACAATTCGCAAAAACTTACTCCATGAAACACTACCGGAGGAAGACAGTAACCAAATATAGTAAAACACAATTGGCAGAAATACAAAAAAAATGCAGACAACTGAGAAAAAACTTCATGAAAAAAAACTGTTCAAATAATTATGGATGATGAAAAAAATATTTTCTTTTGCTTGGAACAACGGAAGTATTAATTCTGGATTTTATTCTGATGACTTGAAAAAAAAACTCCCGACAAGGTACGGCATTCGGCCAAAACGAGGTATGAACCAAAAGAAATAGTGTGGGCAGCCATTTCGGCAAAAGGTATATTACAACTTTACATCCAGAATTCAAAAGATATGCCTGTAAACGCGGATGTTTACATTAATAAATGTTTAGTAAATTTGTAAAAAATTATCAGAGATAGACACTCACTAGTCCTTTTTGTTAAACTTACCTTAAGAAATACTGCTTTGCAATAAGCGAATTGACATCTTCAAAATTTAAAAGTATAAAGTCAACTACTCTACAATCTGGCAATTTTAAGGTAATATGGGTAAAAGGGTATTTTTATAAAGAAAAATCTAAAAAACATTACAAGAAGGTAGAAAATGGCATTTTTTGAAAATAATTGAAAAAATGGCAAAAACTGCAGTTTGTGGCAAATGCCAAAAAAAAGCTTGCCCTAATAATAACCGTAGACTACAATAACGCTACTCGACAAATTTCACTTTTTTGCAGAACCTCTCTTTGAAATACATATTTTTTAATAAATTTTGAAGCAATTTTGTTTTCTCAGTTGCAGTTTTTTAAATATCGAGGTTTTTATATTCTCATAATTTACACCATTTTATCGTATATTTTGGGTAATTTTTCGAAATTTAACCACAAATTTTTTTTTAAGAATATAAATCTACACAAAATTATCTTTCTTTTAAGTATAATCATGTCGGTGTTTGTTTCAGGATATTTCAAAATATCGCAATAAAAAAATTACAAATGAGAAATTTTTTTTTTCAGCTTTAGACTCAGCGTACCTAATTATTATTAATCTATCAGCGTACCTAATTATTATTAAAATATACTGTAACGTGTCCCCAACGGCACTGCAGTGGTGATGCCAGCTAGCCTGCGTTGGCATACATCCCAGGTCGGATTCCAACCCACCACTTCAGCCCAGAGACAAGCACACTAAAAAAAAACTAATAAAAATCAACACAAAAAAAACTATCACACACAATGAACTTAAGAGGGAGGACAAGATCGAAAATCCTCCACATACGCCCTCCCAACCATGGTCACCAGATAGCTCCAAATTAAATTTTATGGTGACCCCAATTCCCACACACACACTTACCTCACTTACATACATATTTCTTCAGTAGTAATATTAAATATAATTTTATATGAAACAATTTTTTTTTACTTTGGCATTTGAAGCATGCGGAAAATTAGTTAAAAATTTAAGTTCTTTTCTAAATATTTCAGGATATTTTCAATGGATTCCCAATTTTAATACAAAAAATGTTTTCATTGGAATGTCTAGTTTATGCACAAAGATAAAATTTTAAAACATGCATAAAATTTATGAGGATAAAATTAAAAAATTACAATTTACAATTCCTTGCAATACACTCAAAAAAATAAGTTAGTAGAAAAGTTAGTAAAACGTCTTGTAAATTAAGCAAATTGTTTGCTTAAATTGTGTTTTCAGCTAAAATTTTAGTTATACTTAATCAACACTTAACTGTTTTGAACTAATAATTTACTAATATTTTGCTAATGTTTTACTAATTAATTTTGCTAAAAAATAAAGTGTACTGATTAGTACATTAACAGTGTGGACGACAGCCAGATTGAAAGATATACGCAGAATGAATTAGATGTTGCGGCATGTCAAGATGTAGTAGTGACGAGGAAAATTATACTAAAAAGTGCAACTCTCATAAGACATATACAAAAATCAACCATGGAGGATTTTTGTATCTGTATTTCATACCCAAAACAAAATTGTGGAGTGAAACAACTTAAATTTTGCGCTGTCACCGGCTTGTGAAAGTAATTGTCTATTAATTAAATAAAAGACAAAATAAAATATTTAAATTTAATAAAGATTAAATGTGTATCTGTAAACTAAATGTTTATAGAGATTAATAATATAGTGTGGTCAAATTGCAAACAAATATACAGCAGGTAGACAGACTAACGCGAAAGACAAAGACATATCTTGAGTAGATTTTTATGTTATATTTTGCTGACATTAGCAATTTTTTGCAAGCACCCTCCTGACTAAAATTTTTTGCTGACTTTACTAACTTTTTTTTAATGTACCAGTGCGGTATCCTGATACAAAAGCCAACATGAATATACTCTAATTAATAAGATGTGTTTCAAAGGTATTTGTTTTGGCCGTCGTAGTAACGTAATTAAACTCATAATTTATATTTTTGAAAAAAAAAATATTTAAATTTAGAGTTTTTTAAAGACAAATTTTGTCATCGAAATTCACGTTATATAAAATTAAAAAAGTAAAGTAATAAGATCGGCTTCGGTTACAGCCGAACATTGAACGGCTTTGGCCAAAAAAAAAATAGTTTCGGTCAGACACTTACTATTATCAACGTTGAAAAAATCTAAACATTTAACACCTAACATGCCTAAAGGACCATAAATTTCAATTTCATTTTCAAGTTTTCCAATCTGAAATTGGAAATTAAAATTTTATTTGTTGTTCCATTTACTATTTATTGGAAATAACCATTTAAAACTGCTTTCTAAAGTTGCCAAATAACTGTTGTTTATTTAAAATGTTTATGAAAACATGATCCGTTTTAAAATTTAAATTTTTAATAAAATTTATTTAAAAATTAAGATAATTAAACTTTAATACTCGTATTGATCAAAACCAATAACTATTCATAATAACGGTAGTTGGCTAGCACAACAACACTAAGACCGAAATGAAAATTTTAAAACCCCGTTTCCATTAAAGACGTGTTTCTTCTTATGTGAGCGGTTTTATTTCTCTATTTTACCGGTTTGATTTTAAAATATCTTGAAATAAAATCCAAATAACGCTAAAATACCGAAACGACGATTTATAACGTTATTTTTTTGATTAAACTAAATTTAATGGGTAGAATTTTGAAAAAAAAAACCCTGTGATGTCAGAATACACATGCTACTATTGGAATCGTAGTTTTAAAACGTTCATTTCGGCATTGATGTGGGCACGGTAGTCAACAACCATTATAATGAATATGTACTGTTTGACAACCATGATCAAAACATGTAAACAAAAAACAAAAAGTATAGATAGAATGATGATGTTAAAAGCAAATTAAAAATTTGTCACTGTAATTATTATTATTTAAATTATGTACCTGGTATCCCCTTTCGTATGTATCGTTTCAATTTAGGATTAATATTTGTGAGATCAGTATTCTGTTGCAAAATAGCCTCCCATTTTATACGTCTTTTCGCTAAGGTCTTCAGATAAGTCGACATAAACATTTCATAAGATTTGTAATCGAAATTTTCGGGACGTTTAAAGCCATATTCGTCCACATCACTGTAAGGAAAATATGAAATTAAAGTAAATAATGTATTAGCGTTAGGAGCGTTTAATTAATAGACATTTTTACCTCGTCAAGAAATAAATTTTTTTTTTTACTAGAAATTGTATTTTTTTACAAATATTTTTACTAATTTTTTGTAAATTCAGTTTATTTTTTTTTTTTTTTTTGTGAATGAAATAAAATTTAGTAAAATATTAGTTTATTGAAGTGCGGACTTATACCATTTTTAAAATAAATCCCTTATACGACTAACAGAAAGTTAAACTACAAATGAGCACAAACGATCGAGCGAATTCAATCGATGAACTTTAATAGAATATTAATAAGTTCTTTGCATGTATGTGATGATTAACCGGTTAACTGTTTGTGTCGTGTTTTTAAGACTTTTACAAACTTTACACTAAAGTGAAAAACAGTATAATTTCTTTTATATTTTTTGTGATATTATATTTCCAGTACTGTTTTTTACTAAATATACATTATTTAATTTTTTTTCAGATTACATGTATTTTACCGGTGTTTTTGAAAGAGAATTTAAAGGGGCATAACAAGGGCATGAAATGTACTAAAAAAGAGATGCAATTTACAACTTTTTTGTTTTAGTAGACAATTTTTAATGGATTATATTTTTGTACATATTTTACTCATGTTTTTGGAAAAAGTTTGATAGTAAAAAGTGGGCAAAATTCCTTTGGGCTCACCAATATTTTTGAATTTTTAAAAAACAGGAAAATTCTAAAAACGACAACATAATCTTAATTCGATAAATTTTCAATTTTAAAACATATTTGTTTAATTGTTTAATATTTTTGATATACATTTTAAAAAATATAAAAAAATTAAAGCGAAATTCAATTGGGCGAACTTCAATATAATTTGAAAAATTTAAAGAAATTGCAATAAATTTCAAAATTTCCGTTGAAAAACTAAAAGAGACCCTTCTTCGGTGTTATTGACATCATTAATTTGAGTCAGATAAGCTTACTGCAAGATTTTACGTGATTTTTGTTATTTTGGCGCAGGGCTGAATATTAGTGATTTGTAGTTACATATTTGGGAAGTTTGACATTGACGTCTATGGCAACTATTTTTAATTATCATTTTAGATTGCTTTGCAATCTTGGATGGTATAATGTAAAAATCCTGTAAATGTCCTTTCAAAACGTCATTTTTTGCTCAATAATAAACAACGAAATAATCTTGTTTTTTGACATAATTTTTAACAAATATTTTAACGTTGTAAAGAAAATATGGAACTATTATTGAACACCGAAATTCTGAAATTCCCTAAAGAAATTTTTTGCATTTAATGTTTGAAGACTGATAAACACTATATAATAATAATTCGTACCATTCAAATATTTTAGCTGCCAATTTTTGAACTTTTTGCGAATTCTTAATCCAGTTTCAAAGTCACAGATTCAAGTCAGGTTACCTTACAACTGTTTATTTTTAGGGGATATCCCTTTTAATTGTCGCGCAACAGCAGTTCTAAGATGTATCCGGCGCAATTACATTGTTGCAATATTCGAAAAACTACATATTTATTGCGAAAATGTATTTTTCACATGGATGGTTACTGATTAGATGCGGGTATCGGCAAGGGTAAAGCTATTTTCGTTTATTTCGGTAACGTTTTTAGGGGTTATGATATTTAAGTTATTTCGGTAACGGGTTTTTAGCGTTAACGGTATTTTAATCATTTCGGTAACAATATTTTAGCGGTAATGGTATTTCAGTTTTTTCGGTAACTTTATTTTAAGGATAACGGTTTTTACGTTATTTAGTTAACGGTATTTTAAGGGTAACGTTATTTTAGTTATTCAGGTAATGTCAATGCGCACCGATATTTGCATCCCCAATTGAGACATACACCACAAGCATTAAACAGAAATAATAAAAAAGAAAGTTTTTAGTAAAAAGAATTTAGTTTTATTTTAAATATATGCCCGTATGTATCGTTTGGTGAATATTATTTGTGGTTTAAAAAATAAAATGTTAACAGCTAAAAGATTAATTAATTTAATACAAATTATGCCGTATGACACATTAAATTAAACACACGCATGTATGTGTTAAATACTTACTAAATATGAGGCATTCCATACCTACTGTGCCGTTACAGGAAAAAGTGTGTCTAATCATTGACAAACAGTTAGTATTAGTTAGGTACCTACACTTCTTGCAATATTATTGCAAATCTTATTACCAATATTATTGTCCTTTTGCGCTACACCGTTCAATAAGTTGTACAATAATCTACAGAAAATATGACACAACTGTTTTCTTCTGTTTTGTAGGCATCGCTAAATCTTAAATATATTCACAAAGTTTCTGCATCATTTAATTTCTAATTCATATAAATAAATGAATGGAATAAACCAGAAGATAGAAATTGACGGCAATCGGAAGAATTTTTACGGGCATTCGAAACGTCAATCTAATTATTTATGGCACGCTGAACGCGAATACAAAATTTTTAATTTTTCAAAACATTTTTAAAATTCTACTGTCTAGCTTACGAATTTGAGCCGATATGGCAAAAAAACATTGTTTTTGAAAGCAGGAAAACTGAATTAAATTTTTTTTCAGATTTGTGTTCAGCGTATTAAGGTTAAGTAGAAAAATTAAAAAAAAAAAATATCATCACACTTTGATTTTTTTTTTTAAATTTTTAATTAAGCTTAGATGTTTTTTATCAGTGCAAAAAGTTTTAGAATGGAATTTAGTGTTTCGTTTTCAAAAAAATACGTTTTGAATCGAATACATAAGAGGACTGCTACGACCGAATATTATTCGTAACATTTTAATAGCATTTTAAAAACATATTAGCATTTACTCAAAAATATTATGAAAAATAAAAAGTAATGTAAAAACCATACGTCAATTTAGTAATGTTGTGAAATAGAGACGGAGGAGATTAGAAAAATAAACAAAAATCTAGAAATAGAATATTTGTGTTTGTTATTGTCACTTCTGAGTACAATATATTGTCACTTCTGAGTATAATATACAATAACAAAATAGCTAATTTGTAATGTAAGAAGAGAGCAGGTTTGATTCTTACAGCCGGCAGGTTATTGAAAAATATATCATATAGAGACAATCTGACAATTATAAGACACAAATTTTTTTTTATGGTTTATTAATTTATTTTGTTATTTTGTTTCTACAATTGTTTTCTTGCCTCATCGTCCTAGGACATTATTGAGGCCAGTTGGCGTAAAATTTAATACAAAAAAGAAATAAATTAACTAAATTTATGTACTACATCATTTAAGTTAAAAAATAAATATAATGTGTTAATACATTACATTCTTTTTACACTAGAAGCATTCTTAAATTTTGTAACAAATAACTTTTTAAATTTGATTTAAAGATTGAAATTCTTTGAATAATTTTAATATTTTCTGGCATGTAATTAAATTCAACTCCACCAATATATTAAATTTTTGTTTAGTTGTTTCTAATCTGCATCTGTACGTTCTTAAATTTGAGCTATTTCTAGTATTGTACGTAGCCTGGTTTCTCGAAAACTTAAACTTATTTTTAAACTTATATAACAATCCCACTACCGGGGATATTTTCGCCTTCAATTCCCGAATATGCAAGGTCCATGATAAATTACACTGTAGATTAACTCCCAAGCATTTTATTGACTCACTTTCAAATAATTCTTGACCATTTATATAACTACTAAATCTTTGGGCATTGTTGCACACATGAGGTTTGATTCGCAGAAATTTGGGTTTTCAGTGTTTATTGTCAACTTGTTTAATCTTGCAAATTCAAAGACTAGTGCGGCATTTTTTTCCATATATGCTTTAGAGCTGCATCATTTTGTATGGATAAAATAACGAAATATCATCAGCATACATAAAAACTTTTCCATACAATCCAAGATTTATAATATCGTTTATATAAATTGTAAACAAAAGCGGTCCCAAAACACTACCCTGTGGAACACCATGCTCAACAATACCAAGTAAACTGCGACAACCGTTTATCTCCATATACTGTTTTCTATTCTATAGATAACTTTTAAAAAGCTTTAGTTCACTTCCTCCTATTCCATAAAACTGAAGCGTTTAAATCATAATCTCGTGATCTAGAAGATCAAAAGCTTTGAAAAAATCAAAGAATATGCCAGCTACTCCATTAAAACCTTCATCTTATCCTTTACAGTTATAATTGACAACATTCACAACAGCATTTTCGGTTCCACTGCCCTTTCTAAAGCCATATTGGCAATCATAAATTAATTTATTATTTTCTAGATAGTTTAACAATTGTTGATGAATTATTTTCTCAAATATTTTATCAATTACTGCTAGCAAAGCAATAGGTCTATATTTATCCTCTTTGTCGGCGTGTAACTCCTTTGGTATTGGTGTAATTCTAGAAAGTTTTAAAATACTGGGATACTCTGAGGTTTGAATAATGAATGCTGTTAAAAATCTTAAGCAAATCTTGTGAGATTTCCTGATTGCATTCAATAAATATTCTTGGCGATAGATTATCATGCCCAGGACTCTTATTTGAGGAAAAATTGGCAATAACTCTGAAGATTTCATCAACCGTTGTGTTATTCCAATGAAAAGTACTGTGTTGATAACATAATGTTCTAAGGTCGTTAAATGTATATACAGGGGAACTATGGATTTGTTGCTTGATATTTATGGGAAATAATAATACAATTTAAATGGAAAATCGGATGCCTGTCCATACAAAAAGAGGCAGAAACTAGTCTAACCTCAACCTTTTTTTTTTTAAAAAAAGAGAAGCAACACTCAGAAAATTCTTCCTATTAATTAATGTGGTGCTTTCTTTGGAAAGGGGATAGTGGAGAGATAACAGGTGGTGAAAGATGAAGGGCTTCAAACATGGCAACACTGTAATTGCGAGAGTATATAAGTCTTAGAACAGTTGTTGCTCGCCACCTGATGCAGAGTTGGCGAATTTATTGAAGCTTTTTGTTTCATAGCCCAGATTTATTATTTTACTTCGGTGGGGTTAAGTGCTATGGAAACACCTTTTTAAATAAAAAAAAAAGTTTTCAATTTTCAGATAATTTGATTTTGTTGGATTGAACTGAAATAAACAAATTCAGAACAATTGCTTGAAATATTTAATAGATTATTTTGGATTAAAGCCGAGTTTGGGTCCAAATTTTCACTAAAAAAGATTTACAGGTCGTTGGAAAGATGTTTGAATGGCAAAATAGTTCAAATCCATTCATCCATCCATTCATCCATTATTTCTTAGTTTTGTCAACATTTAAACTCGTCTACTTTGTCCATTTTTTTAAAAAATTCAAAATAGTTGTTCCAGGTTTTATTTGTATATGGAAAATGCTTACCGAAAGTTTGGCATTCCTCACATACACACTATTTTAAGCTAAACACTTGTCGCGAAATGCCTCAAATGGGTATGATTGTTGAACTAGAACGTATTGAGAATAATTACCTGAATTTCGAAGAGGCCATCTGAAGAATGTAAGAAGTGTTTTGTTTAAAAGAGCTGCTATTTTTAATCGGCAAAATCGTCTGATTAATTCAAACAATATATCTATTGTTGTTGGTTTATTGTTTGTGTGTAGTAGATAAAAAAACCGATTGATTTAGTTTAGAAATTAACTAAAATCCAGTAAACATTCGCACCATTCTACACTCATATGTGTAATAATGCAATTAAATAACAAAAGAAAAGCTCTAAAACATTAACTAAAAATCTTTGGCAAACTAGTTCGTATATACAGCTATAGCACAACAATTGTTTATCCTGGAAGAGAAATATAGGGAAACAGTCAAGCATTTGGTAAAATCGAAAATAAGATGTTAGTTGCTTACCTTTTGTAGTTTAATTTCTATTTTTTTGCAAAGTCCTTCGTATTAGACCTCTAATTTGTGTTTGACCAATTCGATGTTGATCTTCTTATAAGTATTTTAATTAAAATTAACCTTTGGCAAAAAATAACGATATTGTTCTAAATTTAAGTAGTGGTATGATGATTTATTTTTTTTTATTAATAATTATTATTAATGTTTCTTTTATTTCTATTTTTTTGGTGGGAGTATTGTTGTTCGATTATTGGTTTCTGCATACACTAATTCTTTATACATTAATTTAAGATTTTCTTCTATTAAATACTATTGTAAAATGGCTTATGCATTCTGCGTTTATTATATTTTTATAAAATTTGTTCATAGTTATTTAATTTTTTATTAAAGATTATATTTTTCTAAACGAAAGTACCCTACAAGAAATGCATAACCAAAACTAAAAAAAAAAACATTTATTTACCAACACACTTGCAACAATTTTACATTGAATTTCTGCTACCGGCGCTGCCACTGTTTCGTTTTTGAAATACAATTTTATGGTATTTTTTATAATATTTATTGAATTTGTTTTATAGAAATTTATGTAAATAATTATTTAATTTTCATTTAAATAGAAGTTGTATTAAAATATATGGAATATTTTTATTTTAATTTTACTTATTTATTGGCCAAAAAATAAAATTAGTATGCAAATTGGGTTTTGGAAATTTTGGGGATTTTTTTGGATCAAATGTATTGAGGAAAAATTGTTGCTAGTGGCAAAGCAGGTAAATATTGCATTACTTGTTTCACTCTAACATATGTGTTAGAGTGGAACATCGAATGTACAAATGCAAAAATTTATTTGATATATTTCACTATATTTTCCAGGCCAAAAATTAATAAAAAAAAAAAAAACAATTTAGCCTTAGTAAGGAATATACAAATTCTGAAAAGGAAAATTTGGCTGCCAACAAAGCTGTGGACAAAGATCAAGGTAAATATAAATAAACAATTTTATATATTATAAAATTAACAAATGTTATTTACTGGCGAAAATATAGACAGAAAGTTAAACGAAGTGGCAGCCATGCTTCCTTTGCGGTCTGATGAAGCGGTAAATTAGATGGAGGAGAAGCTAAAGGCCGAAGATTTTGCCCAAGCAACGGTAACAAAATCTGAAATTTAAGAAAATAATTTGTAAATTTAAATATCACATATATATTTTTTACAGGTTAACTACATGTATAAGCTCAAGGGTACATCGGAAGATGTCGGCAGTGTAATCCGTGGCCTATTTACTGATGACCTATTCTTATTATTATTATTAATTTATTAATAAGTTTATTTTTTATTTATCATTTACTTTTATTTAATAAAAATCTGAATTTTAAATGAAAATTCAATAACAAAGTTTTGTTTCATAAAGGTTAGGTATGACGGATATATAAGTTAGGTGTAACTAGTTATTGCTAACCAATATTAACGTTATGAATAACTAGTTAGCATTAACCATTATTAAGGTTATCATTGACTAATTTAAAGCAGCAGAGTAAACAGTACAGATATATGTCCTGTAGTCTTGTGAAATTAATTAGTTAGAGAGAGAGGCAAATTCACATGTACACTAGAGTTTTCGGTTAGTTTTTTTCATTTTGCTCTTAATAACTAATAGAAACTTTAACCAATATATTGGTCAAACACTACCGGTAATATAACTAGTAAAATGACCGGTAGTCTTCTTGTAGGGTAGTAGACTTGTGTAGTTCGCGAACGAACTAGTTCAATTGAACTACTCACCCAATTGAACGATATGACCTAGTTCGCCATAAACCGCTCCGTCAGTTTAATCGTTCGTTTTATTACTTATGATGCAATTTAAACTCGTTTTACTAGTTTTTTTACAACACGTACCTTAAAAAAAGTGTCAAATATGATTAGTTTGTAAAAAAATTATAAAACAAGGGATTTAAAAAATGTCATATGAACAATTGATCGAAATTGACAAAAACTGATTGAACTTGAAGAGCGACCTAGTTCAGAAAAATCAATCGAACTAGAAAGAGCGTTCACTCAAACGAACAAGTTTAGAAAGCAGTGAGCGGAGCCGACATGAAGTTGTCGGCGGTAGCGTTGTGTCGTTCGGCAACGAACTAGTTCAACTTAACTATTCAATAAATTATATAATAGACTTAGTTCTTTAATTCAATTAATAGTGTGTCAATGTTGGCAACCGATGCATGATGTTTTAGTCTCGGCTAACGGAATTTCAAAATTATTCTGTTATCGATATTTTAACCTATTTCGTTAGGTTATTTTGGGTGAATGATATATTTAATTATTTCGTGATATACTTTGGAGACCAGATTTGGCAATAGGAGATAAACAAAAAATAAATAAACTGAACAAAACAAAACTTCCTATTATAAAAAAAAAGTTTTACAGTTTTACATGACCTTTGCTTGTGTAGTAATCAGTAGCCGTTGCATTTAACTGTAATTACAATTGTTTTTCTATAAAATAATACAAAACAACTATTTAAAAAACTACTGAAGAAAACTACTGTATTTTTTAACCGTTTTTTGACAACTACCAAAACATTGAGTTTGCAGTAATTTAATATTGGTTAGTTATTATGATTTAAACAACTTTTAAAAAATACAGTAGTTTTCTTCAGTTGTTTATTTTAAATAACTGTAATAATAGTTGTTTTGTATTATTTCATAGAAAAACAACTGTAATTGCAGTAAAAAACAACTACTACTGATTACTATGTAAACAACTGTCATGTAGTAACTGTAAAACATTTTTGACCATTAACCAAAACACGTTAGGCTGCGTTTACATTATGCTCGATATCCAGTTTAAACTAGATTTCGAAATCTAATTCGTGTATCATTTTGTACACTACCATATTTTCGAAATCTAGTATAAGCTGGATCTCGATTGTAATTGCAAATGGAGCTTTACCGAAATTACTGAAATATTCCGATAAACTACCGTTACCGAAATTTATGAAAATAGCGTTTTCTTTACCGATAACCGCTTCGAATTGGTTACCACCCTTGGTTTCAACCCCAAATAAGAGATTTGGTTTGGGCTACACTTGCCAAAATTTAATATTTCGTGCCGTGTATTTGGAACTATTATCAAAAACTGTGGTTAATCGTTTGTCACTACATTGAAATTATTGCTTTCGCCTAAACTGTGATTAATCTCCTAGTTAAATAATTTTGCCGAAATTAATCACAAAGAGAAATGTCAAACATCTGTCATTCGTTATGCAATTCTTGTGAAAATTGTAAAAATATAATTTATTTTAGTAATTTTTTTATTAACATAATTAAAAAATATAAGCATAATTAAAAAGAAAAATCCCATAAGCTTGGGGAGGTAAACAAAATTAATTCCAACTTTCGTAAATTGTGTGAGTGTGTTAAATTCAAAAATGATTCGCAGACTTGCTACTTTGCCAGCATCTACCATGTTGGCTGCTGTGGCCATCCAAAATACCAGTTCCGAATCGACCAAGCCAGGTGATTCGGATAACTTGGCTCACTACCAATGTAAATCTACTGAATTGCCTTTATATGCTCCTTTGCATTCGTACAACAAGTAAGTACTGTCGTATTTCCGATTGAGTTTCTTTTAAATTTTCTGTTTTTCAATTAGACCCCAACGAACTAGCCATCCTGGGGCTAACTCACCTGCACGTTCAGCTATCGAGTGTGGGGTTCGTGTTATACGCTCTGAAATTCAAGCCGGTTACCATACAATAGCCAAACAAAAAGAGAATTTGGATGATTATGTTCACACAGCCAAGGAGCACACGCAATCTACCATCGACTATTTGAATCAACCACATAATCTAATGCCACGAACTGGTGCCATTGCAATTGGTGGTCTGTCTGGTTTTATATTTGCCGCCCGAGGTGGTTTTATCAAGAAGGTTCTCTACACCACAATCGGTGCTGGCGCCGTAGCTTCGCTCTGTTATCCTCGTCAAGCGGAGCAATTCGCTAAGGAGGCGTTGTTCGAGGCACGCAAAGGATATGCCATTGCCTATAATTTCGTTAAGGGTGTAAAACCAGGCGACGAAGTACCCGTTGAACCAATTAACAAGTTTCCGACTTCGCTGGAAGACATAAAGTTTCTCGTAAACGACTTGTATGACGAAGCTAAGGAAGCTTTGTTCCCCGAAAAAAGGAAGTAATTATATTGCCTCACAGAACAACAATAATGCATCTAGTTTAGTTAAATTGACGAAATTGTTAAAGTGATTACCGAAACGATGAGAAATTAAAAAGTCTTTTTTTTTGATTATTTTGTGTTTCAATATGCAAAGGCAACTTTTATCAGATGTTACTTATTGGAAAAATTGATTCAATTTCAAAAACCTGTATCATTTTATTCGCATGCAATTATTTTGTCGTTTTCATCGTCGAGATACTTCATCTGCTAAATCGATAAGTGAATGATGATATTAATAAAAGATTAAAAATTAAGTATATTATCGAGACGAAATTTTGTACACATGGATTTCAAGATATTTCAAGATTTTCTGCTCAAATTCAAATGAATTTGGTAAGTTGCAACATTTTAATTTTGTTAGAATCGTGTAATCAATGAAATTATTAGTCATGAATAGAAATCAACTTTGAATCTTTTTCGAGGCGTCACATAAGACGTATAAGATGTGAATTTATTCTTTTATATCTAATTTTACAGTATTTTTTTACAGAGTTCGAAAATTTATGTACCACTAACATAACGTTGCTATCAAAAAAACCAATACAACGATCTCTATTGTTTCGTTCGTATTTATAACACAACACAAGTGCTCAAATCGTTGTTTGTAATATAACAAAGGGAACAAAACGAAAATGTTTCTTTCGTCAAACATTATTATTTCGTAGTGGTTATTTTTTAGTGTTCATTCAACTTAAACATTAAAACGCGTTTTTTAACGTTGTGGTTGCCAAAATAAAGAAATGATTTTTCTGCATGTTATCAATGTTTTTTTGCATTAGTTTTATAAAATTTCACTGGAACTCCTCCGTTGAATCTTTTATTAAACTAATGCAATTATTCATAAAATTCAATGAAAATTTTTTTCACTTGTAATATGACATAAACACTAAGAACGGTTTACGAATAGTTTTGTTCCATTCCATAAACACAACAAAATCAAACTGTTTGAAATATTGGCCAAACAGAACAAAATCGTTTAGTTCGGTCTCTCATCGAAAACTAGTTTGTGAAAGTGTTTGTGTTCTGTTTACAAATCTGTTCTGTTTATGTTTACTGTGCAGAACAAAATTATTGTGTTGAGTTTCAGCAAAAAGCAAAACAGAACGATAGAAAAACGTTTGATTGTGTTTAAATTCGAACTCTGTTTTTTTATTCATATTTTTTAAAACGGATGTATTGTTATCGGTGGTAGAACCCATGCCAAGCTTTCGTGGCATTCTACACACTACTACACTACTCTCCGATTTCAATAAAATGTACCATAAATATTTTATAATTCTTGACTTTAGCAAAATATTAACTCGGAACCCCCAACAATTTCTTCTTCTTGAATATTAATTCATGAAAATTGCAGAACAATTTTAAATATTATTAAAGCATCAGTGAATCAGGCATGAGAAAACCATATTTGAACTCAGATTTCTCCCAAACAGAGAAGACAACAAATTGCAAAATGCATTGTGTGTATGCTGGCATGTAACTAGGGGAGATATGAGGTTGAGGTTTTTTATGAATCATCAATTTTTTTATTTTTTTCTCTTGTGCTTTGATTTTATAAAACTAAATAAATTACTACTCAAGAGTTCCAGCCTGCTAAGACATTATTCGACCTAAAAATTATTTGGTCAAGGGCACTTTTATGACCTTAAAAAGAATTCTAAATTTTCCAAATTATAAATAAGAAATAGACAGCGAATGGTTGTGAAATAAAATTTGTTAAAAGGTTGTAAAATACCTTTTATTTTATTTTTATTTTATTTCATTCATTTGCAATACAATATGCCTTAAAGGCCAAAAACGTATTGCTAGTGTGCTACATAAATTCAAGAATATATCTTAGACTAAATTCAATAAAGATAATTCAATATAGAAAATTATTCACTATAGAAAATATATTAAAAAAATTAAAACAAAATCAGTTTTCTATTCGTATTTAACATGTAATTTGGGGAATAAGTATTAGCGATGGCAATCGGGATTGGTATTTAAAAATCCCGGGATTCGGGATTTACAAATCTCGGTTGTGATGTGAGCAATATTATTCAAGTTCTAAAAAATTCGGTAACCACAAAAAACAAACAAATTCGATTCTCACTCAGCACGAATATGTTTTCTCTGTGCAACTTTCGCAAAGGAATTTCGGTAATTTTGATGGTTGTTGTTGTAGTAGTAACAGAAACAAGCGAAATATGTAGTTTTAAATGTTTTATGCATTGTTGTTTATAATTAAATATTTAAAGGAAGTATGGAAACAGTGTCCTGAGTATCCAAATCCGATAATCGGGCAGCTTCGACATAGTGACATTGGTTTTAGATTGGGAGGATTGTTAGGACATCTAAAGAGATGTGAAATATCTTGTGGTCCAAGTCTGCAGTTTTCGCATACATTTGCAATAGTGCATCTGGCATTTCTGGAGAGTTGTTGTTCAGAGTCCGCAATGGTTTTTAGCAATAAAACGTTCTAATTTTTCGGGATTTGTGATGATCAGAGAAGAATGGCAGAGAATGACTTGGTCGATATTCTAAGTTATAGTCGTTGTAAACCTTTTTGTTTGCCGATGATATACAGTTGTTATGGTCAGGGGAACGTCAATTTATGGATGCTCTGGAGGCTTCTATAAATTATGACTTATCTGTTTTGAATAATTGGATGGTGGGAAATAGCTTAAGTATAAATCCTTCATAAACTAAAGCTTTAATTTTCAAATCTAGTAGATCTGATATATTTCATCTGAACTTAAACATATGTAATAACATTATTGAGACTGTCAGTAATTTACGTTGTCTTGGTGTTTTGATTGATGACAGACTGTCTTTCGAGTCCCACATTAACAACCTGATTTCTAGAGCTACCTTTACGTTACGGAGGCTTTATCGTCTAAATATGTGGTTGCCTTTATCTGTCAAGCAGTCTATTGCGCATGCTTTGCTTATGTCTCAGGTGAATTATTGTATTGAAGTATTTTCTGGCTGTTCTGAGACTAGTAAAAAAAGAATTAAATACGTTATTCATAGAATTGTTCGTTTTGTCTATGGATTAAGACTTAGAGCCCAAGTGTCTTTATATTTGAGGGATTTTCTTAATCTAACATTTGATGATTATCTTAAATTTCGACTATTAATATATTTGTATAAGATAGTTTTTTTCCGTAAGCCTGAGAGTGTTTTTCGTTTAATTTCTTTTTTGCCTTCTCAAAGAAATCCTCAAATAGAGTATGCACTCATCTCTTACGCAGTTTATGAAAATTAATTTGCTATTAGATCTGGCCGGTTGTGGAATAATTTGCCAAGGAATCTGCGATCATTCCAGTTTTCTGTTGAATCATTTAAACGTAGGCTTCGTGAGTATTTTACTTCTTATTACTCAAATTGGCACTTGATAATTGGGTTTTCATTTTAAATTATTTAAGTAGAGTGTGTTTTTAGAGAAGTCGCAGATATTTTTTAGATTTAAGTATTTCTATTCTCATAGTATTAAATTTTACTTGTAATATAATTTTATTGGACAATTAGGCTACATGTATTACAATTGAATAAATGGAAATGAAATGAAACCAAAATTCATTGCGTTATGTCAAAAAAAAAAAATTATAAAAAAAGTCATCAAATAGCAAAACTGCAAAAAAGGTAATAAAATTACACTTTTTAAGAGAAAAAGGAAAAAAAAATTGATAAAAAAGCAATTAAAGCAGAGAAAATATGAAAAGGGTCGATTTCAAAGCTTAAAAATCTTAAAAAAGCTATTTTTAATAGTGTTTACAATTATTCGACCTAGGCGGTTAGCCGGTTAAGGCATTATTCGAAAAATCGCTAAAATTGATTAACCGGTTATTCTGGTCGGTTAATCGACAAAATCGGCAGTTATCGATTAATCGTTTAATCCCAAATAAATATATTTCTTTTGTTTATTTATTAATAAAAAAGCACAAAGAACTGTTTTATTTTTAATACAAAGTGTTTGTTTAGTATCATTTAAAGCATTCTGCGATTTTAAAAGAAACATGCTTTATTTATATCATCGGGGTCATATATTGAATTTATTTAAGGACTCTTCGAAAAGAAAATGTTCCCAGATATTTTTAGTGGAAGTTAATCCATGGAGTTACAAAGTTTTCCCATTATTAAGCTCTTAGAATATATTTTTGTTGTCATTTTTAAAGTATGAGAATTTAAGAGAATTACTTGTAGAACAACTTTTTTTGTTATAGCCCGTTCTTGGGTCGGTTTTAGACCCATGATTGAATTTGTTCCAAAAGCAATCGATTCAATTGTTCCAAAGTAGATAGCCCTAAAACCACCTCTGAAACTAATTCTATTTAGTTATATCCAGAGAATTCAAATGCCTTTTTTTTGCGACAAACTAAAAATATTGTTTTCTTCACTGTTAAAATACAAAATTTTTACTTATTGGAGATACAAAGAAATTTTGTTTTTTTTTTTTTTTTTTATTTGCAAACTTTGAATTTATAACAAATATAAATAAACTAAACAAGAATTATTTAACGAAATCTTTATTTTTTAATAACTTACGAAAATGATCTCGTTACTACTGCAAAAAAAATCAAACAACAGCTACTAAAATACAGTATCTATTTATTTTAAACAACTTTCTAATAGTTTTTTTGTATTATTTCATAGAAAAACATCTGTCGTGTAGTAGGTGTCAAACTTTTTGGAGTACGTGTTCGAGTTTCATGATATGATTAGAAACCGATTGTTAAAAAAATTCTTGCGAGATATGTCTAAGAAAAATTGGCATATAATTTTCAATAATTTGAATTTTTAAAACAGAACATATTTAGCAATTGCCTTTAATATCTTCTTGTTTTGAGTTTCTTAAAAAATGTTATCTAAAGGCTTAATGATCGCTTTATCTGAAGACTTAATGATCGCTTTATCTAAAGGCTTAATGATCGCTTTATCTAAAGGCTTAATGATCGCTTTCACTTTTCTTGCCATTTTTACCCAAAATTAAGAAAACTTTGATGTTTTGGGAAAAAATAAAGGAAAAAATCCAGGTGCAAAATTTAGCTGGTTAATCTGCCTGTTTAAATCGATTATTTGGGTCAACTAATTAATATTAATAATATAATATTTTATTATAACCGCCCATATTTAAAAAAATTGATAGTATTTGAAAAAAACCAAAAAAATTTGAAAGAAAAAAACGTCAAATTAAAAAACCACACTGCAGTTAATTTAAATGCAAATGAAGTGTACACATTTTCAACTGCAAATGTAGTTATTTTAACTGCCATTTGCAGTTTTTTCTACCGACATAATTTTCATAGTGTAAGATTATATTGGTCAAATCAGCACAGTATGAGCGAAAATAATAAATTTACGGGTAAAAATCGGACTATTTCAGTTTTAACCATTCTTTTGTGGTGTTTTCTCATACTGTGAAAATGGTCTCACAAACCATTAAACAATAGTTATAATCTTATGAGTAATTGAAAAATAAAACTTGTAATGCAGACATATGAACTAAAAGAACGAACTAGTTCAATAAATGCAAGTGAACGAAATGAACTATAGACTATATAGCTCAACTCTATGAATTAGCATTTTACACACCATTGCCAATGCATATTTTATTCGTTTGTTAAGGTTAAAGACTAGATAGCTACCAAGATAACCAAGAGCAAAATGATCAATAAAATAAATCTAGATGGTATTAATCTAGATGATAAAGAAATATATTATACAGGAAGTGGTTATTCACACCAAAGTTTTGAAAAAAAATCGAAATTCATGATTCAATAATATGCAATTTCATGTGTATTTTTGGGGTTTGTGACATAATAAATTTGATTAATATATGAAAAACCTTGTAATAGGAACACAATTTATTGTTTTAAATGGTTGAAGTATTAATTAAAACCCGACTTATTTTTGTCAGTTTCGGTTTTGAGGCTTGTAAAACCGCGGGTTCGGTTAAAACCGAACAGCAACCTCTAAATATTCCCCATATCCTTATTTCATTGACTCTTATGATTGCATCATTTAGAATCGCTGGTTAAAAAAAAATTTTTTCGTAATATATGTATAACAAAATATTTCGTAGAAAGAAAAATAAAATTCATTTCGTACATATTCGTATATTTTATTGTATTTCCTAAGTATTCGCATTCGTATACGCATTCGTGGTGCAAAACAACGAAAAATTTCGTACAATGTACGTCGATTTTCGTATATATAACGCATGGATTTTTTTGGTGTAGTTATACTAAAATTTAAAAGCTTTATTTGCTTTTTGCATTGAAACTTTTCATTTGTAGTTAAAGTAGCAAATTGTAGTAAGTAAACGAACAGTATTTGTATTTATGTTCAGAAATGATTAATAGAGATAAAGGAAGTTTGTTTAACAAATTTTGCAGGGGAAATTAAAAAAAAAAAAAAAAAATGTTTAACTTTATTAAGCATTTCTGAATACAAGCCGTAAGTGATTAATTATAAATTGAAGTTAAATGTCACAACATGTTTCATTATTAAGTTTTACATACCTTCAACCAACTACAAACATGAACCTACATCTATCACAAAGCCACGAAAAAGTGAAATTTTGTATTAAACAAAAAAATAAATAAAAAGAAAAAGAAAAAAACAAAAAACAAAAAAAAAAAAAAAAAAAAAAAACATTGATGTATTAACAACAACTCTCGTCAAATATAAGATACATAATATGTTGAATAGAAATTATTAAAATTCCATTTCACGCTCGTCTTCAGCCTTAGGGTAAATTCTTATGAAAGGAAGCATTATTTCAGTTTAAATTGGATAAAAAAAAAAAAATAGTATTTTAAACTTGTTAAAGCTTTTTACGCCTGAGGATGCATACAATGAAGGCGCTAAATAATCCAAAAAGCTGAAGGTTTAGGAAGTTCATGTGAGCATTGCTCTGTTAACAAAAGCTGCATGTTCGCCTAACATGTACGCGTTAACTCATATAAAAATAAATTTGTGTATATATTAGGGTATTCAATCGGTTAACCGTTACTCGATTAATCGATGAAATAATGTCGAACAATTGTTCGAGTAATTCGAAGTGGCCAATTTCGAGTAAAGAATAACTCGAACAATTTGGTCGATTAATCGAGTAACTCGAGTAATTTAAAAATATGAACTATTTTATATTTTTTTAATATTTTGTATAAAATAATGTGACTGTTATAGTGAATATTTAAATGTTAAGTGTATTTTAATATTAAGTGAGCACTGTTAAAGAAATTATATTACGAAAAAACGAAGAACTTAATGCGAAAAACTCCGATATCGAAGAAACTTGAATATTTTTTAAAGAAACAAGTTCTAAGACTGGGGTGTTTAAGATTATTGGTGCGGATTTGAGGGTTAAAAGTGGGATCAAACATTATTTTTTTTTTAATTTAGTTGCCATTTGATCTAAAGAAACTACATATAAATACTATATTTTCAAAAGGGAATTTTTTAATGTAATTTACTAAAAACTTTTTGTTGGTCCCTTTTATGTCGTTGTAACAAGCCAATTTTAGAAACCCTATATGGAAATTCATAGCGGTCCTACGCAAAATTTGCACATATTAAAATTTACACATAGAAGTAATGAAGTTTTCATTAATATGATGAAAATCTTCTTAAATATTCATGAAAGTTGTTTCAAAACTTCTTTATAATTTTTTAGAAAAATTACATATCTCAAAATCCCAAAATGATAGGACAAAATGGACTATTTTTTCGTTTAGTACTAACAAACTAATATAACAAAACTGTGTCAAGTCTGAGTGAAATTACAAAACGGATCACCTTACAAATATTTTTATAAAACAGTTTAATACATATTTATGAACCAGTTATATTGAAAGAAAATCAATGAAGATTTCAACATATTTATAAAGAATTTCATTGATATAATAACGCTTTGCTTTGAGTGTACTGAGGCAAAACTGTCGCAATAATAAATGATCTTAGCAAATGTTTTTCTCTTTTAGATATACTTTTTACTAAAATTTTTAATTAATTTGTTAATTTTTATATATATGTTATATTAGTACTAATAAAATATAAAAACTTAACAAAAATGTGAGTTTTTGGAAAATAAAATTAAAGTATTAAAATTGTTCGAGTTACTCGAGTTATTCGAGCAATTTTAAAATCTTACTCGTCTACTCGAGTAAATTAAAAACCTCAAAATCGAGTTACTCGATTACTCGAACAAAAGCAAACCCGAGTAAATTGAATACCCTAGTATATATACAAAACCTTTGCGATTTTACATACCCGCCCACTTTATGATTATTTAATTTAGGGTGGACTTTTAAGCGGATGCACAATTTTCTAGTCATTTTGGTTAATTTTTTTATGCCAAAACTACAATATTTCGATATTACCAGCTCCTGGTTTTTTTTACAGTTTTAATATTACAAAGCAAATTTTAAAGTATGACATATCATTTGTATATTTCATTATTACATCAAAACCGATTTGCTAAAAATGAAAAAAAAAAAAAATGACCGGTACGATACTGGTATTTAGGGAAACGGTTATGTTATACCGGCATTTTCAAATTCAATAGTTTCAGTATTGGTATCGATATTGGTTATCAATTTGAAAGAGTATGATAACAGCTGGCTAACCGTTGCATAGTGGATGTTCTAGATAGTCTCGTATCAAATTTTTTTGATACTAGACTAATTTTTTAATTGCTTAATTTTGTGTCATAAAATGGGTTAAGCTAAGATGTTAGCCGAAAAAAATATGTATTCACTTTTAAAATTATGACATTACAAGTTATCGATAATAGTTAGAGACTAAATAAACTTCTTTCGGTTCAAACAATTTACATCATTTACCCAAAATTACTATTATGAAAATTTTGAAATCGAAAAATTGTGCTGTTCTTATTACTCTTTCCAGTACTGTATGCCGGTTTTAAAAGAATTTAAGAAAAATGATCCCATTACTTACGATAAGATCATAAAATCGGTTAAAATTTTCATTTTTTTTATTTCTACCCTAAGTTGACTACGAAATCTAACGTGGTAGACAATTTCTGATTCGTTATCTCTTACGGTGGTAACTGGAGCAAGATGGACTGTCTTATTATTTCATTAATTTAAAAAATGTTTCTATTAATACAATTTAATAAAGTAGTCGATCGTAATCACCTGTTGCTACCAGTAAAACAAAATGTGGATAAATGGGTATAAGAACCTCCAACTGTGCTAATGATGGTTTGATTGAAGGCAAAAGTCAATTAATTTTTTTATTTTTTCTTTGATGGCAAAATGAAACAAAAGTTTAATTGATTGAATGACAATCCTTGTTTTTATTTTTACTTCTTTGGGCAAGACATGTATTATTTTATTATGTTCCTTATGTATAAGAAATAAATTCACTTATGTATTTATTATAAAAAAAAACAATTAATGTTTAAACTACAAATGACTTTAAAGTGTTACATGTATATTAGGCTGTCCCGAAACTGGAAAAGCTTACGTAATAGCAATCAAACAATGAGCTGATTATTTGAAAAGTACAAAAAAAAACAATTTTTTTTCGACGGTATTTAGATTGAAGTTGGAATTCGTTGTTATTTTTTTTTTAATTTGTTGACAAAAGGGTGCCTTAAGATGCCTCACAGCATCATTTAATTTAGTTAATTTATTTATTTTATATCAAACAAGTATTTTTCTGTTTAAGGAATCTATTAGTACCTATCGTTAATATTTTCTTTTTTTTTTTTGTAATATTACGAAATGTCTAATATTTTTTGAGTACATTTTGAAAGCAAAAAAAAACTTGTTTCAAACTCAATGATGTTGCGGTGAACCAAAATTAATCTAAGGAAATTTTATAAATATTTTTAGTATAATATGCTAAGCATTACCAATTTTTTGAGAAAATTGAAAAAATACACCACGTAGGCCAACTTTAGCGAACATAACAACAAGAAGTTTAATTAATTTTTTTTTTGTTATTTCTTCTCATAATCAACTCAATCATACCCAACGAAATTGGCAAACTTTCAACATTCAGGACAACCTAATGGATGTGTTGTATTTACAATGGGGTTTTGTTTTCACTTTTTTCGATTCTTTTTTGTTTTTTAATATTTTTTTTTTCGTTTGAATTTAATTTTATATATTATTATAATATTAACTACCAATTTAATAATTGAACAATAATTGTGTCTAACTACAATTTAAATAAAATAAATAAAATCACACATAAATTAATTTAAAGTTAGTAAAGTGAGAATTAAAGAAAATAAATAAAAATAAAAAAAAGAAATAACATTTCAACAATCTAAGGAGTACAATATTTACACACGATTAGAAATAATCATGATTTTAAAAGTTATAAAATTTCATTAATATATGCAGCTGGATACGGGAGGGCTTATCACGTTACGTTTTCCATAATCCAAGGTACAAATTTTGAAATACGCGTACAGACGCCTGGCAAGTTGGCTTCGGCACAGCCAATTCCCCACGATATAATACCAGCCAGAAAATAACGACCATCTTGTGATTTAACCTTTATGCGAATAGTCAACAACAATTCAAATATTTTTAGGCTTGGGAGAAGAAAATTGTGCGTTTGCTTACCTGTAAAGGACCGCCGGAATCGCCTTGGCAAGAATCCTGGCCACCAGTCTCATAACCCGCACATAAAAATATCTCTGGTATAAATTCCTGGCGTCCGGCTCTTAAAAACATACTTTTACAATTGTCATTGCTAACAATTGGCACCGAAACCTTTCAATATTATCAGGGACATTATTAAAGTTAATGGGTGCATTTTAAACACTACCTACCTCTTGCAAAACAGATGGAAGTGTGCCTCCTTCGCTGAGTCTTCCCCACCCCGTCACTGTTGCATTCATGCCAATAAGCAGACTGTCAGTTTGCGGTAGACAAATGGGACTAACATGGGGTGCAAACTCCAGTGGTTGCTCCAGTTTCACCAAGGCCAAATCGTATTCATATGTAAAGAAATTATACTGTGGATGTACGACTTTCTTTGCAACGCCGCGTTCAATGTAAGGCAATTGTTCCTGAACGTGTGAGAAATCATATTCACCCACTCGTATGCGTATTTGTGAGATCAATAAACTATATTTAAAAAAAAATACAAAAGAAAAAATGTAATAGTCAATAAAAACTACATAATTTGCTTCAGATAAATCGTAATATGACTCTATTCAAATCAGATATAACTTAATCATATTATATTTAAATGATTAAGGATATAATTCATATCGGTTGTGGTTTCGGCACGATAAACCAATGTCGCTATTTTAAAACTGAATCCATCCAACCTTGAAAAATTGTATTGATAATATTGGCCCAAAAAGTTGGCGTTTTTTTTTCTCTTTAACCGTACGATGCATACCCAACTTTTTCTACGAGAACACACACCCGGGATACGTTTGTACCTACTAGCTTATTTTGGCTTTTTCTAATGTTTAAATGGTCCAATTTCATTATTTTAAATGCGTATATTAATATTTTACAAATGTTTTAGTTTTTACAGATATATACATTAGGGTGTCCCATTCAAAAAAAAATTTTGGGGATCATTCTTAATTTGAATACTCATAAGGCTAAGAATTTTTGAGATTTTTTTCAGATTTTTCGGAGGTGGTTTAGAGGTCGCGCAAATCGATTTTTTACCAAAAAACGAGCTTTTTGGGCTTTTTTTTGAATTTTGCTTGAAAATTGGTAAAAAATCGATATTTCTTCAGCTTCTGAGTCAATGTTCTTCAAGAAAATTTTCCGATCTTTAATTTTATGTGCATAAATAATAAGTTTCGGCAATGATTTTGCACATTTTGACAATTTAATAACGGTTTTTCGTAAATTTTCAACAAATATGGAAAAGAATGCTTTATAACTTTTAAAATTTGTATAAAGACTAAAAAAACTAATGATGCAGTTTAATAGATTAATAAGTTTTAAATTAATTAGCAGAAAAAAAAAAATGAATTTTCTCTCACCGTTCTCGAGTTATACCCTTTTAAAGCTTTGTACACATTGTATGAAATGTATAATACTATAAGGTGTGAACTAGGTTTGCATTGGTTTAAACTTTAAACAATTGGATTTAGAAAATGTTTTTATGTTTTTTAAAATAATAGTTACCTACCACTCATACATAACAATTATATTAAAAACAAAGAAAAATATATTTGTTATAAATCATTTATTAGAGTTCTTGCGATGCTGCTCTACCCCCTGCAGGAAACTCTGAAAGTCTGTTTCAGAAGTTGTGATATTGATATAACTATTAGCCAAGGCCACACCACGTTCTGCGACATCATTTACAACTTGCAATTGTTGAACTTTGTGTTTTGCTTCCTGAAATGATTTGTTGTTTTCTGGATCCGTTTGTAAACATCAGTAGAAATGTTGCAGGCTTCAAAAAAAGTTAGGCTGGCTTTTGTAATAAAACACTGAATTTGTTTATTTTCAATCATGTCTTCTGTTAAATTTCCTTTCACTAATTCGTTGTTATTACTTTGTTCATGTATGTTTCTAAGCATTAAACGCAAAGTTTTGGTATCTATACGTTCATCAAAAACGATAAGGCAGCCAACTTCTCGGAAAGTTATTACATTGTTCATGTAGATTTCTAAGCATTAAATGCAAAGTTTTGGTATCTATACGTTCATCAAAAAACGATAAGGCAGCCAACTTCTCGGAAAGCTACCACTGATGATCCAGAAAGGTTTTCAGAGTCTCGCGTGCAACTTTTTCATTAAAGCGTTTGTAATCATACAATTGTTTCAAAAGTCTAAGGTCATTGAGAGAAGCGTATCGGGGACACTGGCATAGGTACCAATTTTTAATATATACTCTTAAAATAAATGAGGTAAATATATAGAGATTGCTAATTACCGGAAGAGGGCTCTAGCATAAAAGCTTTTATCTCAAGCCATAAAATTTATCTCAATCTCAAGCAAGCGTCTTCTACTTATCAGTTTACAAAAATTTTAATTGTATTGTGACTTGTTATCTCTAAACCTATAGACTATCTGCCAAAAATAGGGTTGTAGTTCCCCCAAATCCAATAAATCATGAATTTTAGTTCGAGCCATATCAGTGCCACCTAGTGATAACGGCTTTTTGGCTACTTTTTTTGCTGTCCACAACTTGACAACACTTAAAACTAAGCTTTGACATACAATAAATAAATTTTCAAATCTCATAATCTAAAGTTTACAACAAATCGGATGCCCAAATCTTATAGTACTAAAAATTTCATACAATGGGTGCAAAGCTTTAAAAGGGTATAACTAGAGAACGGTAAGAGAAAATTGTATTGTAGTTTCTGCTAATTTATTTAAAACTTCATAATCTTTTAAACTGCATCATTAGTTTTTTTAGTCTTCATACAAATTTTAAAAGTTATAAAGCATTCTTTTTCATATTTGTTGAAAATTTACAAAAACTGTTGTATAATGTATCAAAATGTGCAAAATCCCTGACGAAACTTATTACTTATGCACATAAAATTAAAGATCGGAAAATTTTCTTTAAGAATATTTACTCAGAAGCCGAAAAAATTACCGATTTTTTAGCAATTTTCAAGAATAATTCAATAAAAGTCCAAAAAGCTCGATTTTTGGTACAAAATCGGTTTGCGCGACCTCTAAACCACTTCCGAAAAATCTGATAAAATTCTCAAAAATACTTTATCTTATGAGTATCCAAATTAGGAAAGATCTTCCGAGAAAATCCAAATTTTTATTTTTTTTGGGACAACCTAATATACATAGGCAAAAAAGGTCACGGGCATGGGATAGACTAATGTTGTGTGTGTTTACGTAGGTGTCGACTTTGGAAGCTCGAAGCTCCTGAATTGGATCAAACAACCTTTAAAAGATTAGAAATTATATATATTTCTAAGATCTCTATGCCCTAAGTTAAGCCGTTCCTGAGTTACAGCACTGCAAAGTTGCAAGTGGATAAATTTGTACCCGGGTGAACCCAGGTGGTTAAATTGTTACATGCAAGTGGACCCTATTGTTTTCTCCATTACTTTATCTAGTTACATTCTATTTCACTTGCATTACAATTGTATATTGAGTAAAACAAAGACATTTTCATTCATTTTCATTTCATTTTTGGTATAACTATAGCTTTTTGTTTTAGTAACATTTTTTGCTGTTCTCATTTTCCAAATGATTAAATTTTGTAGGGGAAAGGTTTGCAGGTTGCCACCTCGTCATAAAATCAACGTATTGTTGTTATATTCATAGATTAGCAATAGAAAATATCAATTCACAATCCTGAGCTAGAAATAATTTGAATTTGCAAAATAAAAAAATTAATTCAATGAAAATCCAATTTTTTTTTTTAAGTTTGTGTAAAAACGTTGTCGAGTAGTGTAATCTAAAGCTAAATCGCAAATATATTTATAACATTTTAAATGTTTTTCAGAAAAAATAACTTGTAAAAATGCATTTATAACATTTTTTGTTAATCTAGCGAACAAATCGGTAAACTTTTCAGGTTTTTATAAATATAGTGGTTTTCTGTGGGTCTAATATAGTAATGTTTGTTTAAAAATAGTTCTATCAGTATAAACCATCGAAAAATATGGGGATGGCAACCTGCATTCTAATGGAGTCTTGGAGTTCAAAAAAAAAAAATAAAATACAAATTAATGATAAGTTTGTAATTCTGCTTGGATTATGTTAATGCAATGAAAAATCAACACAGAAATATATTTACATTGAACTTTAGCTAAAAATTTTAAATTTATAAGCCCATGTAAAAAAAAATGAATGAATTTTCGTATTATATATGATTATATTCGAAAAATGAGAACATCTAATTGTATCATATTAGATCTTATATACAATTATATATTACTTGATACAATTATATCTAATTTAATTTAATTAGATAAAGTATGATACAATTGTATCCGAATTTTGTCCTCACGCAAATGTATCAAATTATATATATACAATATTGTATACAAATATATGCAATTACATGTGACATATGTAATCATATATAGAACCATATATATATTTTTACATATTGCACTATATAAAGTGTATATAATTTTGTATGATTTTATATGAGTATATATTTTGTAATATATCATTATAAATAACTGTAGAAAATAATATATAACTATGTATATTAAACCTTTTTTTTCTTGGGAACAGAGAAAAAAAAAACAGAATTTTGATTTTTAAATTTTAAAACATTTTACCAAAAAATAGATTTAAAATTTTTATTTATAAAATATGTAAAACCCTTAATTGCAAAGTTAAAACTAAAGAAATAAAATAAAATTAAGAAATAAGAAAAATAGTAAAAACAATGTACACTAAGAAAAAAGACATCACGGGAAATTTTACTATTCTGAGCACAGTGGTATTATCTTTGCTAATGTCTGTTGAATTGTAGTACAATGAAATTAATAATTAGTATTTACCCATTTTTTGCATTAAAACTCAGGAGAAAAAATGTGTTGCTAAAATTAGCAGAAAACAAGGCAGGGCTCAAAATAGTTAAATTTCCAGTAGCCAATACAGTATTTTTTCTTAGTGTATGCATAGAAAACTTAAGCCCTTATTAATTAGCAAACTCCCACTAGATTCTTAGATGGGGCTACAAAAAAAAAAAAAATAACTTCACAAAAGTACCCTAACTTTTTTTTTTAATTTTGTCGCCCGCCCGCCTTTAGTTTCAAGCGATTAAAAAAACTGTTTTAAATAATAAGATTTAAAAGAGACAAAAATGCTTACTCATCAACACAATGGCCTGCTGTTGCAATCCAATTTTCATTAATAAGAGCTCCGCCACAACGATGAGTACTTGAAAAACCAAAGAACGACGTACGACGAACTGATACCTGCCAAGGCCAGCGACCAAAAGGAGCACTTTTACCACCTACTATGCGTGTTTCCGGTCGTGTTAATACTGGGGTACCACATTCTGTAAAATATTTATTGATTGAGATTTGTTATTTTGTTGGTGCATCCCAGCAAAAACTTTCATTACCACATAAATGGTTACTTAACTGAAACTTAACATTTAAACTCATTATAGTTCGGAGTCAGTACTAGTCATTTCTGTTGGACAAAGTGTCCTCCCACCAAAATAATTTTTTTTAATACCAAAATATAAAAGAGATTAATTAAAAAAAATAACTTTTTATTTAAAAAAAAACTAATAATTAAAAATACTCTAATTTCCCTCCCCAAAACATTTTCCTAGTTAATCTGCTAAAAATGGGATTAACTGCTTAATCAAGCACAAAACAAGTCGATTAAACCATTTTTGAATATTTTTGATTAAGCAGTTAATCCAACTTTTGGATTAACTGCTTATTCAAGCAGTAAACAAGTCTGAGACTTCTTTAGTGCAGTTAAGCCCATTTTTATTAAATTAACTTTTCTCTGTACATTTCTTATAAATTCTATTCCTATTGAAAATATAGATGCCAAATTAAGTTGTTTTTCTATATTTTTTATGTTCATAATCTTTAATTTTTTTAAAAAGTGTACTTTAAAATGAATATTAGGGCGTCCCAAAACACTTTTGTTGAGCTACGCAAAAACGTACCTCAAATTATGAAAGAGGGTGTCGATCATATTGCCAAAATTTCAACATCCTACGACTACTAGAATTCAGCTCACCGCGACCATTTGTGGTATCATCCACATATGGGCAAAGTTTGTAATATTTTCATCGCATCATATTTTCTGCCAAACGTTTGCTTAAATAGAATAATTAGTCGGCAGTTAACCCTAGATGGAGCCATAAAGGTACCTGATGAATAGATTGGTATCTAGGAAAATGCATTAGTGTCAGCCATTAGTTTATGCGTTTTTTTCAAATTTTTTTCTCTATATGTTGTAAAGAAAGTAATTATCTATTTCTATTTGGGATTCGATAATATGATCTTAAACCGAGCAAAACTAACATTCATATAAAAATATATTTAAAAATATAAATATAACATAATTTATCTAAATCCGCTGCGAGGGTCAATAAATTTGTGGCATAGTTTATTGAAAAGTTATTAAAAATACACTCACAATATATTTTCTGTTACCGATTCAAGTTTATTTATAAAATATTACGTAAAGTTTGTTTTCAAATGAAGAATCAATTAAAGTCCAAAGAATTATTTGTTTCAACAAACTATAGAAATATACGTTCTTTCGGTAGTAGGTAAATATTGGCAGTTAAATTTTGTGTTTTATTTTTTCTCTTTCAAAAAAGAAGAACTATGTGAAACAGAATTATTACAACTGAAGGGCTTATTGTAAAAACTTGATAAGCCGCATTTATTGTTTTATGGATTTTCGCTATTTTCTAGACATCAATTAATTAATAGTTAATAGAAGTCTTGCTTACACACTTATTACAAGTACCTAGAGTACAAACGTCCTGCAAAAGTCATATTGTTTTGCGTCTTTTTAACATTTGAAAGGCAAAAACAAATCAAAAATAAAATGTGGCTTATCAAGTTTTTACAATAAGCCCTTCAATTGAATTTACATAAATTTCAAAACATACCAACATAACAAACATACAAACAAATTCAAAAATTGTTATGTTTTGTAATCACAAACAAATTTAAATTTCAAAAACAAAGAAAAAAATCTTTTTTTTTACGTTTTGTCCGTTAAATAGTAATAAAGGTTGTTTTAAAAGACTCTGTTAATTTTACCACTTGTATCGGCTATTTAAACAATGTTTAAAAATACATAAATATGAAAATGGGTTGAATATACAGAAAAATCAGGAGTCCTTTTTTTAATTGTGTTTTCAGTTATAGGTATTTTAGGTAGTTTTTAACGTAACAATATTGTGAGAGTAGCTTTAATTTGATACACATAGAAAACAATTTCATCGTGACAACTGAATTTCATGCCAACTTAATGATTTGGTTGCATCAACCGAATTATTTGATTGTCACAATCAAATGTTTTCTGACAGAATTAAAATATATTGTTTCAACTGAAATTCTGTTGTGTAAACCGAATTTCTGTTACCGCAAACATAAAAATCGGTGGCTCCGACCACATCATTCGGTTGGCAAAAAATTTGGTAGTTACAACGAATTTGTTTTCTCTGTGTATATAAACATTTTTAAGATTTTGGTTGAAATTGCCAACACAAATGATCGCGGTGCACCGCCTTCCAGTAGTTGTGGGATTTTGAAATTTTGCCAATGTATTGTGATCGACACCCGCTTTCATAATTTTATGTAAGTTGTCTGGTACGATTAACTTTGGGATTCCCATACGATTTCGGTGCGCCCTAATGCATATTTTTTAATTTAATTTATTTCAAAAAACCAACCGAGCCCTTCGGGCCATATATAGTTGGTAGACCAACATTAACAATCAACTTCATTATGTCACTTAAAACTATAAAACCTTAAATATCCTATTTTCTAAAATATAAAACAGTTTGTATATAACAAGTTTAACTTACAAAAATTTAAGAAAAAAGTTTTAAACGAATTATTAAAGAATATGGCTTAAACGCACGTGACAAAATGTATTACAGTTTAGAGAATTTTTGAAAATTTTTTTGAAAATTTTTTATGCTTTTGGTGGATAATTTATGCTGCATTTTATGAGCGCCTATTTTCTTTTCTTAGTTGCACGAAATTCCTTGCCCTATTGATAATTAGCATTATGATTTACAAATTCTTATTGGCTGCTTATACTTGAGCATACGAATAACTAATTATTTTGGTAACCACTTATTTTTTATTCTTTTGTAATGCATTTTTTTATGCAGCGAATATATATAAATATTTGCACTATGACCTCGTCTAATAAATATAATGAGTTTTGATGCTGACTTATATATGTATGCAGTAGATATTGGTAATGAGAACCCATTACTGAGATTTTGCTGGGATATCAGTAACAACATTAGATAATTATTGTGTTTTGTGTGTAATAGAAAAATATAAAAACTTACCACTGCGTGCGGCTGATATGGTTTTAATGGTGGCGCTAGTTTCATCGAAATTATCACCAATTTCATTCGATTCGATTGCACTTAGATTATGATGCGGCGGTAAAGTATGATGATAATGATGACTTGTTGTTACTGTTGTTGTGGATGGCATTTGAGAGGATGTTGTTGGCCGTTGTGATGTTTTTGTTGGCAAAGCACCTGTTGTTGTTGCTGCCTCGGGCTGGGTAAGAGGTTTTTGCTGAAGAGTTGTGGAAAATGATGATGTTGTTGTCGCTGGTGGTTTTGAAACGTAATGCGAAGATGACGATGCTAATGTTTCTGTACTACTGCTAGTGCTGGAGGTAGGTTTAGTATAGGGTCTTGTTGCATTTAGTGATGGCTTAGTACTTTGTGCAACAACCTTTCCATATGCAAAAGAATGAAAATAAAATTAAAAACAAAAACAAAGAGAAAACAAAAACGAATCATCTTTGTCTGTCTGATCGTAATGACGTCGTCTAATGTCTCCCGCCCATAAAGTGCAACGTGTAAATATGTTTTGTCCATGCAAAGAATCAATTTTTCATTTGAACTTGTTGTTCCTGTTCAACGTTTTCATTCTACATGCCAGGCAAAAGTCATACGAATAAAATCTAAGCCTGTGGTGGTCAGTCAAGTCAGGCTGCCAGTAAATAAAAACTAAATGAAAAAATGCATGTAAAATCCAAAACATACAAAGTCTTTCCGATCAGCCACACTGTCTGTCTGAATCAATCTACGTATCGTCATCTAAAATCCAAAAGGGCGTAATTACAAAAAAAATTAAAAATTAACTTTTTGCTGGGATATGGTGTAGTTAAAATATACAACCACCTACAACACGTATAGGTGGGTACGTCCAAAAATATCGATTTTATTAACTAAAATCAAATGGCCGCAACTGCAACTTTAATAATTTCAAAAACCAAAAAGGTGCGTAGTGCAGTTTTTTTTTTCTTTTGGTGTAATGAATAATTTAGTTTTTAACCAATTTAATTTATATTTCCTCGAATTTAATTACTTAAATAAAATTTTCTCGAATATTTTCAAATAGTTATAACTATAAAAGTTTTTAAATAAGGCCGAAAAGAAATATCCTTTATAATATTAATGAAAGGATTCATAGAATTTTTTTCGCTGATTAAATGAAGATATTCATTATATCCAAGAAATTTTATTAATATTAAGAAATGGTTAATAAACTTTTTTAATAAAATTTCATAGTTCCGTCAATAAAAACTAGTTTCCCGACCCCAGATGCCGCCATACATCCTCAAACTAAGGCCGAACAACCACCATGTTTTACAGTACTAGCCATGTTCTTAGGTTAAACACTCAATTAAAAAGCGTCATCATATTTATGAAAAACTTCATATATATAATGAAAAACTTCATTGATTTTCGTCCAATGTAACACTTCATAAATACGATGAAGCTGTTTTATAAGAGGGCAAATTGATGACAGGCTTCTTTTTATTTATGAAATGTTTCTTGGATATGATGAAGTTTCATAACTTTTATAAAATGATTCATAAATGAATATTTCATAAATAGGATGAAGCAGTTTTTATGAAATGTTTCATAAAAGTTTGATATTATATTCAAAAAACTATATTTAAAATTAAGAGCACATCAAATAAAATTTAATTGGTGTTCCAGAATTTCAAATAATTTCCTGTAGTTTTTAAGTTTTAAAAGTCTTAAGACTGAAACATAATTGGATAAATATGACGAATAATTGATGACAAACGATTTATAAAACAATATTATCAATATGATAAAACTTTTTTCTCTGAGTGTAGGTGACACAACCTTCTTGAATACCGTTATTTTCTTTGATGAGTCCAAAATAAATATTCATGAATCGGATGGGCGTCATAAAGTTTGGAGAAAGCCAAATTCCGAACTAGAACCAAAGAGCATGACTGGTACTGTAGAACATAGCTCGGTCTTAGTTTGTGCATGTATGGCGGAATCTGGGGTCGTGCAACTAGTTTTTATTGACGGAACTATGGGCAAATACTTGTACCTCAATATTCTAAAAAACAACTTGAAAGAAATCGCCACACAGTTATTACTGGAAGATTCATTCATATTTCAGCAGGACAATCATCGAAAGCATACGGCTCTCATTGTCAAGGAATGGCTGCTAAATAATACAAAGCAACTTAAAACTCCACCTCAATCGCCAGATGTTAATCCTATCGAGAACCAATTTGAACACCTTGGTCGTCAAATACGAAAACGGGAGATGATCCTAAAAATATTATAATTTCAGAATGGGCGAATATTCCCAGTTCTGGGACTCAACGTTTAGTGTATTCAATGCAATCACGGCATGCATGTTTGTAGTCAGTGGCTTAAAATCAATGTTGACCAAATAATTTTCCAAATCAAAGAATTTGCAACAAAATGACATCGAATTGTTTTTGCCTATTTTTCTAAAAATGTATTTTTTGTTGCATATTTTCAATTTAATTGCATATTTTGTAAAAATTAAAATTAAGATTTTATTAAAAGTAAACAAAAGAACGCATTTGTAGCCCTTAACATAACATCTAGCTGCCATTTGTTAGACATTTATATTGGACTTCATTTTTAAATCAACAATTTTCAAAAATCAAAAAACTTTAAATGCAATAGTTTTTTTTTTTGATATTTAGTGCATATTTTTTGGATTTTTTTCAGAAACAAATCCGTGTTTTAGTTTTGATTCTAATGTTTGGATACTAAGTTTAAAGTAGTTTTTAATATGTAGTTTTTTCTTCAGTAAAAAACTAAAATGTGAAGTTACGACCTTTGAGATTTCAGGTGACGATGTATACATATACATATGAATATGAGTGTATATATATTTACATTAAGGTGGGTCAATTGACGACAAATTCGTTGTGTCCCCCTGAAAATAAACTTTGACATTTTTTTTTCGAATATTCCCAAAATATTACGTTTTTGCGATATTTCGTACAAGGGGAGTCTCTCGTTGGGGTTTCTCCGATCTTAATGAAATTTGGATATGTGATAAAATAATTTAAATTAAATTCTAAATTATTGTATTTTTAAGAGGAACATGCCATATTTATTTCTTGTAAAACCCCAAATTCCATCCCATTGTGCAGGAGGGTATTTAGTAAAACAATTTAATAAATTTTTAAATAAAATTATGGAAATTTATTTGCAAAAATGCATTTTGATGAAGTAGAGTATCAACATTCTTCTCCATAAAAGACCAACGCGATTGGTAAATTTGTGAAGATGTTGTAAGAAAAATAAAAAGGCTTTATTTTCAACTAATTTTGTTTTGCGTAAATAAGTGATCGCGAATTTAAAAACGATTATTAATAGAAAATAAAATTGCCAAAAAATTGTGATACATTTCGTTTATATCCCACAATTATTAAATTTTTTATAGCAGAAATTTCAAAAAAAATTAATTGTCGCTGATTTTGACGATTTATTACGAACATAAAATAAATGACTTAAGAATCGGCCATGAGGAATCGAGTTTTTCAAACTCGTTTAAAACTGTGGGCTATAGGCAAATTTGTTCACAAAAAGTTAAATTTTTCCCACAGCTTGGACAATATGGTATCAAAATTTTTGTTTTCTCGAGTAGTTTAATATTGCGTACAAAGACTTTCACAAACTGTAAGATTTTTTCAAAAGATTTAATTTTAGCGGAAGGTACAAGATTTGCGAATTCGAATGTTTTTTTTTTCGAATCGAGTTAAGCGGTGACCCTCCAGGGACAAGGTTTATTTTCAAGGAGGCAAATTTTTTTGACATATGACCCACCTTATTGTGCATAAGCTATACTAAGATGACTTTGGAGCTTATGCTGCCACACCCAAACCAAGACAATCTTTCATCAGGTATTTTCAAACAATAAAATGTCGCCTTAAGCCACAGATTCATTATCCCTAACGCGAGGTAAATAAGCGAGAGGTTTTAAGGCTAACGTTTTAAAAACTAAATGACCACAATACATACACACGTCCACATGAGGCGTTCCGCACCAACAATCCCGCATAACAACATATGTCCAATCAATGCCAGACTAAAGGAAATATAACAAATGTCCTGTTTGGGTCAAAATGACCCAATTTTGAAAAACAAAGTTAAAAAAACTAATCTTAGAACTGCTAGTTTCCAGTAAGTTTCCAGATTCAGTTTTATTATAGCTTTTTCGTCAAAAATTTTATTAATGTGAAAAAATATTATGAAATTCTTTTTTTTTTGGTTTTCCTCTATGATCGAATTTATAATATTTTAGAATAATCATGTTTTGAGCGAGCTAAACTAACAAAATATATGAAAACATTCAATATTTGTAAAAAAATTTAAAATTGCGAAACAACATTGTCACAAACATGTAATTTTATAAGCGGCTAATTTTGCTGAAGATTTCACACTTCTGATGGCCATATATAATCTTATTATATTGTGTGGAAGCCAAAAACTTGGAATATAAGTTTATAGTAATCCCATCCTATTAGTTATTAAATTTTCTTTAATAAAAAACCAACAAAATTTTGTAGCCACCCAGGTAGAAAAATACAATCTTTAAAACGTTTTAAAAGCATTTTTCATGATGGTACAAGCGTTTTCAGAACATACCAAATTACAAATTTAAAGCGTTTTGAGAATGTGCAAAATGATAACCCAAATTTACGGTCTGAGGATGGTATTTTATAACGTTCTCAAAACATTGCAAAACAAAATTTTTGAAATGCTTTTTCAATGGTTAAATAAGTATTTGCAGAACATTTTGGCTTACAGTTATTAAGCGTTATGAAAACGACCCAAATGATAACCGCTTTGAGGGTTGGTTATGGGCTGGCCATATTGAGTGATTTATTGAACTCGGTTCATGAAGAGAAAAGCATATAAAAAAATTGCATAAGAAACCGAGTTCGCATATAGATAGACCCCCTTATGACAGTGTTGTTTTTTAATCAGTAAAATATTTTGTAAAAAAAAAAAAGTATTTCTAAAGTACTATTGGCAAATGTTAGAAAAACGCTTTAACGCAATGGTTTTACATTGGTTTTATTTTATAAACCGTTGTAAATTTTGTACGATAAGAACTTCTAAAGTACTTTTTACAAACGTTGGAAAAACGCTTTGAACCAATGTTTTTACAATGTTTTTATTTCACAAATATTTGTAAGTTTTGTATAAAAAGTATTCCTAAAATACTTTGTCCGAACGTTCGAATAGCAATCCAAAATAATGTTTTTTAAATGCTTTTTTTTCGTATTATTTGCAATTATCGCTTTGGAAACGCTTTTATTTTAGTACCATCAAAAACAAACGTTTTGAAAACTCTTCGTTTTTTGTACCATCCCAAATTTCTACCTGGGCAGTTTTTAAAATCCTGAGATTTTAAATTTTTTTGAAATTTAAAAAACTTTTATTTATTTATTTTATTTATTTTATTCACGTTTTTCATTTTTCAAAAACTTAAAAAAAAAAAAAAATTTAAAAGAGCCACAGTTTAAGTAGATGGACTATTTCAAAAAATTAAAAAGATTCTGAAAGCTACATTTGTCTACTTTTACGATATGTATTTTATAAATACTGCAAAGTCAATTTTTGAATGCGCTTTGCTTCGATTTTTGAAAAGTTTACATTTTTGCAAAATAAAGAATTCTTAATATAAAATTAAGTTTCCATTTTTATGGGACAAGAAAGATAACTATTTTTTAGGATTTTTTTTTTTAAAAACCTTTCTAAAATTGCTCATACAGAAACCAAACATTGTTATGTTTTTAGTATTTTTATTTTTTTAATACATTAAGACATTAGGCACTTTGACTGCAATTTTTTAATTGTTTAAAGTTTTTAAAATACATTTTTCATAGTACTAAATATGAGTTTGATGTGTTCTGGAAACGCAATATAACTAATTTTAACGATTGAAAAAAAAAGCTTTTTGTTATTTATCCTCCATAAGAGCTCTGTACACACAAAAAAAACTATAGGTAACATTGGCTAAAACTATAGGTTTGATATTACAATTTTCAAAGAGTTTAGAAAATATTGGATATTTTTCGCGGCTTTAATGAGGATAGATTTTAACATATTTTTTATGGTTTGAGCATATTATTTTTCAATTTAGCTTTAGGTTTCCTTAAAAATAGCCCATTTCCTGTTTGCAGGCACAAGGTGTTAACAGAGGGTGAGAGTATTACATAGCCATTGCCTTTTCCATAGACAACATAGAGTTTGATATGTTTTACGGCAAATATTACCATAAAAAAATCACCTTAAATTTTAGGTGATTGTATTAGCAATTGTAAAATAGTTAATTTGTACTTATTTTTTGTTTAATATTGCACTATTTTTAGGTAAAAAAATGCATTCAACTTTTGCAATAAAAAAACATGAAAATCGGCAGATTTTGAAACGAACACATTTTTTTGTTGTGTGCAACTTTTTAATATATACAAATTAATGATAATGTTAATACGTCTGTTCAACGCCTTTACCGCGGGTTCACAAGTGAACCCAAGTTACGCGAAACAAGAACAATTTACAAACAAATTTTATAAAAATAACACGAAAAATATATGTATACTTTCTTATCCAATTGTGATCATTTAATTCTATTGATGTCTTCACTATATCCATCGCGAAAAAGTACTGTAATGTTCCATTGAAACTCAACACACCGGAATGAAAATTAAAATTAGCCCCGACTTCATAGAATTGTACATATTTCCAATAAAGTTTATTATTATTAATTTCTTTTTTGCAAAATTCATTTCAATTAAGTTGTTGAATGAAATTTTCCATAGTATTCATGGGTCCAAGTAATAATAAAAATTTAAAAATAAAAAGATTTTTTTTATTTTTATTTATGTACGAGGAAAGAAAAAAATATAATGACATAAAAATGAACAAACAAAAGAAAATAGATTTTTCTCGACTGTAAAATTTACATGGCCAGAAGGTGGAATCATATCGAATAAATTATATATTGACATAGCTAATACAACTATTTTCATTAAAATCAAACAAATATAAGCTACCTATGTATGCTAGCCAAGGCAATATGCCCCCTACTATTTTTTTGTATGTATAGCAAAATCCTATCCAAAAAGTGGTTTCGTATTTTAGTTAATAATGAATGCCTCATATGTATGTTCATACCTGAGGTTTTTTGGTTGTGGCCGACGTCGATGTCGTCGTCGTCGTTGTTGTTGTTGCTGTAGTTGAAGACGAAACAACAGGATTCTTGGTAGGCCTTTTCGTGGTGGAATATGGATTAACAGCAGGTTTTTGTGTTAATTGTATTTGAGGCTTTTGTTGCAGTTGCTGTTGATGTGTAATCCAATCTACTGGGATTGTCGGCTTTTTACTAGGCTTAGGGGGTTTTGGTCTCAGAGTTGAAGGTTTATCCCACGATGGCGGTCTCGGTTTTGTTATAAAGTTCGGCTCTGTTGTAAAATGCCAATGTTGTTGATTGACTACATTATTTAAGAAACAAATTATTATTTTTATAGTATATTATAATTTATTTTTATAACCAAATATTTTATGATTATTTTGCATTTGAAGAGTGAACACGAATAAGGCCATACAGTCATGTGTTTAAAACATATTCCACTCTTCATCTGTTATTGCCCATATCCTATGTTTCCTTACTTTTTGAATACGAATGAAAACAAATTAACGAATTTTGGACGGCACAACCCTGCGTTAGATTAAGATTCATAAAAACAATCTCTAATTTTTTCAAAAAAAAAAAATTATGGTCGCTACTAGACTTTGAAAACTGAAAGGATTCCTCAAACCAATTAGCGTGTGGAGCGATTTAATTTTGGCGGATTGGAAGGAGTCAGTATTTTTGTTAAAAAATAAAATTACAAAAATATTTATGGTGAAAGCAATTCATTTTACATTGTAAAATATTTAATTAGGTCAAAATTACTTTGTGCCGAAATATTAAATATTTGGCCCATTGTTAACCCATGTTAACCGGAGGTTAACATTGTTCCTCAAAATAAAATTAATGGTTTTTACTGAATTTTGCTTAATTTTACTAACTGGAAATGAGTTTAGTTCCTAATTAAATAAAATGTTTAAAGTAATAAGTCATTAGTATTAAATATCATTAACCCTTATTGACCGATGCCCGAAAAAGTCCCAGCAAAAAAATCGAAAACTGATTCTGTACATGAAGTGATTTTGATGATGACCATTTTTTGGAAAGTATTTTGATTCAAACAGAGGAAAGAATGAATAATATTATACAAATGTCCGTTTTTTGCCTCATGTGTAAAAATTTGTTTTCTTTTTTAAAATTGTTTTTATTTGAAAATATTCAGTTTTAATCATAATTTTATTTTATGTAACATTTTAGACCTACGCAAAACATGCGTTAACGATGCGCCAAATAATTATTGTTTTGGAACTGTCTTGTTGGGATCAAATAAAATAATTGAGAATGTTAAATTAATTTCTTTCTCCAAAAATATATTTTTTAAAAAATTTGTTATTCAAAATACTGGCTTTCCTCCAAATCCGCCAAAATTAAATCGTTTCACACGCTAAGTGAACTGAGGGATCCCTTCAGTATTATTTGTTTTTTAATTCTCATGATATATTTAAAGAAATGCGCCCAAAATTATTTTATTGTTTGCAATCTTACAATTTTTTTAATTTGCTTTTCATTATTGGAGATTTGAAAATAACACGAATTTTTAGAGATTTGTTTGGTGTAGTGTAGGTTAACATTCTTATACAAACTAAATATTTTTTTCCTGAGTATTTCGGGGAAAATTTCTAAAGTCTAGTAACGAACAAAAAGGTTTCAAAAAATTAGAGATTTTTTTCATGAATCTTAATCTAACCTAGGGCTGTCAAAAATACAACGTTTTTAAAAGTAAGAAGCAATAAGCTCGTTTAAAAGAAAAAGAATAAATTAAAATTTATTTAAATTTTTCTTATTAAAACGTTTTATTTATCGTTTAAAGCTATTTTAAGGGATTGGCATATGAATTGTTAACTTTTTTAATTGCGGTACGCAAATGATATTTTTATTGTGAAACATGTTGAACAATTGTCCAAATAGACTCCTTTACAGGACACTTTTTGAAAATAGCTTATTTTGTCAAAAGTTTACCAAAATTTGAATGTTTTCATCTAAGTTTGCATAGTTTTCGGAAAAATATCAATTAAATTTATTAAGACTATAATTATATTTACTGTTATTTAAAAAATATTTAACCCTTAGTGGCCTGGATACAAAAAAGAAACATGAAACTTAATTTTAATTATGAATGCAAGACTGTAAAGCTTTTAAATTGATTAGAAAAAAATATCAACTTAATAGAAATAATTATTTTATGTAACTTGATCCATATTTTTACACTTTTGGCCAAAAAAAGACCCACTAGAAAATTTACAGAATAATACCATTCAAAATTTTCGGAAAAATATTACTTACATTTGATAAGACTATAATTATATTTACTTTCATTCAAAGAAATGTTTAACCCTTATTGGCCGGAGTTCAAAAAGGACCCATGAAATTCAATTTAAATTATGACTTCAAGATAATAAAGCCTTAAATGGATAAATAAAACTTTTTCCACTTGATAAAAATTATTATTTTGTGTAACTTGATCCATATAAGGTTAATACTTTCACTTTTCATCAAAAAAAAAAAAAAAATACCCACTACGAAATTTAGTGTATTTTTTGTCCCCAGGTCACTAAGGGTTAATCATTCTTTAAATACCAATAAAGATAACTTTAGTCTTAATAAATTTAATCGACATTTTTCCGAAAATTGTTCTAACTTTGATGAAAACATTCAAATTTTGTTCAATTTTTGACAAAATAAGCTATTTTTATAAAATGTCCTGAAAAGGAGTCGCTAAAAATACAAACTCGAATTATCATTTTTTCAAAATATTTTTTTTGTTTACTAACAACTATTAATTTATAAAAATAGCAATCGACATCTGTAAATTAGGCATTTTAAAAATCTTTTAAATTAATTTAAAAAAAAAAAGACGTTTCTGCATTTTAATTAAATTTGTGGGGTATTTTGGATTTCTGGGTAAAGTGGGTTAATGATATCCGATGAAGGCAGAATTCCATATCTGAATATTAAATAGACAATTGAAATAAAAAGTAAATTTTTTCGAAATTTCGAATTTTTAATAAAAATGCACTTTTTGCACATTTTCGGTCGTCTTGCGGCACGGGTTTACGTTTTCCAAAAAAAAACGATTTATTTCATTTGGAATCATTTGCAATAAAACTGAGGGGTGTAATGAACAAAAATCGAAAAAATCATCATTTTAAGGGACATTTAAAATCCCAAATATTATCATTTTGGTTAGACCAAGTCTATATTTACTTTTAAAATAAGAATTGCATTTAAATTTCGTCAGCTGTTTCTAGGAGTTTAGAAAAACCAATGGAGAATTCATAAATTTGATAATTAAATTATAACAAATATGACAAAGAAATATCTGCCAGCTAAACACACAATTATTTAAGTTTAATGCTTAAAAGTAGTTCTCTAATTTATATCGAAATATCTGTGGTTAAGATTAAACTCTGGTTATTTTTTAAATATGTTGCCCACCACATTTTATAGACTTTTCTTCGTGACTGAGAGATTTGCATTCTCATTATTTTATAACATTTAAGAGCATGTTATAAAATTATAATTTTTTTTTCAAAAAAACTTTAAAAAAATGTAGACCTTTATTTTGTATTTCACTTAGTTGAGGCAAAGCTTAACCTGTGTTAGTGGTTACGGTTTCCATCCTTGGCTAAAATATAACCCCCAAATGATTTGAAAAAGTAGCCTTGGGTTTGTATTTTATGGCCTCTTGAAATATCTGTTTGTTTTATATATCTGTAAATTTAAACTATTGTTTGTAATATCCTCTTCAAAGAATGTATAATGTTGTTTTCCGGCTCAACAGGTCCTAAAAACCGGTACGCCTAGTAACATATAGGTGTGTATACTCAAATGGAAGGAAATTTTCATTTCCTGATTTTATTTATTTATTATCCATGATATGTGGCGCCCTCTTGACTCATTTAAATAATATTTTAGATTTAAAAATAGGCAATTTACTAAAAAAAAAAACACCCGCCTAATGTAGTTTTTCATAAAATTTAATGAGAAATTTCATTTTATTTATTAAAAATTTCATTTTTCATTCGCATTGCGAACTTTATTAGTTTAGTGAAAAAATTTCTTTAACGCTCGCCCAATATACTCTTTTTGAGTGCGGTTGCCTACGACACAATACTTGTAGTGTCATGTATCTACTAATATCAAATGATGTCTGAACAGAAAGTCAGTAATAGGTTTGTTGGCATCTTTAGTATCCTAATTGCTACACAGAGAGAATTCCTTTGACTAGTTTTAATGAAACTTTTTCTCAAAACGGATGGAGTTTTCTTCGCAATATGATTGAACACTTTTTTTTTAACTTTATCAATAATCTTTATAGTTTTAATGAAACTACTTTTAATTAGTCGTGTGAAATATTTAATAAATGAAATAAAATGTTTCATAAAATTTTATGAAAAACTGCATTAATGTCTATTGCAAAAATTCATTGATATCATACAGAGAATTCTCTCAGTGTAGAGAATTTATAATTTTAACTTAAAGTTTGATAAATTTAAAAATTAAATAGCCTTATTCTTTAAATTATGACACCTAGCGGATCAGGCGAAAATTTAAATTTTGTATGCGTTCTTCAAATGCTAAAATAATGGTCACAATTGAATTCGTGAGAAAATTTTCGTTTTTTTGAGTCAAACCGTGTATGTTTAAAATTTGGGAAGTTTTTAAAATTCGGAAATTACATAATAGGTGTGGTATAATTTTAAAGGAGACAGAAGAGTTTAAAATACTGGATTGAAAACGGAACAGTGTGTGTTTCACTGTTTGGTAAAAACCTGCACTCAAAAAAGTTTGGCAGCTACTCAATGACAGTTGTTTGTGCAGTAATCAGTAGCTGTTGTTTTTAATTGCAATTTCATTTGCTTCTGTATGGAAAAATAAAAAACTATTATGATAGTATTTCAGAAAACAACAACTAAAGGAAACTTCTGTATTTTCGTAACAGTTGTATGATGTAAGTGTTGTTTATTGTACAACTAACAAAACATTTGTTTTCAATAAACACTTCATTTTCATAAGTTATTTTAAAAATTAAAAATTTCTTTGAGTTTTTAAAAATTCTTTTTCATAACTGCATTACTAGTTATTCCAAAGGTAAATAACTTTGTTGCCTTTTAAATGAATATACCTTTTAACTGTCATTATCAGTCGATTCTACCGACTAACTTTTTTGAGTGTAGCTATTAAATTTTACTTAAGTTTTCACTACAATACCGACCATAGGTCTTTGATCAATTCTCAATATATTACTTGTTGTTGCTGAAGATATACTAGCAGAAGACTGAAGATCACCCAAAACAGAATTGGATGTCCACAGTAACGCAGGATCATCTGTGGTGGTAGTTGTTGTTGTGGTGGTGGAGGTGGATGATACAGCTGCAGCAGTACTCGCATAAGCGGGTTTAAAATGCTGTGGTTTCGACAGCGATCCTTGGTGATGCGGACCCGAAGGTCTTATTACCAATGTACCCGCTCCATGAGGTCTTTCTATTGTGGTCATACCACTGAAAAAAAAAACAAAAATAGATAAAATAAAATAAGCTTTAACATATTTGGTTGCCAACATTTACCTTATACTTGGTCGATGGGGATGTTGGGGCGGTCGTGGCCTATGATTCATACTGCCCATACCAAGGGGCTTGGTGGGTCGTGTGTATGAAAACGTTTCGTGCTGCACTATGTTGGCCGTATAGTTGTGAACACAGCATGAGCCAAACATAAATGAATCCACACACATGCCCACATGTCGACCTTCTGACTTTATGCACTCCCAGACAAACATACAAGTGCCTTCAATACGTCCCGTCGTGCACGGTTTCGGACTAATTTTAAAGTTCTGACTGCGCAAAAGATTGTCATCCAAATTGTGTTGGATCTGAAGACCATTATAACCGAAAGCCGAGCCTCCTATACTATGCGGCTGTCGAAAGAAAGGATCCTCCTCCACGTCCTCCTCGTTTGAGTTTAGTAGGGAACTACTGCTGTGTCGAAAGCTACTGCTAAATGCACTTGCTTCAGAGTGATGGTATCCCCCCCCTGTCCTGTTGTATATTTCCATAAGCAGCTAAAGCTAATGGCAATTGCGTTAGCCTAAACACTAGGCAATTGACTAAAACTAACGCTAATAATACTTCTAGTATTTGGTTGAAGCAGGATTTACGAGCCACCCGACAATGTCTCCCACTCAGCGATGAATCATTTAGCCTGCTACTGAATTCGTTGTGCGGGTGTGTTTGAATTGGATGAAATGTCAACAGACTATTTGTATCCGCATGCGCATCCGTGTGCTGGTGATGAAGAATGCATGCGTTGTTATTTGTTGTACAATTGCCTATTTGGCTATTTACGGTCTGTTCATCATGTTGATTGACTAGCCATTGTCGACTAAAACGATTCCTCCTCATGTTTTAAGTGGATATTGTGATCTAATGAACAATGAAAAGAGCAAAAGCAAAGGAAAAAGAAAACAGGAATCAAATAAGTATTTTCATAAACGTTAAAGGTATTCACAAGCTGTGCTAAATGTTGTATTGTCCTAATTAAAAATACAGTTGCTACAACTTTATTAAGGTTGGGGTTTCCCTTTCTTAGCGCACTACACAAATTTCACCAACTCCAAACTTTGTTAGGACAATATACAACATTTAGCCCACAGCTCGTGAACAACCTAATTATTTTAAGGTTTGATTGAAAAAATTTCGAAAGTTGTTAATTTCTTAGACAAATGCTATGCTATGCTATACAACTTTCAACAGAGATAAATATTGCGTGAGTCTTTAGTTTATGGGTTTAATTGTTAATATTTCTAATTGCTATCACCGCCAACAACCACCATTACAATCACAACATACGATGCATCTAGGTAATCATCATCATGCTACATTTTGATTTTATCATCGACAACTTTTTCATGACGACCATAATTAAGCAGACCTTTGACGAATTAATTCATAAAGAACTTTTATCAGAGTTAGATTTAAAAGAAATTATTTTTAATTCGCGATTTAAAAAAAAACACAAAAAAGGCCAATCCAGACGATGCTTCTTTTTCAAGATTTTATTTCATGCAAAATAAAAATTTTCAAAATATTTTGTGAAAAACTGCATTAATTCAATGAAAAGTTTCAATTTACGAATTCCAGTGACAATACACATATCTAATGTAAAAATTGATTAACATCATGCCCTGAACTTTTTTTTGCCCAAAAAAAAAAACAGTTATAACCCTATTGCATATGTATGTGTGTTGCTATCTGTTGCACTTATTGCTGTTGTACTACACGTACTACACGTTATTGGCAACAGTTTTGTTTACCTTTTGAGAGCGCAGCCACTGACTGGTTTAATTGCAGCTTTTCACTTTTTCTTAAAAATCAGTATAAAAAAAAAACTTTTAACACTAGAGTTGGGCGAGTGACACAAAATTTACTAGATTTGCACGTAAACGTCAGTTAAATTCATATTAACCACACGAGTCGTGCCTAAATTGCTTACGATGAGTTTCGAATATACGTTAAAAGAATAACCGAGGTAACAATTTACGAAAGCAATGCCTTTGTATGGTATAGCTCTTTTCCATAATTTTACTTTGCTAAATATAGTTGAGGCTCAAGTCAATTGTGGTAACAGCGTTAGATCTTAATGGACTTAGTTGACGTTTGCCTATACAAATTATATCCTTTTTTCAAAAATCAATTGATTCTAAACAGTGCTTTTCCTAGAAAAATGCTCTCAGATTTGCAAAGAAAATATCGTGGGTAACACTCACCCATCCCTAATATGTAATAAATTTTGTAACTTGTTGTTCGCATAAAAATGTCAGATATAACAATATAAATTTTTAAATAAATATAAAACAAAAATGCAATTAAAAGCTATGCGTTAGTAATTCGCTAGAGGCTTCAAACTGGCTGTTGGCTGTCTGCTGAGTATGATGAACATCGTAATGTTTTAGGGATTGGTAACATTTTTTAAATTCCTTTAAGATATATTTTGGGTTTGGTTTAAAACATCACAAATGAGCTGCTTTAGCTGTAAGAAAGGGTTTTACTGCCTGTTTTTATATGTAAAAAGAATCGGACGAATTAGCTAACTAGGAAATATATTTTTCATAAAATGCAACAATATGTAGTAGTCTTTCAGAAATATATAAACACCATATGTGTTGCTGAAGAAACTTTGAATTTGCTAACTTTTTGACCAAAAAATTACTAAAATCACATTTTTTTTTTTTACTAATTTTCAACATTAGAGGCATTTTATTTTAAGCGTGATCAAGTTATTGCATTGAATTTATTTTGTTTAATTAAATAACTAATTGTCAATATCACCAACACTTTTCAAAACAATCGGACTGAATTTGAATTTTTCATTGTCAAAAAACCATACCAATTTTGCAAAAAAATGCTAAATTTTGATTTTCAAATGCGGATAACTTATGCACTTTAAGAGATAACCTACACGAGTTTATTTATTTATTTATTTTGGATCATTACAAGCAGATAACAGAAATGGTTGATTATTAGAAATCGGTTGATAAAAATAAAATTGGCAAGCTCTTAAAATTTCTGAATACCCGAGGTGTCCTACTTTGGAGAGCCTGATAGATCTAGTGGGTCCTTTCCTTGAAATTACATTGATTGTGGCTGTGTGAAGTTTCATGGCAATCTGATCAGCCAGTAAGAAATGGCTCAATTATTTACAAAATATTTGTGAAACACCTCACTGTGCAACGCCTAAGCTGTACAAAATTTTAGTTTCATTATATATTTTTTTTTTTGGTAATGAAAGCTTTTGCTAAGCAAACAATAATTAAAAATTAAAAAAAAATCCATTCATCATTTGGCATTAATTACACTGCGTTACAAAATTGAACCCTAAAATCGAAAACCAGAGTACCGACAGTTGATCCTAAATATATCGGCCTCGCCGATCTTAATGGGGTATCCAGTATTTACACTTAAGGGCCAGATTTTTTTTCGCAAATTTGCATTAACATTTTATGCAGTTTTCATAAATTCTTAGTTTTTACTATATTCTACCATTTTTGCACAATTCATCATCCCATTTCGCAATCGACCAAAGCATTTTTGGGCATAAGCAAAAAGACAAATCTGACCAATTATTTCGTGTAAAAAGGAAAAATAATAGAAAGTGCGGTGCATAGGAAAAAACGCGAAATGTGCCAAAAATGAATATGACAGCATAGCGAAAAAGGACGACCTATGAGTTTATATTTTAGTATAACATGTAAATAGCCAAAAATGTTTATTTTTGCGAAACGCACTTTCTTTTTATTTCTTTTTTAGACGAAATAATAGTATAATTTTTTTTTTCTAATGCACAAAAATGCTTTGATCTATTGCGAAATGGTATGATTATTGTAATTGCCCAAAAATGATCAAATATAGTAAATTCGGAGTAAAAAAGCGGATTTACTTATTAATGCTGCACATCTATTAACCAAAGTAAATACCCGAATGTTGATGTAGGTCTTTTATGTATTTAGTTACCATGAAAAACTAAGATAAAATATTTAATTTTTAAAATTTGATGTATAAAAAACTGCGTAAAAACATATAAATTTTGCGAAAAATCTGGGGCATAAGTGAAAAAACTAGGTACGCCATTAAAATCAGCGTTGCGAAATATTTAGGATCAATGTTCGGTACTCTTGTTTTATTTTTCGAGTTGCGCAGTGTTATTTTTAAATTTGTACATACAAAATTTAATTACTTAATTTAGGTTTAAATATTTTTGAAGATTAACTTCGGAAATAATAACTTTTTTTTTGTATGGGAGTATTTCTGAAATTAAGATTTATATATTGCCAAATTTGTTCGATTAATTTTAACATTCAAATTCGCCTTTCCGAAAGCATTTTCAAGAATCCCCAAATATTTGTTACGATTAATACATAGTATATTTGCATGTAGGTACTTTAAGTACACAAAAAATCCAAAATTCTAATAACAATTTAAAAACTTTTTTTTTTATAAATTATTACAAAAAAAATATCCTAATTTCCTAATTGAACATAACAGATAAGATCTTATATAGCACACATAGGCAAATGCGGTATAAGGTCGAATTTCGTCCGGCCCTTTATTAATGTCAAAACATGAAAATAAAAAATCAGTTATTTAGCTTAATTTCGTAGTTATCTTATTTCACCACAAGAACAAACCTACACCGTATTTGAACTAATTTTTCAATTCGTGATTCTCACATTTACAAATTTGTCAGTTAATTTAAACCTCAATAGCTTTCAAAAAATGTTTATGTTTTTGTGTCTCCGCTATCAGTCGCACTTGTATGTGGCGTTATTTTCTCATACATACTTATTTTATAATCATATAGGCTATATCTCGGAAACTAAGCGAGATAGAGCAAAATGGACCAAAAATTGTTAATCTGTACCTTTCAAGTAATCTTTATTAACCACTTATATTTCCGGTAATAAATTTGTAATTGCCAGATCCGGAGAGTACAGTTTAGCAGAAATAAATAGATTGTTAATTAATTGAACTTGAGATGGTCCGGCACTTCTCATACGACAAATGAAATTAGCAGGGGAGTAAATTGGTGGGTTAAATAGTTTTTCTAGCGTAGAATGGACACTATAAACTTTCATCATGGTATGGCCCTTTTCCAGTATTATTTGTTCTATTTCTATGCCGTTTGATGAGAGCACTGCTCAATACCTTGTTCCGGTTCAGAAATCAATACGACCTTTTTGTATGAAGTACAATAATCTTGTAAAAAGTGAAAAATACAGGTTGTTATATTGTTTTAAGTAACAACTTCTTACCCTTTATGCCAAACATACAGGCGCACACCTTTCATATTTTATACATATAATGTAAAATTATGAATTCATAATTTTTGTTTGTAGTACTTTTGCGAATTTATAATTTGCTCTAAACCACAATTACCAAAAATAAAAAATAAATGGGATTTTTAAAATTTTTTGCGGCCATGTCCACATTTAAGGCGAGGATTGGAAGAGACTTATCCAATAAATTCAGTATATGTTGGAGTATCTACAACCAATTCCGCTACCTAATTGGAAGCGTTTATAAATTTTAACATTGGGTTAAAGTTGATATTTGCCTTAAAAATGTGGCAACTTTAGAAGCGACTGGGGGGAAAAGTATATACAAATCAATAGTGTCCGACCGAACTCATTTTTTTTCGGCCGAAGCCGAACTTTTTGTTTTAATAAAAAAAAATATAAATTGTTTTTTTAGATCAATAAATTTAAACAAAAAGTTATTAAACATAAACAAAATTATAATTTTTTAAAAATTCATATTTGGAAAATAGTTGTACTATTTTAAGTAAAAAAGAAGAATAAAATATTTGTACTATATTTTATAGTCAAAGAAAAATAGTTGACCGATTTTTAAGTTGATACAGAAAAAAAACTTTAACTTTTATATTTAATATTTAAAATTAAAAAGTTTGATATTGTAATGACAGAAAATTGCTTCGTCTATCAGAATACAGCTGTCCGGCAGCGCTAAAAAGCTGTTCGCTAGCTACACTAGTTGGTGGGGCTGATAAATATTTTATTGCTACATGTTTTAAATTTGTAAATGGACTTGAATTCCAATACTCAAATATATTTTTATTTCTGGAACTTAAAGGCTCCGTAATAAACATTTTAATTTATTTTTCAATAAAATTTTCATTTGGTTCTGCTACTTCTAAGTCTGGTTCTGCACCATGTCTATCCTAAATTGATGAACCTTTTAATCTCCTTTTACAATTACTTACCACTCTAAATTATTTGCAAACTATAAAAGTAAACGGTTGTTTAAATTATATCGCATTAAATTTGATTATTAACTTATAAGTCTTGTGGGTATATTTCTGAAAATTTTTTTTTAAACTCTTTTGGATTTTTGAACACCGAACTTCACTCTTTATTATTATTAATATTAATTTTTTTCTATTTAATCAAGAATTTATTTAGTTAAATAACCAACATTTTAAAAAAGAAATTAGTCCGGATTCCGGCCCGCTATTCGCAAAAAACTGGACCTGAGTCGGACAAAATTTGGAATTTCACACTTTTAAATATGAATATCTCGGGAACTATTAGATTTAACCCACACATGTAAGCATGTGTAAGTTAGTATCAAATTACAAATATGCTAAAATTGGATTAGAAACCAAAAAATGGTTGAAAAAGTTCCCTTTTTTTGGGGTGTCATATTGCCGCCCCGGGGTGGTTGGTAGGTTCAAAATGAAAACTTAAGCTCGATATTACGTCACTCATGTCATCGCAATCGGACAACCAAGTAAGAAATTACCAAATTATTTCCAAAAATGTTGTGATATATCCCACTGTGCAATGCCGAAATGAAGTTTTACAACAACGATTTCAACAGTTGCATGTGTCTTCTGATATCATAGGGTATATTTCAATATTCTACCCATTAAATTTTATTTAATAAACAAAATAACGTTATAAATCGTTGTTTCGGTATTTAAGACTTTAGCTCAAGATATTCCAAAATCAAACAGGCAAAATCGAAAAATAAAATGTAATTTCGGTCTTAGTGTTACTGTGGTAGCCAAATTTTTTTTTTTTTACATAAAGCCAAACAAAGTTGAAACTTTGTCAGAATTTAAATAAACGACGGTGTAAGATATTTGAAAAAAATTAATTTTGTATAAATTTATGAACAAATCTTTATTAAAATATATATGAAATTTAAATTTTGTAAATTATCTGATTTTTAATTTTTTTTTTGAAAAATATCGTGTATTTTGACAATTTTTTAAAATTGTGATATGGTTCTGAATTTAAGAAAATTTTCATGTTCCGATCGGTGTGATTATAAAAAAACTATGCACAATTGATGAACTAATTTTTAGCAGAGAAAACATTTTCATATTGTCTCATCAACATTAACAATCAAAAATATGTAAGATTAATTAGACTTTTTATATTTTAAAATAATAACGGTCCCATCAAAAAATGTAAAAAATAGATGTTTTAAAAAATTTATTTGGCAACTCTGAACAATTATTTTCCAAAAGATTTTATTCACGCTTGTAGTGAGTGACGATGTTTAATTAGATTAAGGGTTTTAAACCGCTTAATTCTACTTAACAATTAAAACATATAACCGTTTAAAAATACTGGGTTGAAAACCGAACACTTGGTCAATAATGAGTTAATAGTTTTTATTTGTTTTTCATCATGTAAGATGTGAATAGGAACATTTTCTTATGAATTGTTTTATTTGAATGTTTTATATGAACTAAAAAATACAAAAAAATTAGTCTCGAAATCCCAAAAAATCGCAGTTTTCAGAATCCCGGGATTTATAAAAATCAGTCCCGTTCGGCACCCCTAGTTCTGAAACCCGTAGTTCTGAAGTTTTGGGAATAACAGGATACTTTGCGTTTCCATAGTAACAACTAATATATCAGGAGACATATTGTCTACAGCCATTTTTTTAGTGGCCCTGGCTTCTACCGTTTTTGTAAATTCGTGTTCAACGTATGATCTTTTAGTCTTTTAGGGGATAAGTTTCAACCATTTCAGAATAGATTCTGATATTGATGGTATTACTTTCTTACCTGATACTTTTATGTCTTCCACTTTAATCTATGTTTGAAATATATGGTCGTCTAAATCAAAAGTCCCCAACATTTTTTTTTTCTATACCCGAAATTTTTTTCCGCCTGCAGATGCTAAATAACAGTAAAAGTGATAAATTTTCTTTGGACTTTTACGCAGTTATACCAAACTTAAAATATACGATTTGGCTTCCCATTAGGGTTAAAAAGCTAAAATATTTAAAGCAAATTTTTGGGGAATTCTCATCAATAGCACAACAAAGAATGCTTCTTTCTGACGTCCTTCATACGCTTGAGATGGGGACATAATTTGCTTTTTTAATTTCCTGGCTATTTCTATACTTTTTCCCATCATCCGTAATTCTTTGTTTCTGTTTTTTCTTTTCGTCTTTGACAATAAATCCAAATAATCTTCTGCCTTACTCTTATCTTGATCAAATTACGCCTTCGGCTTCCATGGCTAGTATACCCGTATATGTCTAAAAACAATTAATATTAAAATATTTCGTGAACCCATGAAGAAATTGATATTACCTCGGTGGTCTTTTTCGTATACATATTTTGCAAAAACATTCTAAATTATTTCGGATCGACAATTTCAATTAACTTTTATCTTTTACATAATGCATAGTGGATTTTTTTTTTTTTGAATATTTGATATTTAAAATCAGCTGTTTAATCTATTTTACTAATTCTAACAAATTTTCTGTTCGTTTACTTTTTTGTACATTTTAATAAATTTGTCTTATTCTCTGTAATTTTGTTACTAAGTAATTTTTACTGTGTTTTACTGGAAAAGTAATCAAACAGGCTCATTATTTTGATATAAAACCAAAGGCAAATGTATAGTTTTTAAATTCAAAGCATAAACTTTCATGTGAAGAAAAAAACATATATAGGCGTTTTTTATAAGAATTTTTACTATAGGTTACACATGTGAGTTTGTTGCTGCTAACTTCGGCACCAGTAAAGATAACGTGAAACGCTTTGGTGGTCAAATGCATGACCAAATAGGCTGATTAATACTGCAAATTTAGCTCAAATATAACTAAATATTTGTAAATTCAACAGATTTATTTTAGCTTTTCTTATATTACCAATATTTAGTAAAAAAAAAATCTGCTAATTTTAGCAGTTTTTTCTCCAAGGTAATTTTCAACTAAGTTTTAGTAGCGTTTTCTGTTATTTATACAGGTTTATTTCTATGAGTGTATCATACATATTTTTTTTTTTCAAGGTTGGCTACCGGCACCTTCACAGTACCGTCACTGTTTCAAATCCTATTCAAAATAATATCAATATCGAAACTATAGATTTTAATAATACCAGTGAAGGGCTTAATGTAAAAACATAATAAATACTCCTTTTTGTTTAATTTATTTATTTATTTATTTATTCAGTCTACTGATTTATATCTTACACACAGAGAAATAAAGTGCCAACCGAATCTAAAAGTGTATCTTAATGGTAACAACTTCTTAATTTATTTAGTACATATATATTTTTATTAGATTTCGGAATATTTTGGGTGTTGCAACTAAAATTTAGTTGAATTAACCGAACTTTTTTGGGAAAACTAATGTTGAATTGTACCAACCGACTGAAATTCGTAATATCCGATTTTGAATCGTAGTAACAGAATTTCAGTTGGCAAATACCTAAATGTTTTTCTGTGTGTACAGACTATTGTACAGGAAAAAATTATTAATTAAATAACATAATATTAAAGAATTTTAATTAAAAATCGTAAATAAATTTAATTTTAAATTATCCCTGCCTAATCTAAAATCCAATAATGATGAAAAACTATTACAAAGTTTTAGACATTTAGTAATTGGCGCATTACCATAATTAGTTCTATAAAAATCGTCATAAAAAAGACTTTTATAACGTAAATCTCGAGAAGAAACACATATTTTCACCAGATCCGATAGCTCTTTACATCTTTTTTATTTATTTATTTATTTATTTATTTATTTATTTTTAAGTCAATGGATTTAAATCCTTACTGACTATAATTAAATTACAATAGTATAATTAGATTATGAATTCAAAAACAAGATAATATTACGTTTAATGACAATAACACTCAAAGAAAAGTCTATAAAGTTATACATTTCATTAAAATCTTTGCATATTCTACGAAAAGGATCAGAATTAGCATAGTTTGTGTGAAAGACCTGAAGATATAATGGTGTAAAATTGCGAGTTGATCGTTGAGGAACGTTGAAATTAACATTACTAAGCAGGAATTCAGAACAAACAGTACCATTAAGCAAATTAACTAAAAAAGTTACATTTAGCATTTTTCTTCTGCTTACTAGTGACGGCAATTTAACTCGTTCAAGTCTAACGGAATAGGATGGGAGAGCAACAGAAGGATTCCAAGTTGAGTTCCCTAAGCAGAACAGTAAAAATTGTTTTTGGACAGATTCTATTCGGTTTATGTGAACGTCGTAATCAGGATCCCAGATGACAGAACCATATTCGATGATTGGTCTTACCAAAGATGTGTAAAACTGCTTTGTAATTTTAGGATCAGTGAACTCCTTAGCCCAACGTTTTATAAAAGCAAGTACACCACGAGCTTTATTTATCATTGACGTAATGTGTTTTAGAATTCCATTTTCTACAAAAACGCATATGCTTGCATTTTGTTAAATTGAGATTCATGAGGTTGATATTACACCAGTTATAAAATTATCCAAATCATGTTGAAGATTAAGCATTTCCGAAGATTTTTTGTAGCTTAAAAAGATTTTTACATCATCAGCATACATTAATATTTTACAGTTGTGAATTGAACTCGGCAGATCATTTATAAAAAGTGAGAATAATATTGGACCAAGATGGCTTCCTTGCGGTACTCCAGAATTGACGATAATGCTTTTTGATGTTGTATTATTAAAACGAACACTTTGTTTCCTTCGAATAAGGTATGACTCAAGCCAGCGAAGACTGTTTGTAGTAAAACCCATTAGGGAAAGTTTAATAAGAAGAAGACTATGGTTGACTTTGTCAAAAGCTTTACTGAAGTCTGTGTATTTGACATCAATCAATTGGCCATTTTTAAATCCATTATTAACGATAGTGGTAAGGTGTAGGAGATTTGTCATTGCTGAACAACCTTTTCTAAATCCATGCTGGTAAGGTGATAGTAAAGACGATACTTATCTTATCTGATTGTTAAGTATATTATATATATGAAAGTTATAGAAAATGAAGATATACGATCACTTAAAGATTGTAGACCGAAATATTTACGTCTAATTATATATAATGGCATATCTTGCGACCAGTTCAATTGCCTGAATGTTACTTTGGTAAAAAGTTTTTGAATTTTCTTAATTCTTTTAGAATGGGTAGCAGCATAGGGGTTCCAAATCAGAGAACAATATTCTAATTAATTCTGACAAATCTTATTTATAATGATTTCAAGAGTTAGTGGATCTTTAAAAACATCACTGTTTCTTCGAATGAATTCAAGCATAAATAACTGGATTACGACAATGTGTATATGAGGATAGTACAGCATTTGTCATAATTCAAAATTAGTCTATTTAACCTGCATCAGACATATTTGGAACAGCAGCAACTTTAAATCATCTGAAAACATTGAATGTTTACAAAACTTTAAACAATCTGGCAAATCATTTATAAAAATTGTGAATAAAATGGGACCTAAATGAGTACCCTGTGGAATGCCTGAGAAAGCATCAATAGCCTCCTATAAGTTAAACATTTTTTCAAGAATAATAATTGATTACCATTTACTTCCAACATTTCTAATTTATTCAATAATATTTCATGAGAAACAGAGTCAAAACCCTTTGAAAAATCTGTGTAAATAATCTCTAATTGCATTTTAGACTCCAACAAAAAAAAAAATTGGAGAATGAACCTGTCATACAAAAACTTAAAAAATCAAATTTTGATAAGTTTTTTTTTAAGAAAATTTTTTAAAGATAAAAATTCGGTTAAATAGTTGTTTTCATGGAAACACTACATAATGCATTCAAGTTTCTCATAGTTTCAATTGAAAAATGTGGCTTATCAAGTTTTTTCAATAAGCCCTTCAATTGAAATTTGGTTTGGTTTACTGTTTAAAAGTGTAAGCGAATAAAACCAAAAGAAATCCATTTAAGCAGCTAATTAGCAAAAACTTAAATAAAATTTTATATTTTAAAATATTCTCAAAAAAAAAAAAAAAACACAACAAGAAAAAAAGAAAGATTGGTAGATTCGTAAAATAAGGTCGTTGAAAAAAAATAACAATTTTGGTTATAATTTATAACTAGACAGACAGACAGACAACACACACCTTCATTTATAAAAGAGGTTAATTGCAAAAATAAAAATAACATTCGTATTATAACAAAAAACAAACAAATGAAGTTCTTGTTTCACAAAACTATTTTTTATTTTTTATTTATTTGATATTTGATAATAAAGTAAATAATGCTTACGAAAACATTTTTACATGTATTTCATCACAATTTTATGCATTTTTTTCGAGGTCCAATCTGGTATACGAAACATGTACGATATCATAAAAAATGTGTTTTAAGTGATATTAAAACTGGAGTTTTGTTAAAGAAATATTGTTGGATTATGCTAAAAAATATTTTAAATATTTTAAATAAATGGCTAACCTAACACACTACATACACAATATCGACATGTAAAATTGTTGATTTTCAAATAGTTCGATTTTATACATAGTTATGGTTACCAGATCAGGCAGTTTAAACACTAAGGCAGACAAAAATGATTTTCATCGCGTTTATTTTGTTTGAGTTAAGCCAATTATCTTTTTATATTGCATACAACTGATGATTTGGATGATGCCAATGAAACAATTGTCTTGTCTATCATGAAAATAATCAAACTTTTTGAAAAGCAACAAATAAAATATAATATGACAATGTCATATTAGATTTTTGGACTTGAGGTAGAACAATATTTTAACTAAATATATGTAAATAGTAAACTTTTAAAAATTATATCGGCAGGGTTGCCATATGTCAATTTAAAAAAAATTGTCAAAAATCACAATGCATTATGGTAAATATCTGGAAAGTTTGGTCGAAAAATGTTCAGCGGATCTATGACGTGCTTTTCATTTAACAAAGTTATGACGAATACAAAACGTAAACATTTTTTCGTAAGCATTCTTTGTGTTGTAGTATTTAGTAAACAGTAAATAAGTTTTACATATAAATCATTCGGATAAACACATTTATTTTATGCATAATTTTTAACTCACGCTTTTCAATTTCATGATAACAATTTTAAAATAATTTGTCGTACGCTTTTGTAAAAGGCATTGCATAATACATATGTATGCATACACTCAGGGAAATGATGCAGTCAAGATTTGTTAATTGTTTAAATACCCAGTCAGAAATTACCAGTAGTACAAATAAAAATCAACCACTGGCATTAGAGCCCCTCAAAAACTGTTAAAGGTCAATATAAGTTTCAAAAAAATCACTTATCTAATGTCTTATTACGATGCACAGTGGTGTTTTCAAAAAAAAAAAGTGGTAATAAGTATAGAACTTCTATACTGCTGGCCCAATCCACATTCTAATTGGAGGATTTATAGGGAAGGACCTAGGCTTTTAGAATATTGTCATTTGAGACAATATTATAATATGTGCTAAGCGTGCCAAATCATCAAATATAGTGATTTTGAACTGCATTTAGCGGGATAAAACATGATTTAGCTTATAGCAGGAAATCTAGTGATTTTATTTCAAGAAATTAATCGATTTTTTAAATTAATTAATTTTAATTAATAATAATTTAAATTTTGTAATTCCTCACATATAACTAAATTATAAATTTAAATATACCCCTAATTTAAATAAATTTATAATAATTAAAATATTATTAAAAATTTTAACAAGATTTTTGCTTATTTTTGTAAAAATATTATACTAATTTTTTTTTTTTTTTGATTTTCTTAGTGTTTTTTTTAAATATTTGTTTCCTTGTCAAACAAGGAGTTATTATTATATTTATGAGTTATTATTTATCGAAAAAAATTTAAGCAAAACTTTAAAAAAAGTTCTAAAAATATAAATATTTAATTCTAAATTAAAAAAATAATAAGAAAATTTAACAAATTTAGCTATTTTTGAACAGACATAGCGATATTTTTAGGGAAAATGTTGGCAACAGTGGCCAAATGTTTCATCATTATTATTTAAATCGTTTGGAATGTCACAAATTATATTTAAACAGATTCTTCAATTGTTTTTGTGTATGTAACTAAATTGTACATAAAAAGGTAGCAGTAGTGTTAAGTGGATTATAAATACATTAAATGGTACTAAATTAATTTGATTAAAAAAAAAAATCACAAATACTTTCATTGCGGATCGAGCAAACCTATCTGGCATTTGATGAAAAATAATAGTTTTCAAATCGATCGTTTTTCAATCCCAAATATATTGCATTGTTTTAAGTTTAAAAGAGATTAAAGTTGTAAATCGTTATTTCTAAATTAACTTAAGCAATTAAAAATAATTTCAATACCCCTCCTCTTCTCTATTCATTTTTAAAATTTTGATTTTTAACCAAATCGATCGATATCAAAACCGACCGGTTTTCATCACATGCCAGTATATGTATTTGCTTTTAAAATAAGAATTGCATTTCAAATTTCGTCATCTGTGTCAAGGAGTTTAGAAAAACCAATGGAGAATTCATCAATTTGATTATTAAATTATAACAAATATGACGAAGGAATATCTGCCAGCTAAATACACAATTATTTAAGTTAAAAGCTTAAAGGTTGTTATGTGTTTAAGATTTACCTCTAGTTATTTTTGAAATATGTTACCCAACACATTTTATAGGTGCTTAGTAACTAAGAGATTTGCATTCTAATTATTTTATAACTTTTATGCTGTTAATGATTTTATATAAATTCTTTTTCAAAAATAATTAAAGAAATATAGGCCCAAAACTTAACATGCGCAAATCAGTAGTTTAGCGGTTACGTTATCCATCCTTGGCTAAAATAAAACCCCCAAATGGTTTGAAAAAGTAGGCCTCTTTAAATATCTGTTTGTTTTAAATATATGTTACTTTAAACAATTTTTTAACATTTTTACATTTTTAATTTTTGTACTATCCTGTTCAAAGTACATGTAAAATGTGGTCATATATGGAAGGTGGTCATATAAGGATATATATGGAAATATATATAATATCATATTAGCAAAATAGGGGAATATATGGGCAAATATGGAAGCATATAAACATATATGGAAATTCATGTGACTCCATGTACCCAAAGACTCACATATGGACGAATATATTAAACATGAAAAAAAGTAGTAGCCCAACATCGAATTTCAGCAAATACTTTTCCGAATCCAAAATGCGTCGATTTGTTGTTGCAAATTTTTTGGTATATTTTGTTATAAATGCATATTTTAGCATATTTTACTATAAATGCATATTTTAAGGCATATTTTGGCATTTTGCTATTTTTCAATTAAATTGCATATTTTGTATTAAAATTAAGTTTTAATTAAAAATAAACAAAAGAAAATATTTGTAACCCTGAACATAGAATCTAGTTTTCATTTGTTAGACATTTATATTAAATTTCATTTTTATACCAGCAAGCTCAAGTAATAAATCGATTTATAGAAGCGAAGTTTGAGCATTTTCTATTTTGGATTGTATTGGAAGTGCCCCACCCCTGATCATATTCTGACCATGGCACACCGATTACACCAGTCGCCACGATTTTTTTGTCTGACTTCTAAATGTCAAATTTTGGTTTCTTTTATGTTACTAATAAAGGGAAAACATTTTTTTTTTTTTTTATCAAAGTCTTTAAGTTATAGGAGCGGAATTTAAGCATTTTACATCTGGGGCTATCCTGTTCATATTTGACACATTGCTTAAAAATATAGTTGTAAAATTGTCTGCCAAATTTTATAGGAATGTGCAATGGAAGCCAAATTGAAGCAATTAAAAATAAAATGCGCCATCTATCGAAGAAAGTCCAAACTATACATAAACACTCCTCACAACCCATATAACATATATTTAATATTTTGTCAAAATCGGTGCAGTAATTCTTGATTATAGCGTGTACAAACAGACAAACAAACGGAGATAATGGAAAAAGAAGGTAATAATAAGTTTAACATTATTTCATGTTTCAAAGTACCCTTTACCGGTTTTACGCTGGGAAATTAAAAATCCAGTTAACTATGTATATGGTATAAAATATCTAAAGCACAAATTTAACACACAGTTGCAAACTTATAGGGTTGCTTGTAAATTATAATCATATAAATAATTGTTTGGACTAATTTCATTAAAATGAAAAAAGTGTTCTACAGGCGGATCGGGACACTTTCACCTTTCTCTGAGTGGTTTAATTTTCTTGGCATATTTTGGTTCTTAGAAGTTTTATTCCACTAAAGTTCAGATTTGACGGAAATATAGACATTTGAAAAATATTTCTTAACCGCCGAGTATAAATGGTATAGCTGTGACCAAATACAATTGTTTAAAGACTACAAGCGCGCTGTCCATTATCGATGATCGTTCGCTTGAGATAGGAAGATATAATAACTCAGTAAAAAGCATGTGATAATCTTAGGTTTACGCTATACAATTACTTAAAGAAATTTAAAAGCTATTGTTCCAGAGTTGCCATGTACTTAATTAAAAAATTAAATTTATGAGAAAATTGTTTCAATGAGAAAAATTTGCGATCTTGCAAAAAACTTGTATATGTAGAAAATTACTACATTTTTTTTAATGAAAAATAATCTATTTTCTTCCAAAATGTATACATTGATTCGCCAGTGTTGCCATATTTCAATTATGAAAACATTAATATTTTTACAATATTTTTAAAAAATTCTCAAAAATTGTGAAAATCCGATAGATCAAATTCCGTAATACAGTTTGATAGATATTTACTTTAGTAATAAATGAAAATTTTAATATTAAAAAAATCTTAACCCGTTAAGTACATACAAAGCGTCAAAGTTTTAATATAAATTGCTAATACCACCGCAAGAGGGCGCGACATTACATCTTTCTGCCAAATTTCGTCAAAAAATTCCCGCTGGATCTATAAGTGGTATAAATGGATTAAAAGTTGTAAAATATAAAAAGCGGGATTTTGATTTAAAAATGGGGAGAAAAAATTCAAGCCGAGAACAGCGAGATCAGGTTAGGTATAACAACACCTGGTAGACTTACAAGGAAACTACCCAGTAGATTTTAATGAGACTTGGATATGTTGTTGAGGACAAACAAATATTAGACACGTATTTTATTTAGATGCGCAATGGCATGTTTAGGGGTTAAAAACGGGGATAAAAAATTACAAAATTTTATTATAAAAACATGTCTAAAATTTAAGAAATTCAGATTTTTATCTACGCTGTATTAAACATTTTGATACCCATATTGCCTATGCTGTGGGCCCAAGGTTGCCACATGCAGGGACATGTTTTATATACCATTTAATTCAAAAAACCCTTCATTTGATACCCAACTTGCTTGTAGTTTAATAACTTATATACTTAATGTACTAAAGTAACGTCAACTTGGATAATTTTTCACCCATTTTTTAACCCCTAAACTTGAGATTGCGCACCTAAAAAAAATATGTGTCAAATATTTTGTTGTCCTTTACAACATATCCTAGTTTTAATAAAATCTGGAATGTCCAATAAAAACCCCCAGTTCCCCCTAATGACTTTGCCTCGTAGGCACGTTAAGGCTCCATTCATTTTTGCGTTCCGTAACGTTTCTATAACGTGCCGTTGCGGACGGATGTTTTGTGTGGTTAGTTTGTTCCGTAACAACATAGCAGCTGCTTTGGTAAAACGATTATAGTCACTGCTTAACTAGTTGCAAATATGGTAGTAATTTTTTCATCATAATGCGTCACAAAACCATTTTTTATTATTTTGTACAAATTAGCTTATAAAGTTTAACAAAAATGTTCTTGTGTTGGTTGTTTTTTTCTTTATTTTATGTGAGAACAATCAGCTGATTTTAGTTATCACTTAACGTAGTAAAGAAAATTCTGTTTTTAACATTTTCGTCCGGCACGCAATGCAGACAAACTCATTTTCACACATCAAAAACAAATCAGCTGATTCGTCACGGAACGTAACGTACAAACTAACTCGGCCTTTATACCATGGTATGAACGTTAAGATTTATTTTAACTGATTTTCGTTGTGTCTCTGTTGTAACCATGTGGGTATGTATTAATGTATGTATGTACATAGTAGCTTCATATATGTATGTATGTATGGGTGTATAGTCGAAGGAGAGGAACGTACTATTATGTCATGTTGATTACATGAAATATGTCAACGAATTGTATCAAAATGTTACGTGTGTGTTATATTATTAAAATTATTCTGCTTGATGGCTTAAGGTAATGTTAGCATTTTTCATTTAATTGAACAAATTATTTAAACACAAGCAACAAGGAAATAAACGTTTACACTGTGTAGACAAAAACACATTGGGCTAAAATGTCATCATTAATATTTTCCATGTAATTACAAAACTAACACTCAAATTCCCATTCACATTCTGTGAACCCATATTGCGCATTTTTTTTTATTGTTACGTTTTTTTTTATTCAAATTGCAATGTATTTAAAAATTCGTGGAAATAAAGAGTATTTATCAATATGCAAGTGAAAAAGTTTTGATATAGTTATATATTACTTTATACAGCTATTTATAACAATATATTGCAAAATATATATTCATATAAAATCATATAAAAGTATATCTCAAATACATAATTATATCTTTCTATATAGTATTACACTTCATATAGTGCAATATGTAAAAATATATAATTACATACCGATCTATATACTGTATGGTAGAAAACATATGTCATATGTAATTGCATATATTTGTAACCAATTGTATGTAAATGTATCACATTATATATAATTTGATACATTTGGATGCGGACAAACTTCGGATACAATTGTATCAAACTATATATAATTTCATCAAAAAGATCTAATTGCATCAAATAGTGTCTGATTAAATCAGATTAGATCGGAAATTCATAAAATATAAAATAATAATGGGTTATATTAATATTTTTCTAATAACATACGACTAAAATCGCTTCTGTTGTATATTTTTATGTGGTTGGCAAAACGGATTGGTCTAATTTGACAATGCCACTGTTTTTAAAATAACCAAACTTTTTTTTTACTTCTTTGACAAAACTTGGTAGGAAGATACGGGGGTTTCCCAGCATGCATTTTCAGTAAATTTTATAGCCAATCGCGGCCTCTGGTGGTGATATAATTAATAGAAATTGAAACTTTGTATGCACTTAAAGGGTTAATATTTTTTTTTAAATTTAATCTGTATTTATTAACAAGTCAAATATCTATCAGCAAATTATACAAAATTTTGTTTGTCATTTTCGCACTATTTTTAACATGTTTTTTTTTGGCATTTTTAGACAGTTTTTAATAACTGTTATTTGGTAACTCTAATCTATCAAATTTATATATTCCTTTGTTCCTTTATATGTCTTAATCGATACAAATTAAATCACGTTTATTACGCCGGTCTTCCTTATATTTTTAAATATTTTTTGAAAAAAGTTCTTTCAAAAAAAGCCAAAATTTGTTTTTTCAAACCATTGTATGGCAACCCTGGAATTAAAAATTAAACATTTTTTATACATTCGTTTAACGAGTAACGAAATTTCTGTTGGATAAACAATGATCAAACATTGTTCTAAAATTAAACATAAATTTTAGACTTACGTCCTTATCTATAAGAAAAATCAAACTTTCTACCATGATCCTTTAAGATACTCACTAAAAAGGAAACTCCATAACACAGGATGCAAAACAACTTATACTGCATTAGTATAGGTTCCCAATTATGTTCTAAAACCAGTTCTTTTTGTATGAAGATCACCCTATTAACAATAGGTACTAATCTTCCAAACAAGAGCAGGTTGCTTTAGAACTGGTTCCCAAACTAGTTATAAAACTGGCTATAGTAGAGTGAAATCTTACATTGTAACTCCCAGAAAGCAGTTGAGTTATTACGTAATTCGATTCGAAAATTTTTGTTCGAATTCGGAAATTTTTAAACTCTTGTAAGATGATATAAATACTTAAAAGTCTAACTTTTTTTTACTTTTAACATTTACTAGATCATTGTCTAAACGTTTTCAAAATTTTTACTCATTAAAAAGTACATTACTTTACTTTCAATGTGAAAATTCTGCTCGAATCGAATTTCTTTTCGAATTGAATTACATAATAATCTGCCAGTTCTAGAACTTGTTCCATGATAGTAAAAGATCATGTTCTGAAATCGATCCAGAGCTTATCGGTTCTAAAAAACATATAAAATTAACAATTTAAATTTCTGTACCCCCTCAGAATTAAACGAAACTTGTCATGGTAGTTGTCTCTTGTATATCTCAGATATAAGTATTAGTATTTTGTTAAATGAGGATAATTAAAATCTATGATTATATGTATAATTGTTTGAACAAAAAAAAAAATCTGTTAAAAATTAGTCATATCGATTTGAAATTTGTTTAAATGATTTTTTTACTAACGTACTATTTTTAGTGTAAATATTTTTAAACAAGTTTTGACCATATTTGTTTTGATTTTCTTTAAATCTAATTTATTTTCGGACGGCCCCAAATCATTCTCCAACTAAGATAATAAAAAATAAAATAAACTCAATTATAAAAAATTATGTACATCATATTGGATCCGACCACAATAAATAAATAAATAAAAAGTTTAATTGAATTTGGTAATTTTAAGGAAATGGTAGTATAAATTAAAAAAATGTGTAACTATTTAATTGATTTCATTTTCAACTAAGATTTTAATCATATCTATTAAAAATTAAATTGAATGTTATTTTAATTTCAAACAAATTTTCATTTGATTCTATTAAAAAATATCACCAAGATAAAAAATGTCAAAATTTAAAAAAATCACTAACATTTAAAAAATCTTTAAAATTGAAAAAGTCAACGAAACACAAATAAAAATACACCAACATTAAAAAAAAAAATCACGTTAAGAAAATTTGATTTGATTTTTTGCGATTTATTTCAATTTAATATTTTAATTTGTGGCGATTTTTTTTTAATTTTTAGATTTTTTTTTTAATTGTTAGATTTTTTTGCGATATTTTTTCAATTTGATATTTTTTGCCTTTGTTGTGTCATCATGTGCTACAAAAACTGGAACTTTTGTGTGCACCAAATTCATTTTCAATTAAACATTTAATATATATTATTAAACTTTTAATTTAATTTTAATAATTTTTTCTCTGCTATTAAAAATTTTTCAATTATGACTTCACGTTCGCAATCATGACCGCTTAAAACACTATATTTGATATTTTATAATGCCTCATTAAAATCGTTTAAAAAGAAGAACTCAAGAGACCCAAGAAAACGTTTTAACAAGGTTTAATTGGCTTATTGGGAAATTCAACCAGATGTTATAAAAATATGTATTTATGACTTTCGAGTCGAAATCAGGGACCTTTAATATTCGATATTTAATAGTCACATAGTCCACTCTTTAATCTATCTATATATAAGGTGGCGCAAAAATAACCTTCCGTTGTTTTTTTTTTATTATGTATTTATAATGTATAGCATTTTCTGATAGGAGGATTACTTTTGCGCCACCTTATATATAAAGCAGGATGTGTGTATGTATGTAACGTATGGACTCCAAAACGTCTGGGCCGATTTTGATGAAATTTTCAGGGAATCTTCAGAATATTCAGGCGGGTGCCACTGTGAAGTCTGATTTTTGATTTTCGGTCTGTGAGCGGAGGGGCGTCGCAAAATCCAATTTTCATATTGTACCACCTATGACATAGACATATGTATATTTATTTTTTTATATATATTCCCGTCGTTCCTATAAGGAGCATAGGGCCTCATATTTATTATTTTTTTTTTTTATTATTTTATTTTTTTTTTTTTGAAAGCCGTTGTCATGTTTTTCAAAACGAGATATCAAACTCTTAAATCGGTTATGTAGTTCCGAATACATTTACAAAAAACCTATGTTAATCTTCAAGCTATGTTACACGAACACAACAGCCTCATCCGTCTATTCAAAACAGCCCTAGACCAGATGCCGACAGATGATTATACGGTTGTGATAAGAGCTGACAAGACACCGGCTGGTGAACATGAGCGGCGCTTCAATGCACCGGTGATAGGTGACGTCGCAGTTGTTATGGCAGTTGTTTTCAGCTATTCATTTTATATACTTCAGCAAATAAAGGCGATAGAAGGACGAAGAGGCGTTGGGCTCCCATGAAATTACAAATTGTAAAATGATTTACTAATGTGAATTTATTTTTTTAATTAGTTGTTTGCGTAAAAAAAATTTCTTGATTTAAAGAATTAATTACAATTAAAATTTGAAGGCTAAACAGCGTTTGCCGGGTCAGCTAGTGACTAATAAAAAAAGGGCTGCAAATTTATAAAAACACATAATCTAACTTAAAAGGACGTTGGTAAAGATTTTAAGGTTTTAAAAAAACTTAATGGCAAAAAATTAATAATTGAGCGATACAATCATACTCGAAATATTTTCCTGATAATTTGAAATTACCTCAAAAAAAAAATAAGTTTTTTAAGAAAATAAAAATTGAAAAAATTAAGAAAGATTTTATGGGATTTTGTAACTTACAACTTTGAATGACAATAACAAACACGAAAAAATCTACATTGAAAAATCTAAAGCTAAAGTTAAAACTTCTAGTGTTACAAATGTAACGTGGAATTACGCTCCTAGACGAGGACAAAAAACTATCATTAAGTTCGTGATGTAACCCAACAAATGTCTCCAGAAATTTTAAGAACATTGTCCCCTGAAGATTCCCTTAGGCAACAGTGAAAGCCAGATAGTGACCAGCCGACAAAAAATTATTATTCACAATTTGTTAAATAAGTTTTGGGATTTTAGCACGTTCAATTACTATAAAAGCAATAAATGTTTTTTTTTTCAACAGAAATTAATAATTTTCAAAATAAGTTGATTTTAGGGGTCCTACATCTTGTTGTGTACAAAGTGTAGATATTTCAGAACCAGAAAGAAATCAACATGCGTATTCAAAAGACAAACAGAAGGGGAAGTTTCTTATGTCGACTTAAGATGTTCAAATATCAAAAGTCACATATATAATTATACACAAAATAAGATGGGAAATTGTTCAAGTGTTTTGATGTAATATAAAATTATATTTAAATAAAGATTGACAAATTTTCTAGTCTGACTCTGTATAGTATAATATACAATTTTATCCAAAATTAAATTGTGTTTTTCTTAAATACGATATAATATCTAAATTTATTGTGTTTTCCAATGTCTAGATATATATAACGTCATATTTAATTATATTTATTTTATCTAATTCTAAATTCAATATACAATTATATATTGATCGAGATAAGATTAGATGCGACTATATAACATCATATTAACATTTTTGGACAAAAATAATTTTATACACGAATTTATACAATTACATCTAGTTAAATAGACTCGCAAACAAAAACATATAAGTGCATGTAAAATAATGTATTATTATATACAAACGTTTTTACTCGGTAAAATTAAATTTTCAATTTAAAATTGTCATTAAACACTTTAGATTCGATGTAAAAGAAAATTTTGATATGATACCATTTCTTATTATATAAAATTATATATAAAATCATGTTAATAAAAATATGACATTTGTACATGTTATATTAATCGATATACATTAAGATATTAATATATTTGAGACCATATCAAACTTTTTCGAAAAAACCAAATCCAAGATAGAGTTATCATATGCACCGTCACATATATCCATATTAAGCCATATAAAACTATATGTTTTTAATTTTCAAATTTTAAAGTAATTCCTTGGAAAAATTGTAACATATATCGAAAAATTAAGTACGCCATTGAAAACAGCGTGCCTGAAATATATAGAATTCGGTTTCATAACCTTATTCATTCTTTAAAGTATTTTTGAATTCGAAATGAAGAAATTCTTCGTAAAAAAAACGTATGTTAGATATTTCAAAAAACACCTGTTAAAACTGACTTTAGAAGGCTCTTATTTAGGATTTTTCCCATCCCGGGAAGATCAATTGGTTTAATTTCTCTCTTTCCCGGTCATTTTGTTGTGTGCAAAACTTTTAAATTTTAAAATCTCTTATATAACCACTTATATGGTAATGCTTTTGTACACTAGGTTGGTTTTTTTTCAATATTTTTGTAATGCGACTTTAAATCTGCCCTTCTGAAATCAGTAGTCTACTTTGTTGATTTTTCTAGTTTTATTTTCTGTTTATAGTCTACATATATTTAATAAAAGTTTTTGCTGATTTTAGCAGAGAAAATTGCTATTTGCAATTAACTAAATTTCATCTCGAATACAACAACATTTTTTTTTTTCTCATATTTAGCAAACAAATCTGCTAATTTTAGCAGATTTTTCTGCAACGTCGTTTTGAACTAATTTTTAGTAGCTTTTTCTGCTATTTTTACATGTTTATTTCTATGAGTGCACACTTGCCGAAAACTTTCGTGTAGCGTCTGAGTCCCACCAGACCATGACCTCAAATTTGTATCTGCTTGCTTATATAAGATCGGCTCTCTTTTCCTATTTTAACGGTTTCTTTGTGGAAAGGCACTGCTTGCCAACTATGCTTCTCTATTCACTTACCAATTTTAGACTTTTGCAATATAATAACCACAATCAGACATGAATTTATTGATACTTTTGCAGAAGATCCGTATGAAATGGTATTTTTGTAAATTACAACTTTTCTAATTGGCTTTTATATTTAAGTGTTAACTTTAATGATTATTATAACTGTATATTATTAATTTCAATTAAACTCTGTATGAGTTATTATTGTGTGTTTTTTTTCTCGTTTATTTTATTGTAATATTTTTTGTTTGCAATTTAATTTATATTGGATGCAATTTCTCTTACTCAAACTTTTGTTTTCGGTGCATTACACTTGAGTTATTTTTTATATTTTTTGTATAATTTTTCTTTGATTACTTTTTTTCACTTGCATACCAAAAAATGATGAAAACAGTGCAAAACAAATACTGGGTACAATATTATTTTCATTTTAATTACATTTGATGGTGTTGTTTTTAAAACCCAATTTAATGACTTTTTTTAATGCCCGAAAACGAGTACGAACAAATTTTACCATCATTTTTAAATTATATAATTTTCTCTTTTTTTTTTTTTTTTTTTCTGTAGTTATTGTCTTATAAATTTCTTATTATCGACATTATTAAGAAATTTTTTTTTTATTTTAAAATATTGGATGTTTTTTTATTTTTTTATTTTTTAAATGCTATACGATATTGCTTTAAATTTTTATAGCACGTTTTACTTTCTTGATTTTTATGATTCTTTCACTTTTTATGTATTTTGATTTTGATTTTGATTTTTTTTCTTTTTTTTTTTGATCTGTTATAAAACCATTATTCACAATCAGTCTTTTGGTTACATATAATTTTTTTTTTTTTTTTAATTTTTTTATATTATTTTAGTGTAAATGATTGTGCCCTTAAGTAGCTTACATCCTCCAAAAAGATCTTCAATAACATCTGCAAAAAATATAAAGTAAAAGTTTTTTCTTGTTAATAAAAACTTTTTTTTATTTTTTAATTTTTATTTTAAAAATAATTAAATTAAGAAAAAGTAAATATGTAGGTATTAAAAATGCTTTGTAATTTGGTGGGAGATCATTAATTTTATCTTCGTTTATTATTTAGTTACTAACTATCTATACAATTTGATTAGCATAAATTATACGATTATAAGATTTCCAGTTAATCATTTAATAATGCGTGTGTTTAAATCTTTTAAACTAATTATGTAAATTGTATTTGATCTAAATATGTATGTATGTTGCCTTTTAAGCCATAATAAATTGTTATTGTTTTTGAGTTTGAGTTTATAAATTAAAAAACAATTCACAGTTAGAAGAGAATACATAATACGTATATTAGGATGCCCCTTAAAATGACGATTTTCGGTCATTATTGCAAATGATTCAAAATTAAAGAAATCGATTTTTTTTGAAAAATCGTTAAGACGGCGGAAAATGGTCCATTTTGTGGTAAAAAGTGTTTTATTATTAAAAATTCCTAAAATTCGAAATTTCGAAAAATTTACTTTTTATTTAAATTTTCTATTTATAAAGGGTCCGCCATCTAACGTTTTTTTCAACTAGTGCTTATTTCGTGAATGGTAACACTTAGCTCATGTCTGATTTGACAGATAATTAGTTTTATCCTTCCGCTGAACGAATATGGTCCGTATGTTCGTTATCTTGTGCAAAAAAGTGAAAGAAACTGGCATCCTCATCGATAAACCAAAGCGTGAAAAACCAAAAATAGTGCGTACACCCGAGAATATTGCTGCTGTGGCAGAAAGTGCGCGTGAAGCGCCATCAACATTAATTCACCGTCGTTCTCAACAATTGAACATTTCGGAGACATCATTGAGACGAATTTTGCATAAAGACCTTGATATGACGCCATACAAAGTCCAATTGGTTCAGGAGTTCAAAAAAAAAAAAAGTTATTTGTCGGACCCTCAAAATTATTCAGATATGAAATTCTGACTTCATCAGATATCATTAACCCACTTTAGTCAGGAATCCAAAATGACCGACAAATTTGATAAAAATGCCGAAACGTCTTTTTTAAAAATTAATTTTAAAGATTTTTTAAAATGTCTAATTTACAGATGTCTATTGCTATTTTTATAATATAATAGTTGTTATAAACAAAAAAAATATATTGAAAAAATTATAATTCGAGTTTGTATGTGGAGCGAGCCTTTCCAGGACATTTTGTAAAAATAGATCATTTTGTCAAAAATTTAACAAAGTTTTAATGTTTTGATCAAAGTTTACATAATTTTGGGAAAAATTACGCTAAAATTTATTAAGACTATAATTATATTTATTGTTATTTAAAAAATGTTTAACTCTTAGACAAAAAAAAAACCAATGAAACTTAAGTTTAATTATGATTACAAAGATGTAAGTAAAGCTTTTAAATTGATAAAAACAACTCAACTTGATAAAAAGAATTATTTTATGTAACTCGATCCATATAGATTTCATTTTTACACTTTTGGCCAAAAAAAAAAATACCCACTAGGAAATTTACAGAATAACACAATTAATAATTTTCGTAAAAATATCACTTACATTACTATAATACAATATTATAACAATGTAATGGTATGGATATTTATGGAAGCCTCCTCTTTAGGGGGGCTAGCCTCCCCTTTATGGGAGGCCTGCTTTTTTATGGAAACCTTCTCTTTAGGGAAACTAGTATTTTTATCGAATTTTGCATAATTAACCCACCTCGGGATGGCCATATCTCAGGAAGTAGGAGGAGCTTAACCAAGATTTGTGTAGCAATCTCTTCCTTGGAAGATTCTATAGCTGATTAATGCATCAAACATATTTGATGAATGTTATTACAGTTACAATGTTATTTGACGAATATTATTACAATACCATAATTATATTTACTTTTATTCATCTAACACTTATTGGACGGGGGACAAAAAAGACCCACGAAACTAAATATAAATTATGACTTCAAGAATATAAAGCCTTTAAATGGATCACAAATGATCTATTTTTAAGGGACACCCTAATGTACGTGCATATTAGCACGTCCCGATATTTGGCGAATTCGAACTGATGTGCTGATGAGCTAAATACGGGAGCTGATTACAAAAATATTTTTTTTTGCATTCGTAGTAATTAAATGTGCTAAAATCCCAAAACTTATTTAACAAATTGTGAAAAATAATTTGTTGCAGGCTGGTCCCTATCCAAATTTTATTCTTGCCTACGAAAATTGTTTGGGGAAAATGTTCTTAGAATTTCTAGAGATATTTGTTAGTTTAAATCACCGGCGGTCATTGCCTTGATCAGTGGAATGCTGACCGGCAGGCGCGTTACGGTGGAGTTGGGTGGCACTAGTATAACCCGCCCCAGGGGGGGGTTCTTTCTCCACTACTCTGGAACTTGCCCTTGAACCCTGTGCTTCTTTCCCTGGTAAGAGGCTACAAGGGCGTGGTCGCCTACGCCGATGATGTGGCGATAGTGGTTAGAGGGAAGTTTCCGTCTACGCTTAGGGATATTATGCGGGCGGATCTAAGGGAGCTGGTGGTTTGGGCAAGGACCTGTGGACCTGGGATTAATCTCAATAAGACGGAGCTTGTTCTTTTTAACAGGGGGAACAACGATCCCGATCTTGGGCCTGTAATCCTGGACGGTGTTGAAATCCATCTTTCTGACAGAGCCAAGAATCTTGGCGTGATTCTTGACAGGAAATTGCTTTTCAAGCACAACGTTCAGGAAAGGGCGAGGAAGGCGGCGATTGCTTTGTACTCCTGTAGGAGGGTCATTGGAGCGCGATGGGGATTTAGCCCCAAGGTGGTTCTTTGGCTGTACACTGCGGTAGTTCGCCCTATTCTTTTGTTCGGGGTCATTGTTTGGTGGCCGGCATTAGATAAGACGACCTACTTGGGATATTTGAGAAGGGTACAGAGGAAGGCTTCTGTGAGCATCACGGGGGCACTCCGTACTACACCAACGGATGCATTGGAGATCATATTGCATCTTGTCCCCTTGGACATACTGGGGAAGCAGGTAGCGGCTGATGCGTCCATAAGACTACGGTCGATTTCGCAATGGGTGGGCAATGGATTTGGTCACGGTGCGATTCTGGGGGGAAATTTTCCACATAGTGTGGATCATATGACTCCGGTGATGGCGCATGAACGTCTCTTTGCTGTCCATATACCGACCAGGGGTGCCGGCAAGGAGACCGGGGCTCGGCGGGCGAGTCGGTCTCGGCGTCTACTCCGAGGAGATCGGTCTGGAACTGGCTCTGAGGCTGCCCGATCACTGTAGCGTTTCTCAGGCTGAGGTGATGGCGATAGGAGAGGTTGCCGCTTGGCTCGGACGGAACGTCCTGTCCACGACGAGCGTTAACATCTTTTCTGAAAGTCAAGGTCCCTGGGGTCAACGTTTCTGACTACGGTAACTACCCTTAACTGCCGCGCATCCTTGGATGAGATGGACAAGCAGTTCGGCATTCGACTCGTGTGGGTCCCGGGGCACATACCAGGGAACTGTAGAGCTGATGAGCTTGCAAGGCTAGAAACCACCCTTTTCTCTGTTCATGTCCTGCGCTGGCGCTACTTTAGGAGGGCCTCACTTGGATCGACATTCTTTCACGATCTTGGGGATCTTTCAGGTGCTGGTATTCCGCACATCCTTAGCTTCGTAAGGAGCTCTAACTGGTTCAACGATGGAGTCTGATCGGTAATCCGTCAGTCTCGTGGCATCACAACGGACGTCAGATTCTAAGTGTGCTGGTGCTCACGGAGCCGGCTACCACTCCGACCTAACCTAACCTAGTTTAAATCACAAACTCAATTAGAATTTCTTGTACTCGCGTTTGAGAAAAAAGTGTTAGTTACCCGATCAAAAAAAAGGTAAATCTCAAATACAAAATCAGGTCTCATTGGGTATAGATCGTTATTTATTATTATACAAGTTTAACTCAAAATTGCGGTATCCAGTAATATCCGATTAGATCCCTCAAATATATTACCGGATTAAGTTATATCAAAATTTATCTCAAAATTTGGGTATCCAAAAATATCTAATTTAATATCCTGATGGATCCCAAAATATGAAAACTTTGAGAACAGTCCCCAAAGTGCGCAAATGTCCCCAAACTATGCGGTGTATCGAACAATGTCCCTAATAGTGTGCGGTGTGCATATACAATATATATTCTAAACATAACGGTTTAATTTCTTTTTCTCATACTTATAGACTTATAACCTGTTTTTAGATAACGTGTTTCTTCACACGACCGAAAAAACAATAACAAATTATATGCAATATAAAAACAAAATACATGTAGTCACTCAGTCGTGCAGCTGCGAACGTCTGTAAAAACCACTCTTTAATACATATATCTTTTGAATATACAGCTGTTGACAACTAAGTACTTTCCATAAAATGATTTAATTTTTATATACCTAAAGATTTTTTTTTTTGATTTAATTCATCATATTTTTTTAACAATTAAACAAAAATAATTTAAAAAATATTTAAATCTTAAATTTTTTTCAATAATTATTATTATTATTGTTTGAATTATCACTGCGACACCTAATTAGAAACGACAATACATTATCAAAAAAAAATTATAGTATTAAGTAAATGTTTTTCCTTTTTTTTTAATATTTTTTTGCAAAACCTTTTTGCTTCATCACTGCCTCACATCGATTGCGCATTGATGTTATACGACGCCCACATCGCTCGACTGATATCGTCTCCCACGCCATATTTACTTCCTCAATAAGTATTACAATATTTGTTATGTTTTTAAGGCTTACTGTTCTGTTTACAAATGTTCGATGGGGTTCAAGTCTGGACTGAATAATGGACACTACAAAATATTGATGGAATTGTCTGCACAAAATTTGTTTGTGTACTTCGCCGTATGGTTCGGATCGTTATCCTGTTGCAATTGCCATATAATAGGCAAATTCTCATCAGCCCAAGGCAGCATACCATTGTTCAACATTTACACGGAGTTTTCTTTGTTTAAAATTCAATCAATTTTAAGAACTGGCCCAACACTATTCCAGGAGAAGCATCCCCATACCATAATTGACCCCCCCCCCCCCCCACCCTGCTTCACTACGCGTGAAACATACCGAGGGTTAAATTCTTTATTAATGAGGCGTCTAATATGTCTCTGAGCATCGGGACCAAGGCGATTTATCTTTGTTTTATCGCTCCACAGCAGTCCAACTCCAGTTATTTGCAGTCCAACTCCAGTGAGACTTGGAGTAGCATACACGAAGTTTTCTCTGAATCTTACTCAAAAGCTGCTTCTTGCGTGCGGCTCTCTCATGTAGCCCGGCTTCTACCAAATTACGTGCAATAGTCCGCTTATATATTGTGATACTCATTTTGTCTTGAATATTACGTTGGATGCCAGCCGATGACATTTTTGGGTCGGCTTTGGAGATTCGCTTTATCATTCGGTGTGCGCTGATGTTTTTCTAAGCCTCTTATTTCGTGGAACTTTGGCTATAATGTCATATTTGTTTATATGCAGTAAATCATTAAAATCCATTTTTTTGAGACACTTCAGCTGATCTGAATTTCTTTATACGATTGTCCAGCTTTGCGTAGCTCAAAAATGGAGTACAGCTATTGCATTTTCCCATTACAAATCTTAAAAATAATAATTATATTTTTTTTGTATACACACTGATAGAATTATCTCCATGATATCAATGAATTTTTGCAATAGATCTATGAATTGTCACTGGAACTCGTCCATTGAAAGTTTTCATTAAACGAATACAGTTTTTCATAAAATTTAATGAAAAAATTCATATTTTTATTAAAAATTTCATACACCTAATGAAAAAGTTTCAGTAAAACTATGGAGATTTTCAATAAGGTTTAAAATTTTTTTCATTCACATTGTGAATAAAACTTCATTAGTTTAGTGAAAAAATTTCATAAAAACTCGTCCAATGAGTTCTCTCTGTGCATTAAATTTAAAACATACTCACCGAATAACAACAAAATCTTTTTCAAAATATCACTGTACAAAGAAGATTTTAATTAATAATTGGTCGTTTCTAATTAGTTGTCACGCTTTGTTTGAATTATACCAAGTAAGACGTAAACAAGTTTCAAAAATTATACGGTTTTTAAAATATACAACAACAAAATTGAGTGCAGTTGATATTAAAAAGAGTAATAGTTAAAAAACAAGTGTTTAGAAAAGAAAAAAATAACGGTTAATTTGCAAATTCTCGAATAATGCTAATCAAGCACTAATATAAAAAACGCGTTTCTAATTAGTTGTCAGCAGCTGTATGGCTTTATTGAGTAAGGGACATATTTTTTACCATGATGAAAATAAGGGCAGCATTGTGGAGTTCAAAATTTTAAACGTTTTACACTTTCATGTTGTATCTACCTGCATATGAATTTAACTTTATTAATTAAAACTTAATTGTGTTTGCCTCATTTACAGATGTACTAAGAACTACGTTCATGTTTTAAACACTCGTGCTTAACATTCACTAGCGACACATTAGTAAACAATTTTTTTTGTTAACAATTTCCGCATTTGTTGCATACGACGACGAGTTCAAATACGAAAAAAAAAATAACTTTTCTACTATTTGTATGCTCTTTACAGTTTTTCACATCACTTGGAAAACTTCTAACAACATTAGATGAAATAGTAGCAATGTAATATAACCGACCCGATCCGAAATGAAACGAACAAAACCAATTGAATCTCGTAGTTTGTTTATAATAACAGCAGACGATAACTGTAACAGAACACGTACACTAATTAGTCGACATTTAAAGCATGTTCGATAGCCAACTCTTGAAGAAAACATGGGAGAAAAAAAAAAACGAATAAAAACACAGAAGAAGCAGCGTTTAGTGCTTTAGCATTAAGTAATTTTCACAGGTAAAGATGGAAAATATTTAAACCAAAAATATTTTGTAATTTTAAAGCTTTTCATTCTTAAACTCAGCCATCATTTTCATTGCTTCTTTTTTAGTTTTCAGTTGCTTTTGTTTGCAACTGGGATAAACTTATAGATACGGAGATATTTCCAAAGAACATTCTCATACGTAGGACTAGAGTCGGCTAAGAACCTAAAAATTTTAAACCGCGGTTTCGGTTGTTAAAAATTGTATTTTACAGTTTTTTTCTTGCAACAATAAAAACATTTCTAAAAATAATTATTATTTCAGAAACCTTTCCACGAACATTAACAATTTTACTTTTAAAAGTTAAAATTTCAATTCATTTTTCATTAAAATAATTTCCATGCTTATTTTATTAATTTTTTAAGGTCAAAGACTAGATTAACTATTTAGCCAAGAGCAAAATGTTCCTTAAAATAGCAATGTTTCTGCAAGGATCTTCCCAGCAAAAAGATTTTTTATTTAGTGTACTTCTAGATATGTTACCTGACTTAAAAAAATGTTTAATACAGGAACTGATTATTAATATGGCTACCAAAGAAAAGCCAGAGTTGTTAACTTATTGAGCATATTTTGAAAATATTAGCTAATTTTATACTTTTTCTTTAAAAATTAAGATTATTTTAGCATTTTCCTTCAAAATAGATCTATTTGCTTTTTTCTAGCAAATCAGTATTTTAAAGTTTTTCTTTTTAACTGAGAGTTGAAAATTTATTGTTACAAGTTGTCAAAAAATGTTTTGATAAACCAATTTGATTTTAAAAACTTAAGACAAACAATTCCACTGAAATACTTCACATGATCTTACTCGGCTACAGGATACCCAAATCAAAAAAACTAATTATCTAATATCTAAATATATATTTTTTAATATTCTTTGACTTTATATTTATATTTTATATTATATTAAAATTTGCAACATCAAAAAACGTTGCTGCCGATTATGAAAAACGTTGTACAAATTTATGCTAATTTTAGCAGATGTGTGTTGAAAATTGTACACACACAGTTTGTAGTTGTAACCGAATTTTTTACCAACCGATTTTTTGTAGTTCCACGTACAATCACTATTATTAAATTTTAATACTATTGTAACAATAGACATTACAAGTTTCGATTGTAATAACTGGGCTCGAGCCGGCGACCTCCAGTTTGTCAGGCAATTACTTTACCTCTAGCCTAAAACCAATTTAAATAGTTTGTCAAATTCAACCTTGAATATTTTTTAGTTTTAAATTTAAATACACAGTCTGCGAAAGAACCAAAGCATACAAACTGAATAACCATTTTTTTCTTGTTAGTAGTATTTATAAATTTGCAAATATTTTACATGTACACTAGGGTCGTTACTAAGATTCATTTTGACACCAAGAGCATCTAATTTAGTTCAGAATATATTTCTATGGATTAAAAGATTGGCTTAGGCAGGTTTGTAAAACAAGGAGAATTTAAATATGTTTCGTTCAAATAAATATAAAATGTTCTCCTTTAACCTGAATGCGGCACGGGTTAGCGTTGCTCAATTTAGCCAAAATATTTAGCTCGGCGGCACACATTGCGCCATAATACTTTAAATGAAGTTTCTTCAAATTCTATAGTAGTAATCAAAGCTTCAACGTTTTATATTAAATGAAATAAATTGGGCCGGGGTCATTTTGGACCGCAGGTCCACATCGGTTAATGATGACAAACCATTTTTTTTTTTTATTTTTTTACTACTAGCAAAACTAATATTAAGATCAAAATTTATAAGAATACAATTTCTTATCTAACATGCTTAAATGAAATTAATAGAACAAATGGTTTCGATTTAGAATTTTTCGTGAAAAATCTCTTTATTTCCTAACTTTAACCTCAATGAGGCACGTGTTAATAATATCCGATTGATCTGAAACTTTTCCCATTTTCTAGTTCATTGGCACATGTTAGGGGTGTGCCCCGAGAAAAATCCATTTTTTTTTCTTGTTTTAATATACACGGTATTGACATATGATCGAAACGTCATGTAAAGACATTTTGAATGATGAGTGGAATAATTGTTGTTCGCGGATTTCTTCCTTCGTCGAACGAAATTACCAAAGCATACAAATCAAAAGTTGTTGAAATTATGACAATTAATTGAAATAGCGTGTACAATCAACTTTTCGACTTTCCGACTTTTGCACATGTTTTCTCATACATTTTATTTTACCAACACAGTATAATTCTATTAAAAACTGATTTTGTAGTCAATCTAGTTTAATACATGGAGAACACCAGCGCACAGCGGTTTCTAAGAAAAACAAATTTTTATAATTATTGATTTTCTAAACTCCTGATCCAAGCGGGAAACAGTGTTCACAAAAATCCAAGAAGTTGACTTAGCATTTAAGAAAATTCTTTCTACATAGAAAATTCTATTCCAATGTCAGTTATCCAATAAGTTTTGGACTATTGTCTAAAATCATTTAAATCAGCCCATAATTAATGAAATTTAAAGCTCTGAATGAATGTTAACACTTGAGGTATTCTACTTTACACTGTGTGATTGGTGACACACAATTTATTTTTCAAAAGCCTTACTCCTCCTCTACAATTATGTATACAATATGTCCAAATCGGACGGGTAAACAATGGTTCCAAATCTTTTTTTTTTTTTATGGAAATTCAAAAAAGAAATTTAAGAAATTTGAAAATCTTAATCTACATTTTAATGACAAATCGTTCAGAAAATGTAATAAAAAAATTTAGGTGGCAACACTATAAAAATTATATGTAATGGAAATTGATATTCAATGTTAGTACATTTAAAATCATTATTTCCAATTTTATTGTGTCCTTGCCGTTATTTTTGAAAATGTTTCGCAGACAAAAAGTTATATCTGGGCATGAAGTCTTAAACATGGAAGTATTCATCAAAGTGTGTATAATAAGTTGGAATTTAGTTAGCGCCGGCATTTTTCGGCAAATTCCCACAATTGTAATTGTAGTTTAGCACTATTTTCGAATATCATTGCCAAAATTCGTTATTTTCGAATACAAATATAATGAAAAAACAGACTACTGGGTACTTCGAAGAATCAATAAAAATCTGAGTATCAACAAAATAAGTAAAAAAAATATTTTTTTTTTTTAATTTTGGCAAGATGATGGTTAATGGTAAATATTTAGTGGGAGTGTTGAGTGGGCGTGGTTCGATTGTTTTTTTTTTTATTAATATTGAAATAAAAAGTTCTGCAAATACTTTTCGAATTTATACCAACAAAATGGATTTGGAACCACAGTGCAGTAGTTAAAAAGGTGCGATTGAATTTTCATATTTCACAATTTTGTGGGCATCACTGGTTTCATGTTTGTCTGTTGCGTTATCGGCTAAACCAAAATTCACTTTATTTATAACAAATAATAAAGTCGAATCAGTCAAAATCATAAACGTCGAAAAGTCGACTAGTCAAAAGTCGATTTATGGAACCGTAGTTGCAGGTCTTAACTATTTTTATAAAACATGAATGCAATTGATTTTGCTGGATAAATTTCTTATTGTTATCCAAGGATAACAATTTTACCATTCATCATATCAAATTTATTTATGTTGCCATTGAATCTTACATCAGTACAGTATAATTATAAAATTGTAGTGGAATTTCAACCAATTTATTTTCTGTGTGTAAATTATTTTAGTAAAATCAACAAAAATTAGTAGAAAATTTTGTAATTTGTAAATAAAGAATAGAATACTTTTTTACTAAAAACAATTTGGTACTTAAATTTAGTACAAAAACTGTAAAGTGAACTAAAAATGCCGTTAAATGAGGTATCGGTGTTGTATGCGCCTGTTAATCTTTAAAAACATGTCTCATGTTTAAATAATTTCTTCTAAAAACTTTCGTATGCCAATGCGATAATACCTTTCAAGTTGTCTAGTCTGAAATGGTGGTTGGTTGCACTTATGCTGCTGTGCATTAACACATGTGCAGTTAATTAATTTTTTTTTTTTGAAAATATATTTTTTTTTTTTACGGTTAATCATTCTGTCTATTGTACTCAAGCATTGAGGAGTGCACTCAGATGCTTTTGATTTTAGGTTCTGTTAGTGGTTTGTTGGTATATCGTCAACAGAAATGCCAAAAAGACGTAACAACATTTTCAAATTTTGTTTACAGAAGAAGCATATTAGACGTTTGTAAAACTATCTTCGAAAATGCCATTAGTAATATTATTGGCCATACGGTTTACGTTGGTGGACACAGAAAAAAATAAAAACGAGTTTTAATTAAGAAATTGATAATATCAATTAAAATTGATTTTGCACCTATCACGCAAATAATAGTAATTACTGCCAAAAATTGTACACGATTAATTGAAACAAAATACAATTAAAGTAGTAATTATAACAATTAAAACTTTAATTAAAAAGTAAAAAAAAAATGATATTGACAAAAAAAAAATATTTTTTTTAAACTACTTCGACTTCTACAAGAACTTTTTTCGAATCTTCTTTTACAACAACAATATTCTTTAAGTTAGTCTTTTCCTGAGTAAAATGAGTCTTTATTTGCTAAAATCGATTGAAAATTGACAAAGTAATGGTACCTTTTCTGTATATACAGACAGAAATTGGTTTATTCCTCCTTCGTACTAATGCAGGCGCGGGCGGATCCTGGGAAATTTTTTTGGGAAGGAAGTTTTAGTATTTCTGATTATATTTTTTTAATATTTTTTACATTTTTGTAGTGAAAAATGTTATTTTGGATCCGCGCCTGCACTAAGGCATTAATTTGAATTAGAAAAAAACAAAAGCCACTCTGTGTATACTACGGTGATGGAGTTGGTTTTTAAACCCCGGCTTCAACCGGTTTTTTGTGCGCTGCCGGTTTCGGTTTTTTAAAAGTAAAATTTTTGAATATCGAATAAACCGGTTTTTTGTTGTCGAATTCAAGCTTCAATTTATTATAAACCGTAACTTTTGCCAAATTCATTGTTTAAAATTTAATGTTCTGAAAAATTTTCTTAAAAAATCTGTTTGTTTTATAAAAGTGGTTCATGCAATAGAGCTAATTTTTTCTTTAAAATTACTCATACAAGACCATAACCTTAAAAATTATTATTTTTCTGAGTTATTTTTGAATTATTTCAGTGTTATGATTCTCTGGTATTTTGTTATATTAACAAATAAAAAATTAAATTAAAAGCACATATTTTTATTTTTGTTGATATTTTTAAATAATTTTTGTTTATTAAGATTCTTTCTTCAAAATATGTTTTATTTGAATCGTTTTTAATAACGAACAGCTTTAAATAAATTGATTTGTATGTAAGAGCGTTCATATCCGCTAAAACTGTAATAAATGGTAAAAGTCTACATAAAACGTGAAGCAGCGGTTTAAAATACAAAGTCTTGTACATTAAATGTGACCCATAAATATAAACAGAGGTCTTGTTATTCAATTCCATCGAAACAAAAGCAAATTGATTGCTTTCGAAAAGTTTTAAATGCAAAAAACTAAATGTAAAACCGCCTAACTTTAAACACATTTTGCTCGAAATCTGTAGCATTTGATCAAAAAATTGAGTAACGCCATTGAAATCAGCATGCCCGAAATATGTATAATTAATGATCAGATCTCTTTTAATTTTTTCTATGTCAAACCGTGTTGTTATTGTTTTTTGAAAACCATCGAAATAATTTCCTCAAGCTGATCAAAAATTAATAATAATTTTTCAAAAAAAAAAAAAACGAAAATTATTCCAAATCATAAAAAAGTATATCTCTGAGCATAATTGTATAACATTTAAAACCCGGTTAACCGGGTTTTTTCAAAATTTGTTGTTATAGCTATAAACGAAGATTCGAAAAAACCCTCGTAAAAGTTGAAAAAGTCAAACAAAATTTTATATTTATATTCTTACTAAAAATATCACTACATATTTATATTAATAATATAAAAAAAAGGAGAGACCAGATAATTTTCTTTTAATTACAGTTTAAGAATTCAAAATCGGTTAAAAAAATACTAAGTTACAAATGTTTAAATGCGCCAGTCGCAAAAAATACTCTCTTACCGTTATATCGAACATTTGAGGGCATATTGCAACTTCTCAAACCGGTTTTGTAATACACTCAGCTACCTAGGTCTCCTTCAAAGTGATTTTGCAGTGTAGCACATTGTAATTTTTCCTGTGTAAGAATTTGTCCATAAATAAATCCTAGAGGGCATTTGCATTTCAGTTGACGATATGTAACTAGTATGTACGTTTATAGAATGTATGCACGAGCTGGGCATACGCTATTTTTTTTTTTTTTCTCATTTGAAACCGTTTTTTTTTTTTTTTTTTTTTTTTTTTTTTTTTTTTTTTTATTATTTTCTTTTTACATTTAAAAGCAGAATGAAGTATATCTTGAAGATTTTGTCTTTTCGGATTGTTTGTTTAATTCTTCTTTTAAAAAATACCGAAATTTGTATATACAGCCGACTAGGAAAAACTAAAAAAGAAAGAAAATCAATTTGTTTCTTCAGTTATTTAATATTTTTTTGGCGTTGTTGGTATGAATAAATGAACTAGAATTTCTAATTCTTTCCTGTCAGTTACTTCATGCTATTAATAAACACTTCAGGACATTTTTAATACAATTTGAATACAAAAATGTATTTATTGGAATGTAAAGTGATAACATTTTAAAGTCTTTAAGCATGCATTAAATTCATAAGGATAAAACTTCGAAAATAAAATGTTCAACTTGCTTGCGATATCAGGACGATATCCGACATGAGTAAGGATACTCAAATAAAGTGTAATTTTGTGCAGATTTATATTCGCAAACAAATTTCATGACCCGTTGGAAAAAGTTTTATATACTCATATACAACCTGATATCATCATACATGTTTATATGTGTGGCAATATATTATACTTAGTGTACCGTCCGTGTAAAAACGTTTACATATAATCATGCATTGTTTTATGTTATTGCATGCTATTGTATGTGAATACATATGATTATGTATGATTATATATAAAAAATGTTTTCCTCTAAATGCTTTAATACGATGCCACATATAATTACATCTTATTACCTATCGACCAATGTATAAAATATAAAGAAATATAAAGTTAAAAATTAATATTAAATCGACAAAATACGAATAGATTAAATAAAGCGCATTGTTAAATTAAATAAAATGCGTTGCTAAATCAACAAAATAATTATTCAATTTGATTTGATATCTTTTAGTTAATATAAAACATTTTTTTTAGTATATTTGACGATATTTCGTCAAAATAACACTACATCAAATAAAGGGTCCGCCAAATAATAATGCTATAAAAAAAAACTACTGAATATTTTCTCAAATGTTTTTTTTTTATTTGAAAGTACAATCCTTCCGGTTAATAATGGAAAATAATTTCATTTAAATGGCTGCCTCGGCTGGCCATGCAGTAGCCTACAAGATCGGTCCAATTTTTAAGCACATTATCGATTGTGTGCAGCTGTATTTCACCAATGTCTTCACGAATATTGTCCTTTAAAGCGTCAGTTGTCTGCCACCTCGGAGCTGCTGTCAAATCGCAGCTTCGAGGTGGCCAAACGACATCAGCTCTGCGGCTGATAATGCGATCTTCAAAAATAGGGCGCAAAACATCGAGTGTAGCTTCGGCTGTGTGGCACGTAGCGTCGTCCTGTTAAAACCAAATGTTGCCATTATCCTCCTCTTCAATTTTTGTGAACAAAAATTCGTTCAACATGGCCCGATAACTATCGCCATTGACTGACCATTGACATTCTGCAACATTACCATGATTTTCAAAGTAATGTCGCAATATTTCCCAGCGTTGTTCAAGCGTATACACAACCATATTCGTTCAGCGGAAGGATAAAACTAATTATCTGTCAAATCAGACATGAGCTACGTGTTACCATTCACGAAATAAGCACTAGTTGAAAAAAAAAAACGTTAGATGGCGGACCCTTTAGTTGAACATCAAAAAATACATTTACTAAACAATTTGTTAAAATGACGGACAGGTTTGTTGGTTGTATAGTGATCACCCATCAGGCACGTAGCTAGGAATTTGTTTCGGGGGGGGGGCTTTTCGATTTTTTTTTTGATTATATATTTTTTTTTTTGCACACTAAAGTAACAGCTTTTTCTTTTGTTTGCTAAATTTTTGCTAAATTTTTACCTACACGTAATGGGCAATCATGTATTAATAATAGAAATAGCTTTCTGATTTCATTTTGAAACAAAAACCTCCCGCATAAAGTGCATTTCCTTAAAATGCATTTTTTCATTTATTACTTATTGTGTTCATTATTTTGCGAATTTTGATGTCTATATTGCGAAACAACGCTTTAATCTGTTTGATCACAAATTTGAAAATGTTTGTGTACTTTAAGTTGGATATGCATCGTTATTGTCTAATTACGTTAAATTTTTAGCTAAATATTAATTTTTAGTTTAATTAAATAAAAAAAGGATTATGCGGAAAACTTTTTGAAAACCACGAAAAATAAAATTGCGTTACTTTATATTTTTATGTGCTAATATACGTCTAGGGTAGCTAAAACTTGATAAATGTAAAAAAGTTTCAACTTCTAATAACCCGATTAAAATTAATATGATGCTTTATATAATCATACGAAATTTAATAAGAGTCTTAATAAAGTTTTATCCGAGAAATGGGCATAATAATTATATTTGCATTAGTTTAGTTTTAATTTGATAATATCAGAATATATAACATCCGAATAATGACGCGATACAATTTAATACGATTTTATACAGCGGTATAAATTTATATGTGAACTGACACTGAAATATACAAAATAAGCTATAGTTGTGTCCGGTTTTTGATTTTAAAACTTCATGAAAATTCAAAATATCTATTAATCTTTTTAGACTTTAGCCGCTTGCAAAAGGTTTACAACTTTATAATTTGTAACAAATTCCATAGCATTTGGAAATTTTATTATATTCAAAAATAAAAAAATATAAATGAAGATTTTGTGGTATTTATTAACTTACACCATTGAATAACAAAGACGGAAAAAACGTTGAAACTAAATTTAGAGTTTTAGATTGAAAAAAATCTTAGACTAAATTAAGAACTCATAATGTTACAAATGAAACAAATTCTTTTTTTAGGGTTAAGAACCAGAAAGAAATCAATTCAAAAGACAAAAATTGGGGTAAATTTTGTGTATAAAATTATACACAAAATGATGCAATTAATTGTATTGTATTGATGTAATACACATTTACATCCAAAATATAATTGACAAATTTTCTAGTGTGACTCTGCATGGGGTAATATACAATTTTATCTAAAATAAAATTGTGTTTTTTAAAATATGATTTTTTATATGAATTTATATAATTATGTCCGGTTAAATGCACTGGCAGACAAAACCTTATAAGTGCATATAAAATAATGTATTATTTTATGCAAACGTTTTAACTCGGGAAATTAAAGAATTATAACCTCCCAAAAAACAAATTAAAAGCAAATACCCTATATAATTTGAAATTAAATTCGGATAGGTGATAAAGCAGCAAAGATATATGAAAAACGTATCTATTTTTAAAATTGGTGTTGAAAATTAACACATTTTTGTATGAAAATATGTTTAAAGTTTAGGAAATTTAGACTTATTTAAAAACAGCGTTCAAATCCTCGAGAAAACACACATTTTGAAAACCATTTTGACACTATGTCGTGGACCCCGGCTGCCACTTATTTGAATTATTTTAACAAATTATTCACTATTTTTTCCCCTTTTTCATATATCCGACTTCATGTATTGTATTAAAAAAAATCGTAAATTTTACAAGCAAGCGTGATTGTAGTCTGAAAGAAATAATAAAGAAAAAATATAAAATTGGAAAATTTAAAAATATACCTGACATCGCCTAGGTCTTATTTCCATCGCCTAGGTCTTATTTATTTCGTATTTCCAATTCACTTTGATTTATATTTTGGACAATTTCAAACGCTTTTCAAATTGTCTTTAATCAATTTTTTAAATAAAAACCCTTTAAAATCTCTAAAAAAAAACTACATCGTTATTACTGGTTTAGCTGCTTGATTTTAAAATGTCGCATTTCAAGGAGCGCCGATAGAAATTTGTTTACATTTAGTCTAAAAAGAAATTGAGAAAATTTGAGTCCCATTGGACCACGTTAACATGTTATGCATATCGATCAAAGCTTGAGGCTTAAATTTGTTTCAAAAAATTAAAAAAATATGAGATATCGAAATATATATCGTAAAAAAAAATACTGAAAACTATGTTACCAGATGCGTGCGTAGCAAACCAAATTTACCAAAAAGATTGCACTGTAAGTAAAGACTTTTACGGCACAAGTAAACTTAATTTTGAGTCTTAGTGGTAGCTCCATTTTAAAAGATTATGTCAAAATACACAGAAAAAATCATTGTCAAAAAAAAATTCAATTAAACTTTTGTTCGATTTCAAACTTACTTTCAATTAACTGTTTAATTGAAAATGAATTTGGTATAAAAAAAAATTCTCAGTTTTTATAACGTTGAACAACATTGAAACAAATGCAAAAATTTTAAAAAGTCGCCAAAATTAAAAAAATCGTTTAAAGTTGAAAATTCGCGTTTCTTTAATTTTGGTCATTTTTTTTTAAATTTTGGCGTTTATTTTGGGAGTTTTTTAAATTTCTGCAATTTTGAGAATTGTTTTGGCAATTTTTTTTCAAATTTTGCGATTTTTCAAATGGTCTAATTTTTCCCAATAGTAAACAATATTCAATTAAATTTTTAATAGATGTGAATAAAACTATATGTAATTGAAAATAATATTAATTAAATAGATACAAATTATTTTAGTTGTTACTACAATTGCATCAACACGACCGAATTTAGTTAAACTTTTGCTGAATCAACAAATATTTTAATTAAAACTCAATTTTAGTTTTTTCTGTTTAGTTTGCATTATCTCAAACAATTTTTTTGATTATATTTTAAGTCAAAGACTTCGAAATCTCTTATGAAAAGATTTTATTTATTGCTTTTTGTCGAAAATCAACTCTAACAATGATAGCCGCCCATTTGCAGGCGATGTTTTCTAACGAAATTTTAAGATTCGATTCATATAAAACTATTTCCTATTTGATCCAAGTCAAAAATAATTATTTTCATATTAAATTTATCAATAACATTGTTACTTTTCTAACGAATTGTATTAAGTTTTTAAATTTGTCAAATCATTTCGGGGGGGGCTCTAGCCCCCAAGCCCCCCCCCCCCCCCCTAGCTACGTGCCTGTCACCCATTCATCAATTTAACGTGGGATTTAGTTGATCTCACCTATGGTTTTGGTTCAGTGCAATGGATTTTAAATTTTCAATTTCAAAAATTAAATAGTTGCTTAGTTCCACCATAGGCAATATTCGTTCTACCACTGTTTCTGTTTTATGTTTGACGAAATAGTTGTTTTCAACAATCTTCAATTGCTGAAGATAAAAAATATCTTATTGAATCATAATACCAACCGTATAGTTAATTTTTTTTAAATTATTTTCGCTGTTTATTTCTCATGAAAAGAATTAATTTTTAGATTTATTATTATTTTTAAAACTAATATTTATATGTTTTATAAATAAATTGTAAGTATTACGTAATTGGATTAAAATATAAAGTACTGATCTCTAGAATTTTTTAAATTAAAAATTGGATCAATTTATATATAATTTAATCATATTTGATAGATCCTTTTTTTCAGATGAAACTTATTCCGCATTAATGGTATACAATTTTTCGGACCAGATGAGATGTGATGTTTAGTTATATGTAGTAATATATATAATCATATATGATTATATCGAAACTTTTTCGTCGAGGATTTTATTGTACAATTCCAAAAAAATAAGCAAAAAATATGAAAAAATAGGTTGATTAATGTAAAGAATTTATTATTTATTATTATTATTATTATTAATAAATAATCATTTAATTACAAATTATATACTATTACCCCTAACCGAGCTTGAGCTACTATGGCCTTCGGCGCGTTGTAGCGAAAACAGACCAGTGCCTCTGGCGGGAATCGAACCCACGACCCCCGCACAGATAAACCAGCACGCTACCAACTAGCCTACCGGGGCGCACACAAGTAAAGAATTTAATTTTTTAAAGAAAATCTCAATTTGAACTACAATTGCAAAGTTTGATTATTAACTATTTTACAATTTTTTACATTTAGTCCACTTTGTGAATACCTCTAATATAATGCTTAAAAACAAATTACAATTCCAAATTACATTTGTGCCTAAGTAGCTTCCCAAAAAGTTGTTTGCGAAAGACTACATCCAAATAATTAAATTGGAATGCTTCCTTCCAATGACAAGCCTATATTAATGTCATCGATTTAAATGCTTAGAGGCACTTTTGTAACCAACTATTTTTGCTGGGATGTGATTACTAACGACACTTATAGAAAACAATTCGTAAAAACTTGTGCTAAAACTACTAAAAATTTGTTAATGTCGCAGGAAATATTAGTAAGATAAGAATAGCAAAAATAAATCTGTTAAATTTACAAATATTTATAATATTTTTTGCATAATATTTTAAATTTGATTATTTTTAACGCACACAATGCAAAATAAAATAATTTGGTAGAAAACGGCATAAAGTAATGCGATACATCGCAACCCGTTTAAAAATTGGTAAGCTTTAAAATTTAATTTTTTAGACTGTTTTTGAATACTAATAACTTTTTATCGTAACTACTTAACTGCGTAGTCAAAATAAAAAAAAAAAAAACGTTCTCTGGTTGCTGCACTTATGTAGAGTGGACATACATACGTCTTACGCAACAGGATCGAGTTTTGATAAAACGTATATATACATCTTACGCAGCAGAGAGGTTAACGACGCATCAGCTGAACAAACTTTCTTTATATCGTATAGTGTGTGTTAGGAAAACAAATTTACAATATTATTGTCCAAATTAATGTCTCGACATTTTTGGCTACTCCAATTATTATCCGGTGAATTTTAAAAGCGTTAAAAAAGATCGGACACTTTTTTTTGAGTCATAGAATGCAGTGGTGTGCTCCGTTTTAAAAGATTAGGTCAAAATAAAGAGATATTTAATTTTTAAATTTCCAACTATTTTGGCGCTAATCAATGACAGTAGGGGATGCAGCTCTATTGACTCATTGGAGCATCGTCGGAATGTGGGTTGTGTAAGACTGTTCTTTCGATATTACCATGGGAAATGTTCTGCTGAAACAAGTGAAATTATCCCCGGGCCCGAGTTTTCCTTCGAAATTCTCGCTTATCTGGTAGAGCGCATAAGTTTGTAATCGATTGTCCAGTGAATCGCACAGCGCATTACAGAGAGAATTCGTTCATTAGTCGTATATAGAATAAACTCCCCGCAGAGGTCTTCCCTTTCACTTACTATGTAGAGAATTGCAAATCAAATATTCACAAACACTACACCCTCTTTCCTCCTTCCCATAACCTATTTTCCTAATATCACCACAATGCACTGCAATAGTAGGGGCCATCTCATTCTCTGAGTGTTGTTCTAACGTAAAAAAAATTTGTTTTATTTGTGTTGCGTCTTTTTGGATAACAAATATTTTTATTTTGGCATTGCTGCGATTTACGTTTTTTTTTGCTTGGAAAGTCACCCAGTCAGAAAAAGACAAACGGACCACCGCTGGCAAGGCACTATAGCAAGTGGTACAAGTGCTGGGAATAAGTGCTTTCCCAATCCGAAAACGATTTACATAATTATACAAAATCTGTTCTGTTCAAAGAGTGTCGGACAAGCACTGGGGAAACAAAATTTCCAACGTTAGCGAAACCTAAAAATTTGTTTTCCAAAATAAAATTTAAAAAAAGTTCATTGGTCCCGCCGGTATTCGAACCCTGGCAGCCGACAGCTCTAACTACTGAGCTAACGAGACATATAAAATAAATGTTTTACCAGTGGTTAGACTTTTGAGTCGTTAGTAATTTCTGACTGGATAGCACTGGGAAACACTTTTGCTCAACGTTGGAATAGTAGTCTCAGAAATTCTTTGAAAATGTTTTTTTCTGTAGACCACTAATATTATTGTAAAAGAAGCAAAACGCTTTTTGAAAACACTGGTAAGCGTTTAATATTGAATAATTTAAGGCTCATTTTTAGTATATTATCAACCTGATTTTGGTAAATGCCAGAAATCTGACTATATCAATATATTTTTTTTATGAAGAATTTGAAAAAAATTAATTAAAAAAAATAATCAAAACTACACTGTGTAGAAACGGTATGGAAATGTAATTATTTTTCCTACTGCTATCTAAATCATTTAAACGTTCCCTCGTTTTCTAGTCCTACATTTGAAGATAAGTGTGAGTCTTTTTCTTTAAAAAACTCTACAAACTCGTCGGAGCATATTAGAGTCAATTTCAATATATGTTCCCCCGAGAACATTTAGAAATATAAGTTAATTGTTTCATATTGATATGCACACAACTGAATATGCTTTAAATGAACCAATTAATAGATCTGTGGGGTTATTTAATATGTATTGAAATCAATTAGACTTACTTGATTTCCAATTAAAAATTTTGTTAAATAAATTAATTAAAATATTTTACTTTCAACAAGCTAGTCTGTGTCTTGTGTCCATAGAACTAAATAAATAAATAATGACTCCACCTTACTCTCTGCATTACTTACATAAATACAAGTAATAATGACTTACTAAGAACTAGTTATTTTTCCCAATAGTTCAATACAAAAAAATTGCGTTACCCATAAGTACTTATTTTTATCATTATTTTAAATATCTAAATGATGATAAATGATCTAAAAATTTTTTGAAAATCAATTTTTAGATTCATTATTTTTTCCACTCTAGTTGGTGTGTACATATATAAGTACTTATTTTTGATTTTTTTGCAAGCTAAAAAGTAATGACATTTTGTGCAAGCAAGTCATTTACTATTTCATCTATCAAGTATAACATGTCGAGATTGCTCAGATGGTAGAGCGGTTGACTAACAACCTGAAATCCCATGCGGGTACATTTTATTAAAAATATATTTTTCAATAAAAAAGTATTTTTTTTTATCAAATTTAGTTTTTTTTTTTTTAAATTTATTTTTGTCCATACTGGTAAGCATATAGGTAACCACATATTTTTCTATTTTTCGTAAGGTATTTAGTAACGATATGTCATTATTTTGCGCGACATCCATATACAAATGTCATGAGATTTGTAATGCCATTACCAAACATGACAACAATTATGTGGTAATACTTTTCTACACAAAAAAAAAATCAGAAAATATTTTTTTTTTATTTCTAAAATAAGTTTAGATGTTTTATTATCTACACAGAAAGTTTCATGGTTAACTCGTATGTTTTAAAGAAAATATTTGTAAAATATTGTCCTTCATATCATAAATTAATTAAAATATTTCTGTGTATAATTTTATTATATGTATTATTTATTGCTCATACGCCTGCGTACCGCATGAATATTTAAAACAGAAATACTGAAATACATATGAAGGATTAGTATTCAACGAATATTTTCTCCAAAGCTATTACGAGTTACACGATGAAACATTCGAGATTGATAAAAAAAACATCTAACCTTGTTTTTATAAAACAAAAATTGGCCGATTTTTAGATAAATGGAGTTTTGTATTACTCTAAAAATTCGGAAGTAGTTCAGAATTTTGTTCATATTCTCTACAAAAAATAAATTTATATAGTCAAATTAGCATTTGTCAAATTAAATTAAGTAATAATTAGTATACGAAAACTGAGCCATATTGTTAGCCTTTTATAGAAGAACAAATACTATTAGTTTGGCATTGCTGTGATATACTTTGCTTATGCTGGGCATATAGCTGGGAAAGCTGCATATGTATAAGCAAATATATAAAATTGAATATGAAAATGAAAATGGTAGTAGCACAGAATTGGTGTGTGAATTTCTAAATATTTCAAATCGAAATTAAGATATTTCAGACAAAAACTGCAAATTAGCCAAACAAAAAATGGTCACCCTAATAATGCGTTCATTTTTGTTTTAATAAATAGATGCTCTTCATTTTGGCCTAAACGAGTCAAGTGTCTATGATATTATGGTCTTTGACCGTTTCCCCTCAGCTTCTTGAATGTAGCGATATGACCGCATTGCGTTTTATGTTGACAGTGAATGCAATTTGAACTTGATACACAGCAACGCGACACGCATATTAATTTTTCTAAGCAAAATCCACAGACAACTACTACTTGGAGTGTTCTCGTATATGAAATTGTGTGACTTGGTTTGGTTGGGTTGCTCGGTTGGTTGGTTGGTTGGTTGGCAGATAGATAGATTTGCTTGCTTGATATGGTCGGTCGTACGCCTCCCCTTTTTTACGTTAAACCACCATTATATTATATCCACTAATGTTTTTTTTTTTTTTTTCTTTTTAAGATTTTGTAATAAATTTTACGTGTTTTAGCTTTTTGTTTTTTTTTTTTTGCTTTGTCCATTCACTTGCTGATAGGTCTTAATTTGATTTTATATACAATTTTTTTTTTTCTGTGTTCCACTCCTTTATATTTTAAACACATGCGCACCAATTTTTGCGACTGTTGCATCGCTAATTAGTGTTATTAAAAATAATAAAAGCAACATACTTTTCATTAACAATTTACTTAAAATAAAAATGTAATCAATCATGTGTAATTGTAAAACAAAAAAAAAAAATTATATAAAAAAAAAAATAGAAATGCTTTGAAATAAAGGCAAAAAGCATCATCATACAACTCTCACTTTTAAATAAAAACAAACAAAAAATTGTATCTTCACATTTAATTGATTGAATTATTTATTATGTACTTGTATTTGCAATATGTTGGTGGGTGTCTAAAAAAAAAGACTCGGTATTTTTAAATATATATTTTGTATATTATTATTATTATTATTAATTATTTTTTTATTTAATGTGTGTAGGCTGCACTTAAATACCTTTGCTATTTCAAAAACACTTTCAGTGTAATTTTTATCCATCACTTTTGCTAATTTTTTTTCATTTATGAATTTTCTTTTTGAAAATGTTGGTAAAAGTAATTTTCCTTTTTTTTATCGTTTTGTGTTTTCTATACAATAAACACACACATGTATGTGAGTATGTATGTATGGGATGTAAGTATGTCGGTTTTTATAATAGTATATCAATATGATAGATAAGTATTTTTAACTTATATTTCAGTGAAGAAAAAAAATTGCACTACCTCGAGTACGTACAGCATATTTTATGATTTATTTATTTTTTTTTTTAACTACATTTGCTGTGTTTTATTTTCTTCTTTTTTATATTTCTTTGTTTCCGTTTTGTATTTAACCGCACCGAACCGCTCTAATGGAAGCTTGTGACGGAACTGTGCAGTTATTGTGTTAAGCTTCAGCATAAAACCTCTAAATGGCGGGGAACAGGCCTAATACAAGCTTAACTAACATACGTTTAGAGTAAACAAATATTGACTTGAGAGTTGTATGAAGTTTAATGAACAAACAAGAGAGCTTTCTTTTTCTGAAGATGCTGCGCACGCGCTCTTGCTGTTTTTATTTACAAATATCGTACAATATGAGTCAGAGATGGAAAATTGGATTCCCGAAATGATACTTAAGCTTATCCACACACAGAAAACAGATTTGTAGTCACAACCGAGTTTTTTTGCCAACCGAATTTTGATAGTTATGTGAACTAATTTTATTCTTTGTTTTAGTTACGATTGGAATAATTAATATTCGGTTATAAAAATCGATATATTTGTACGTAAGATCAAATTTATTTAGTTGCCCTAATCGAAAATATTTAAAAGTACACCGTATCCCATAACATTTTTTTCTTTGAAATTTATTTATATTAATTGTAATAAATATTACAATTCATTTTTTTTTTAATGAAATATTTACAAATTGATAGTACATTTATATTAAAACTACAAATTATAACACTTTTTAAACTTAAAAAAAATTTAAGATTTTATAAAATATTTGACATTCTACAGAAAAATACTTACAAGGAAAGTATTTCAAGCTCATCTTTTCGATATGGATAAAATTTGTATTTACATGAAATAGAAAGAAGAACTCTAAGAATAACCTGTCTCATTTCTGTTATCTAGGGGATTAAGGAATTTTAATATGGGGATGAAAATAATCTATTTTGGTACTGTTTTTCTTTGAAAGCATGTCGAAAAGAATGTCGAAGCAAAAACTGCATAACTATAATGCGTAGAAAGCCTATAACGCCAATGTTTTAGCACAGGGTTATCTCAGGAAGAAATAAAAATGGGTTTGGAAAAAAGTCGTAATATCCCAACTAGCACGCAAATAAAAATGAAAAATACTTGCGCGCTTAAATTAAACAGGGTATAGTATACATGAATTCAGAAGTCAATTATATGTAGAGTACCTAAAAACTTATATCATTTTTTTCCTGTAAAGAATTTACACTGAACGTACTTCAAGGAAATCTTTCAAAATTTAATTAAAATTGGATATTTATCATACAAAAATCTAAGATCGAAAAATCTTTACATTAAGAATTTAATGGTGACACAAACTTTAACTTCACTCGAGAATTAAACGAAAATCTTTCTTCAAAAATAAATGTTTTACTCTAAATATAATCAAGACTTTTCATCAATTTTCCTCTAGAAAATTTATTTCATATGTAAAAAGATTATACTGATATAACCAATAGAAGTCTGCCACAACTCTCAATGTAACGCAGATAGATCGTATTTTTCTTTTTCGATGTTCAATATTGGCACCCGAGACGACGTAAACAGCAAACAACCACTGTTTTCCTGGAAAACAACAATCAAAGTTGCTATGCCAGAGTTATATATGTTGTATGATTCACCGGATTTTTGAGCGTATTTTTTCTTAAAAAACTAACATCGGCTTCGTCATACGAGATATGATTTGGTAATATCCTTTTCTGCAAAAGTTTTTGTTTCATGAATATTTTAAGTGAAATACATGTTAAATATATTATACAAACATACCTTTTATCAAATAAAAATCGCGTATTTTCTTTTGGTGGGCTAAACTGGCAGTAAACATTTAAATTTTAAAAATTTAATACGTAAATAGTATTTTTTTAAATTTTTCAATAAATAAAAATGTATAATTTTTATTTTGACATTATGTACAAAGAAAATAAAATAATAGTTTTTTCAGTAGCTACATATATCGATTAAGTAGTCTGGTTGACAAACTTTTAAAAATTTGAGTGCAACCGAATTTTGATAAAAAATTTATTGTTTTTCCAACCAACAATTGTTAAAACTAACCTTTTATTTGGTTATATATATTTTGGATTTGAGTTTCTGTGGGCACAACAAAATAACAATTTGTTAAATAAGTTTTGGGACGTTAGCACATTTAATTACTATAAATGCAATTAATGTTTATCCCGATAAAAATAAATTTAAATAACAAATATGCAGGTGCTTGTGCAAATTTAAATGTAACTGACACTAATAGAAAACATATGATTTTCTATTGTTGATTTACTTGAATAAACGTCACTACATTGCTAGGTCTGTCAAAAAAACAGAGTAGTATTTGAAAGATGACAAAGCCAATTGTGACAATATTTTGTTGTTGTTTTTGTTTTTTCTTTGATATTTTAAATTTTGAATCTCGCTCCTAGACGAGGACAAGAAATTCTCATTGAGTTTGTGATTTAACATAACAAATATCTCTAGAAATTCTAATAACAAGTCCCCTGAAGATTTCTTTGGGCAGGAATGAAATCCGGATAGGGACACGCCTACATCAGATTGCTTTTCACAATTTGTTAAATAAGTTTTGGGACGTTAGCACATTTAATTACTATAAAATAAATCAGTTCATGTTTATAAAATATGATTTAAAATCAGTTGCATCAATAGCGTCTTACTACGGTAACTTAATTTTATTCAAATTATTTGTATTAACTAATAAAAAAGTTAACAACACTATCGAATGGTATCATTTCATGTATATTAGTGAAGAGGACATACAATTTACCCTTACTATATAAATAATGTTTCCCTAATCAACTTTTAATGATAAGTGTTGATTTTAAGTAGGCAAGATTAAATTCCAACTAATATTTTCCCTGTGTGCAATATATAACTTTTTTTGATTTTAGCAGTATTTTCTTTTAAAAAATATTAAATAAGAACTTTTTTATTTTTTATTTTGTAAAATAACATTGTTTTGTAATCATTTCAAATCCCGATTAAAAAAGTTTGTATCTATTGACATCTTGTTTGATATCGAACTATATATTTTTATATATGTCAACATATAAAATTATATCTGAAAATTATATATGGTCTTATGTTTTTTCATATTAAAATATATTATTAAATGTGATTATATATTTACATATGGTGTCATGCATGGTTATATGTTTCTGATGTAGTAACATATGTAATCATATATTATTATATATTTAGATTTTATATTTTGCACATATTTATTCACTTTACTTTTCTGTTTTTTTTTACATCTCCAAGAACGCGACTTGAGCCCGCAAACCACCAACATGTAAACAGTACCCGCGTTACCGATTGACCTAAATAATCAAAACATAATGACGTGCCTATTTAGACTTTTATAGGAAAATTGCTTTTTCCTGTGGAAATCTGATGGAACTAAATGGTTGGTGTACAAGAAGAAATGTTATAACAATTGTTGCCTATTTTAAGGATCCACCAAACGCATTTAATGAAATTATCATTTGATTAATGAATTTTTCATTAATTTTTAAATCAATAAATCCAACTTAATGAAAGACATTCATTAATAGTACGAAAAAATTCAAAAAATTCAGTATTAAGATTCTCTTTAAATTATTAATGAAACTTCCCAACACTGGCACATTTTTTGGAAAAAGCCTGTAAATTTTAAATAAATTATTGCATTATATCTATGAAGTGTCACTGCAACTCGTGCATTGAAACTTTTCATTATATGACCGAAGTTTTTCATAAAATTTTATGAAAATTTTTATTTAATTTATTGAAAATTTCATACGACTAATAAGTAGTTTCATTAACACTATGGAGATTATTGATAAAGTTAAAAAGAGCGTTCATCCATATTGTGAAGGAAAGATCATTAGTTTTGTGAAAAAGATTTATTAAAACTCATCTAAGGAATTCTCTCTGTGTAGCAATTAGGATACTAAAGATGAAAACAAAACTATCACTGACTTTTTGTTCAGACATATGGTATTAGTAGATACATGACACTGTTAGAATCGTTGTTTTAAAATGGCTTTATCGGCATTGATGTGGGCGTCGTAGGCAACCGCACTTATAAAAAATCCCGTACAAAGAGAGAGTTTCTTGCGCGAGTTTTAATGAAATTTTTCACTAAACTAATGAAGTTCGCAATGTGAATGAAAATTTCTTAAACTTTATGAAACAAATCGGCGGTTAATCAAATTGGGGCATCAAAGCATAAGTTTCCAAGGAAACAATTTGCCAAATATAGTAAAAAAACAATTGGCAGAAATACCAGCAAAATGCAGACAACTGAGAACAAAACTTCATGAAAAAAATTGTTCAAATAATTTTGAATGATGAAAAATACGTTTTATTTAGCTTGGAACAACGGAAGGACTTTATTCTGATATCACAACTTTACATATAGGATTCAAAAGCTATGACTGTAAACGCGGATGTTTAGACTAACAAATGTTTAATAAAACTAGAAAATTTTATAAAAGACGACATATTATTTTGGACAGATTTATCAAGCTGTCAATATGACAAAAATACGTTAAACTGGCTTAATACAAAGAACATACTTTTTGTACCGAAATACGCAAATCCTCCAAACGTCCCAAAAGCACGTCCAATTGACTACTTTTGGGGTTTTATGCCGAAAAGTGTATGAAAATGTTTGGGATGCCAAATGCACTGAAGAATTGAAGAATCAAATTTAAAACAGTGTAAAAAAATTGACATGAATGTGATTGAAGGTATCAAGCATAAAATACTCCATACTGGCAAATTTAAAAATTTAAGAAAAAAAAAGGAATATATTGAATAGGTATTGCTTGCCAACCATGCAAAAACGTAGTTGGGGGTACTACATTTTTATCCATCCCTGCCACAAGTTCACACAAAGTGCACATTAGAGTGGACCTTATTTTGTCAACATGCGAATTTTGAAATTAGTGTATAAAACCATACTTTGAAAAAAAAAAAAAATTAGGATGAGGATGAGGATGATCGCAAATAAAAAGACATGTCGCATCCTCCCTAAATACAGAAAAAGAGATTATATGGGGCAAACGGACTTTTTCTGATTTATTATTGCGTTAGATATCAAGAAATAAATAATTCACCAATGTCCTTACATTATATTTCCTTCAAATATAATGTTATAGGGAGGTCAGACTGAGAAATGAATCTACTTGATTAACGTAAATCCACCTTTTAAATCTTCCTAGTTTACATATGCATTTTTTGATTAACTTAGCAAAAATATTAGAAAAATGGTTTAATCGCCTTGTTTAGTGCTTGATTAAGCAGTTAATCCGATTTTTTTTGGGGATTAACTTGGCTATGTGAATTCCCTATTAGTATTTGGGAAGTTTTAAAAACTTTCGACACACCTCTCCGATATTGGTCTTTCGAATTTCATTAAACTTATTAGTTATATTCTCCTAGTTAATGTGGAGGTCACGTGTTTTTTATTTTTTCAAAATTCGTTATAAAGTAATGTTAAAGTTAAATTTTTAAACAAATTATTTAAATACTTCTACTCATTAAATGATAATAATAATATGGAATATCAGATGAAAGATCATAATCTCTGCTATTCCACAAAATTATTTGTCGTAATATTTCCTTCAATATCTTTGATTGTTCGTAAAAAAAATATTATAAGTTCGTAAAAAAAAGATTTGACTGTACTGTAATGAAATTTGAGTATGCTTTGCAGTGTAGTCAAACCATTTACATGTGTTTTTTATTTTGACGAAGTTATTTAAAGCATTTAATGATATTGAAGGATCATATTTTTTAAAGGATATTTTTGGTCCTGAAATATTACGCCCAATTACAAATTGGCTAAGACCACTTTGCCAACGCTGGCAAAAAGTGTTTTAACAGTGCTATCCAGACAGAAATTGCCAACGGCTCGAAAGTCTAACCACTGGTAGAGCATTTATTTTATACAAATGATGGTGTTTTGTGTAACAATTTTTGTAGTCAGAATGTTCTGAGTTCGGTTCTGGTTTTAGGCATACATTTTTTTTGTGATATTTTTATTCTTTTTAATACAATATTTTTTTATATAAAATTAATTTTTTTTTTTGTTTCTTTAAAAGCTTTTTTAAGAACAACTTTTTTAGTTCTACCAACGTTAACAAGTTGTTTCCAGCAAACCTTATGCCAGTGCTAGCATATTTGATCAACAAATGGTTACCCAACAGTTATCATTCACTAACGTTTTAAGCTAACAATTCCCTCCAAAAATTATTTCTCTTCTAATTTGACATTTTCATCGATGAATTTAACATTGGCTTTCCATAGGAGGTAATCATTACAAATATGATTCTCTGGAAGTTTTTCTGCTTAAACAAGTTCTTGGAAGTTATTTAGGAAGAAAATATTAGTAGGAAAGGAATGATTCCTTCCTATGACATTAAAGGAATGATTCCTTCCTATGACATTAAAGGAATGATTCCTTCCTATGACAAGCTAATTTAAAATTCATTCTTTTTTGGCAGAACAGATTTTGCTGGATTATTATGTTTTGTTAGCACAGTGGGTATACCTATCGGCTGCCAATCTGGCAGCCACGGTTCGAATACCGGTAACACTTAAAAAATTATAAATGAACTTTTTTGTAATTTTATTTTGGAAAATATATTTCTAGACCACCTATTATATGGTTTTACCAACTTTTTGAAAACGTAGGAAATTTTGTTTACCCAGTGATCTTAAGACGGACCTTTTGTCTAATGATGTTATCATTTTGGGATTGGGAAAGCACTTTTACCACCTGTTAAAGTGCCTTGCCAGCGGTATTCCGTTTGTCTTTTACAGACTGGTTTATTTTCGATTTAATTACAATACTCAACCTACCTTTGAAATACATACCTTTGAAATACATATTTTTTAATAGACTTAATAACGCCAAAAGCAAATCTCGAACTTTCTTTTTTTTCTCATTTGCAGTTTTTGAAATATCAAGGTTTTTATATTTACATCATCTACCTAATTTTTTCGTATATTTTTGCTTAGTTTTTAGAAATTTAAGTGCAAAATCAAGAAATGTTTTTTATACACAAAATGATCTTTCATTAGAGTTAATCGTGTCAGTGTTTGTTCGGAATATCTTATCGGTATTGCAAGTTAACTTTTATCCTTAAAAATTGTATGCAGTATGCAAAAAAAAAAAAAAATTATTTTATTACTAAACTTAAATTTTAGTAACTAATCATTCCACTAAGATCATATTTGTATTAAATTCCAAATTTATTGAAAATGTCTAAAAATATTTAGAAAAGAAGAACTTTTTATATTTAAAAAAACTGATGTAATGTAAATATAAAAACCGCGATATTTCCAAAACTACAAAGGGGAAAACAAAATTTATTTCCAATTTTAATACAAAAATTTGTTCCAACTAGACAGTTTATGCACATTGATACCATTTTCAAATTTTTTAACATGCATAAAATTTATAAGGATAAAACTAAAAAAGGACAATTTTCAACTTCTTTGCAATACTAGCGCAATATCCTGATACAAACGCCAACATAATTATACTCAAATTAAAGATAATTTTGTATAGATTTGTATTCTTAACAAAATTTCATGATTTTCAGATACAATTTCGAAAAATTAGGCAAAACATACGAAAAAATGGCGTGAAAGATGTAAAAATAAAAACCGCGATATTTCAAAAACTGCAAATGAGAAAAAAAAAATTCCATATTTGGATTCAGCGTACATATAAAAGATGTGTTTCAAAGCCAGGTTTTTTGGCCGTAGAGTAGTGTAACTGTAATAAGTATGTATTGAGTCAATACTTGAAAAGTATTGGAGTAACGTGCAAAAATTCGCAAATTGATAAAATAAGGGCCACTCTATAGAGCACACAGATACTTTTTGTACAACTAACCACTGCCATTGGCATACAGGTGTTGGTTGGTAAACTTGATTAGCTTAATGCAATATGTGGAAAACATAAAAAAAATCGGCTTTTTTGTTTGTGGACAAGATTCCACGTTAATGGAATCAGCTGTTGTCTGTAAAATGTTTTTTCTTCTTGCTTGGCTTTTAAAAGTGTTCGAAGAGCAATCGAAGAGTAAAAAATTCTCTTAACATGAACGGCAGAGATTGTTTCAGTTGGTACTTAATGTGTTGATATTTAGTAGGTTCAGTGTTAATTAATGAGTAATAAAACAGTCAATTTTGGTATAATTTCCCTTTTGCCCTTCATGTGTGTGATTCACACTTTTCTCTGGAAGTCTATTTGGGGGTCGCCAACAAAAGCATAAATAAATATATTGTTTTCAATGCGGTTATTGCATTTTAGTTTTATAACACATCAGGTGAAATTAATCAAGACATGAAATAAAAATTGTGCATTCTGTTTGCTATTGTACTCGTCGTATACATGGCTTTGAGAAAATTAACGCTGGGTATTAAATTATTTATTAGTATTTATACCTGCGCAATAAAATAGTAAAACATTTTTGCTAAAACTGCTAGAAATTGGTTAAAAATGACGTTGCAGGAAAAACTGCTGATATTAGCAGATTTGTTTTTGCTAAATATTAGTAAGATGAGAATAGCAAACATAAATCTGTTGAATCTTCAAAATTTAAGTCTATTTGGGCTAAATTTTAGTTAATTGACGTATTTATTTATTATTAAAATATTTCATTAAATTCTGAAGTTGTTTCTATTAATTTTTCAAAATTGTTATTTCCCGAGTAAAAATAATATGCAATCTTATATAATGTGATCCAGTTTCCACATTTAATTCTAAGTTTGTTTTTGCCTTTCAAAGGTTAAAAAATACAAAAAATATGAATTTTCAGAAATTAATCCATGGATGTCTAGAAAACAGCGAAAATACATAAAACAACTTTTTACAATAAGCTCTTCAATTGTATCTTGCAATATATTATAACATTATTAGACGTAGACGGGCAATATATAATTGGATTGGCAGAACTAAATTAATATATGTGATTAAAGAAAACAATCTATTGCCCCATGTAAAGAAATATAATTTTTTTTAAGTTGTGGAACAGTGACGTTTTTGTTTTGAAATCCATAACCATCCTACTCAAAATTTTAATATCACCTCGAAAACTTTCATTGAAAATATATATTGAAATTATCTTCACCCTGAAACCGGCCTATGCTTTTTTGCAATTAAAGTTATACCACTTGTTCGGCACGAAAAATGAACAATATGTTCTTCTACAAAAAATCTTTTCGTTGCCTTATTTTGGCGATATGGGCCAAAATATGTTCAGAGCGAATCTTAAAAACTACTCCCAGATATATAAATACAGTCCAAAAATTACCGCTTTTGTGATTTTACTTAAGAAGATATGGCCATTTTTGTTTTTAGAAAAAAGTGAAATTGAGCGAAAATGCACCTAAACTTCAGCATATTTCGATTAAACTTAATTGTTTTGCTAACACTATTAATTATAATATTTCTGCCAAATTTCATAAAAATCTGTCCATAAGTTTTCAAGTTAAGACGATGTCCTTTACATGTATGCTAAGGGAATCCTGCATGTTCTTGGACAAAAATTAGAGCTCTTTTGAAAAGTTTAAGCTTTAATCTTACTTTATGTTAAGTATCAATCGGTTTCTAGTGAACATAAATATGTGTTCAAGATTTTTGAAAAATGCGTTCATCTCAAAACGTGCCATGGACACAAATTTTTGTAAATTTCGTATTCTATCGAATATAATTTTATAATTTCTTATTATAAAACACTCACTTGGAGGCCTTTTTTATAATTTCTTATTATAAAACACTCACTTGGAGCCCGCTTCCGGCAAGCCAGCCTGGAAGCGGGCTTGCCGGTTAAATGAACATCACAATTTAAAATATTAATCTCCTAAAATTTTAGTTTGACATACAAATTTGTGATTATTAAGCATATAAAATTTAAATTTAACTGTTCGTTAAATTTAAATTGTGCTCTTAATAATCGGACCATAATATCGAGCACCCTGTATTCAATTTAACAAATTTATTTTCACTCGACTGAATAGTATTAAAATTTATCAAACTCAATGTAATATAATCCATTTATATGCAATATGATCCACCATTTTTCGGATCAAATTGTATTGTAATTAGATATATGGCTATATCAAATTTGATACATTTCTTTGGTGCATTGTGTTAATATTTTCAAATCGGGTTTTCACAAATATGTGTGGGCGTTGTGGTGTAATGGTTAGCGCGTTGTATTGTTACACAGATGGTCCCGGGTTTGATACCCGGCGACGACAACATCAATTTAGAAAAATAATATTTTTGACTTTTCTATCCCTCATGCGATACGCAGCGTTCAACTTCCCATAGCAATTAACCAAACCGAAAGCCATGTGTTGCCATGCTTGAATCCCTTCAGCTTACCGCACCTTTCATCTCTCCTCTATACCTTTCCAAAGAAAGCAACACATTAACAAATATGAAGAATTTCCTGAATGTTGCTTCTCTTTAAAAAATTACGAATTACTCAAAACGTTCAATTACTTAGTACGAATAGTCGAACTGTAAGTTCACATTTTCATGTAACATTTCTAAGGTACAAGATCATAATTAAATCTTACTGAAAAATAGAAAAATTAAAGTTCTTTTGTAAATTTAAAAAAAAAATCAACATTTATTTATGATCTTGTGTACCTTAGAAATTTTAAAGGAAAAGGTGAACTTACAATTCGAAATTTCGAAAATTGAACGTTTTGGGTAATTTGTTCATGTATGAAGTCCCATATATGTTCGTATCCGAAAATTGAGAGTATATGACCGTGTATGGCTCATACATGATATTTATATGATTTTTGTTGTTTGTCTCAGAGGTCCGATTAAATTAAAAACTATTAAATGATTTTTATTCTCTTTTATTTCTTAATAAAAATCATTTAGTAGTTTTTTATTTAATCGGACCCCAGAGCCAAACAACAAAAATTAAAAACCATTCCTTACAAAAACTGATGGCTGTTACTCCGGCATTATTTTCGTAGAATGTAACATTCCGGAACTTGGTGTTTTAATTTAAATTGCAATAAATATAAAAAGAAACAATTCAATTCAATTCTTATTAAAATAGAAAAATAATTCCTTCAATTTTTGTATTTTTGTTCGACAGAAATTTCAAACATTTGTATTTTGTTAAAAAAAAAATAACGAACATAAAGTATTTAAGAAAATTTAAAGAATCAAAATAATAAGTTTTTTATTGAGATATTAAAATGTAATTAAAACTGGTTTTAAGCCACAGCAGAAATCGACCTGACTTTAGATCAAGTGGTTAAAGCGCCTGTCTAAAGTGTAGTGCGAAGTGCATGTGGCAAAGAAAGCAGAATCAAGCCACGGTCAGGATTGCATTTAATAAATAAACATTTCATATAGATGCAATCAAACAATAAAAACCATAACAAATAATTACAGTATTGTCAAAAGGATTACTGATGAAGGTTGTGTTACCAGAAACTGCGCAGTCTAATTCAATAAAAATTTACAATGTAGTTATGATTTTTAGAAAAGTATGCTTAATCTTCTCTACCACGCCTATCTCAAAGTAAAGTTTTTTTATTTAAATTTTTTTCCCTGTATACCATCAAAACTTAGTGTTGAAGAAAACCGCGTAACCGTGTATTTCAGATTGAATCATGAAACAAATTTGCAACAAATTTTTGCAAAAAATAAACTGAATGTTTTATTATTTCTATTTTCAATATAAATAAAACATATTTAAAACATAAACTAAATGTTTTTGAATATATCAAAAGTTTTTGTCATATATGAAACAATATTTAGCATATATTTTAATACATGTATCATTCATTACCATATATGAACTTTTAGTTTGGATATATGCTTCTTCATACATGCTGATATATGAAACAATATATGCTCATACATGAAATCATGCATGTTCATATATTATTATTTTCAAAAATATATATGATCATATATGATCTTTTTTCACCGGGTAGTGACTTAATTTTTTAGTAATCTGCAAAACAAAAACGCTTGAAAATTAAAAATTTCACATTCAGGACAATTTGAGTTAGACATTCACGCCAGTATTCATAAAAACTCTTAATTCAGATTTCAAACTGTATTCACAAACGAATATAAGCTTAAAATACCTATTTTAAACCTTGTGTAAAAGTTAATATTCATTTATGAATACAGTTTTAAGACTAAAATTTGTATTTTAACTAAAATGTACGTGAAATGCTGTTTAATATTTTTATGATTATCTTAATTTTAACATTTTATTTTTTCCGGTAAGACTTTATTTCGTGAGTAAAATCTAAATTTGCTTACGTGAGCGTGAGTGAGTAGAAAAAATTGTTCTTGAGTGATTGTGCGTTATTCTAATTTTTCGCTCGTGAGCCTGATTGAATGTGAGTCAAAATTCATTCAAGTGCCCATCTCTAGTAGGTACTATTTAAAAAAACATTTTAATCAAAAAGGCTTTTATAAATTGGTTTCGGTGCGGAAGGTTGTTTTACGAATTGACTTATATACATACATATATTTACTATCAATACAATATTGTACTAGTTATAACCCTACTGTACGGTGGCACCCGAATTTAAATATGTTGTTTTGAGATAAAGGCATTTAAAGTAAACCTCGCGCAAGTAAAATATATAGAAAGGGGGTTGTTTGACAAGCTGTAACTTTTTATTTTTGCGAATTTTTCTCCAAAATTTTCACAGTATGTATGTATATAGAAAAAATTTCAATATATCGAAGTGGTAAGATGAAAGTTAAGTACTTTGCCTTTGTATTATGGAATAACTTCAGTTAAATGATGATAAATTTCGAATCTTATTTAACTAAATTAATGAAGACAAATCTATTGGTATGTATTAAAGGATAGCATGAATGTTTTGCAAGACATTCTTTTATACAACAACAAAATTGTTTTTGCTCTAATAATATTAAAACTTGAAAATGATCAAAAAATGGACAAAATTAAGTATCCCATGAAAAAAATAAAAACTTTTTTAAGTGACATTTTAATTATAAAAACAAAATGCTTCTTTAGTATGTATTAACTAAAAGTTTTCATTGCAGAAACGGTCATGACATGTCATTACTTTTCTCACTACCAGTAATGACACCATCTTACTGTCTGCATTACTTTAACACAAAAAATAAGGACTTAATTTTCCCATTATTTTAATACCCATAAGTACTTATTTTTATCATTATTTTAAATATAAAGTTATGATATAAATAGTTTTGAAAATCTCTTTTTAGACTCATTATTTTTTCACTTCTAGTAAGTACATATATAACTACTTATTTTGGATTTTGTGTAAGCTGGAAAGTAACGATATTTTCTGCAAGCAAGTCATTTATGTTTTTATCTATCAAGCAGTTGACTGATAAACTGGAGTCCCGAGTTCGAATCCCGTGTGGGCACATTTTATAAAAAAAATTTTCAATAAAGAAAATATTTTTTTATTATAATTTTTTTTTAATTTATTTTTATGTATATATTTTTGTCTATACTGGTAAGCATATATGTAAATACATATTATTCCTTTTTTGTAGGTTGTTAAGTAATGATATCGCTCATTTACTAAAAGACTGACATAACTCAAAAAACACGATTTTGCAGAAAACGCTTTTAAAGTTTTCAATCCATATCTGACTCGCTCGACCCTTTCTCTATTACTTTGATTACGTTTTTTTATAAATAGTATTTTTAATACATTTTTCCCTTAGTGAGAGCTGTGGTCGAATTCGGTAGTTATCGAGAGACCCGTGAGTACAACAGTTTCTCTATAAAGTATATACTCTTGGCACCCACTTTCCAGAAAAATAAAATATATTCTCCTCTAACTCGAAAATTATACATGATATTAATATGAAATTTTTACATAATATGAAGCATGATATAACTAAAAAATCTGAATCTTTAACTCAAAAATGGGGTTTTTTGACTTATGACAGTCTTTTAGTAAATGAGCCATATGTAAATTGCGCTATATCCCCATTCAAAAGTAATAAGATTTTTAATGACAATTTTAAGTACTTGCCATTACCAAGTATGTACTTATATAACCACTTATATGTTAATGCTTTTCTACACTGGGTGGTTATTTAAACACATTTCTTCGCTCGTTTACATTTGTTTCAACGTATATTAGTGAGCGTATTGTATTCGGTATTTAATAAAGGCTACACTAAAATATCTGAGTGTAATATCAGAGTTACCAGTATACAGTAGTCGCATCAAACCCCCAATCTCACAATTCATATTCCAAAAAAATCTATTTCGTCTAAATATGATTATTAATATGTATTGGCTTCTATTCTACATTTTGTTGAAAACGTTTGAGATTGCTCATGTTTTGCTATAACTTTGTATTGGAAATTACCTTAAATACTGCACATAAAAAATTCTCTGACTTGAGGCATATACAATTTCATTTTCTGATTCCGAATATTTTATTCAAATGTCTTTCTTCATCCGGAAAGCAGTAAAAAATAAGTTCTAATTAATAATGTGGCAGATCAAAAGATTCAAAGACAAACATAATTACCAAAATGGGGATACATCTTTTAATCTGGCAACATAAGTTAAACTGAGTTCACTGTCTTTAAATGCTTTTGAACTATCTTTAATTAGATGTTATTGTAGGAATGTACTATGTCTAAATGTATGTATGTGTGTATGTACTTCAGAGTGGTATAAAACTTAAAAATGTTAAATTTTGATATCAGGTAGTGCGAAAAGATACAGGAGCAAGGTAAAATTTGGCATATCCCGCTAAAAAAAATTGTGCTTACCTATAAGCAGATTTGTAAGGGAAAAATCATAAATAATCCCTTGTGAACCTTGACAAGAGCTCGTAAAGAGCGCTTCAAATAAACGTCCCAAAATTGCCTGCATAGCAATCTGTACCCAGATTGCTCAGTAAACTTTTTGTTTTTTAATAGTTTTATTCCAAAACCACTTAATAGACTTGCGTTTATTATGGTGCTTCGTAGAATGATATAATAGTAGGCACTTACAACAGCGCATTTGTTTGGGAAATTATTGTTTAGCTCGGTTCTCGTTTGACCCTTTTGCAATGTGATTGAAGTTTTATATTCTTTTTCAGCAGACCAAAGTGGAAGTAGTTTGAAGACAGGCACTTACCATACAACATAAATATAAGCTATTAGAGAATTTTTCAAAAACTTAAACCAATCTAAGAAATCTTGCCCATGCACCTGCAACTTGTTTGCACAACCCAATTTTATAATTCAGAAATTTCTTAAGTTTCGACCCACTCTAATGTACCTACTTACCGAAGAAAATCTATGTGAGCTAGCAGAGATTAACGTAATTTAATTTGTTCTTTATTACACATGCTGTTATTGTCATTATATGATTTAAGTGGTTGGCTGGTTGGTTCGTTGGTCGGTTGGTCGGTCGGTAAACTTGGCTTGGATCGTTGTCTACTTATTGTTGTTGTTGTTGATGATTTTAGTCTGTCATTGTGTTCTTTGGATTCACTCAACATAAAACACGGAGTTTGAGGTTCGTATAATTGTTCCTAATAAATGTATATTAGGGTTATAACTTTTTTTTCCAAAATTTTTACCTACCACCACGTTATGGACCATACTGTACTAATAATAAAAACGGCCATTTTGAATCAAAAACCTCCCGCATAAAGTGAAATTTCTGAAAATGCATTTTTCACGTTTTTATCTCTAGAGTTACATGTGTGGACCAAAATTATTGCACAAAATGTTTTAAAATACTTTTAATGCAATGTGTTCGCTGTTCTACAAAATCAAATGCCAATATCGCGGAAAAACGTTATAATATTTTTTTATAAAATTGAACGAAAATCATCTAATTTGAAAGCTGTGGTTTACTTTTAGATCAATACAATAAAATCAATACTTTAGAGTCTAATTACTTCACAATTTTGGCAAAATATTATTTTTTAGTTCGATTAAACAAACAAAATGGGCCGAACTTCAAAAAGGTTTTTGAGGGAACTTTTTTTAGAATAGCGAAAAAGTAATATGTATTATGTTCCTTTATATTTTTGTTTTTTTTATAGACTTTACGAATGGGTCAGGTAAAATTTGATATTTCTAAAATAAAGTCTAAAGTTATAAACCTAATGTACATACTTTTCTTATTTTAACATTTTGTGTGATTTAAATATTTTTTTTATTTAGTTTATGACAAGGTGTTTTATGTTTTCAGGTTACTGACCCATGTGAAATTCTTAACATTTTACATTTTAAATATAATTGTTTTAAAACACACCAATAAAAGTAAATGAGAAAAGTACTTTCAATTACGTAGCTGACGTGCATGTAATGTTAATTGTCCATTTATAAAAAAAAAAAACAAAAACTGTCTGTCCAAATGTAATCAACTTGAAGTAACTTTAACAACAAACCTATTTACTATTGATGATCCTTTATTAAGGTCAAAAGTACAAACGGACGCGAACGGATTTGCACGATAGAAGTCCAGTTTTTCACAGATCTAATTTGTTATACGCAATTTAACTTTAAATGTGCGGGGAGCGATAATTTTGCAATTTTTATATAATTAATGGTCACTCTATTTTAACTTGGAGTTAAAACTTTCACGAAGTAAGATATAATCTATGATGATCCAAGGTTCTCGTTGTATATTTAGCATTACGGACCACGGTGTTATTTAATTGCCAATTACACTAGCCAACAAGGTTTTGGACTGGAGCAAATGAATTGGAATCTGTAATTGGTTTTTCTCTATCACGACAGGCTTTCGAGATACCAAAAAATCGTTTTATTTGTTTTTTACATAAAAAATCATTAGTTTATTTAAAAATCAATGAATTTTCAAAAGTAAATGGCGTTATTTGAACGTCGTTGGTATTTTGTTGGTTCGATTTCACGTATTAGAGTCCAACAATAGTCTAACAGCATGCTTTGGTCCCAAAATCCTTGATAATTTCTTTCAATTTTCATTAAATATTGGTGAGCACGCTCCCCTTGTTCGTCGCTAATTTTGAGTGACATTCGTGCACCTAATTCGTGATAATTTTTCAATAATTCAGCAACAATTTGTCTGTAGTTTTAACTCTTATTGTTTCCAAGAAAATTGAGCACGATGGTCTTGAATGATTTCCAGGCTGTATATTCTTTCTCCAATGCACATTGTGAAAAATTGTCATCATTCAATAGCTTCCTGATCTGAGGGCCAACAAATATGCCTTCTTTGATTTTAGCATATGTAATTTTAGGAAAAACCGCTAATAAATTTTTAAATGCTGCAACATCTTTGTCTAGAGCCTTGACAAAATTCTGAAAAAGGCCCAATTTTGCAGCGGCGGAAGAAGAACGTCATTTGGATCAATTAATGGTTTATTTGAAATGTCTGGTTTTCCTGGTGAATACTCAGTTCTTTTTGGCCACTCTGTTCTGACGTAATGATGACATGAAGCTATTTAGCTATTTTATCATTAAATCTAGCGATTTTAAATCTAAGTGTTGCCATGCGATAAAAAATGAACAAGACGTAGTAGCCCAATTTTTATGCCAAATTCGAATTCAGCGCACCTAGATTAGTTAAAAACCATGCTTCGTTTCTGCAGTCAATTTTTTTTTTTCAAATTTGTAGACCAGTGTTATCGTAATGCAAAGTTAAAAATAAACCTTTTATTTTCAACACAAAACTGCAGGAGAATAACAAGCAATCTGGTTTAAACCAACAACCTTTTTCACACCGAGGAGGGCTTTGCAACAGACAGGTAGTTACAGAGGCCCTAACATAAATGTCCGATCTTTACACAACCCTTTAGGTGATTTCCTTGTGAAGTGACCTATTTCCATTTCGCGTTGAAACCATTGATGACAACGGCGATGACCCAAGGTTTTTGTTCAACCTATTTGTATCGTTAGAATTCAATCTTTGACGGAATTGCCAAAACTAAAATTTTTTAAACTTTGAAAATGCGTAAAAATAAAAGCAGAAAGAAATAGAGGCGTCAAATATTCGACCTTTTTAAAAACACGGTTTTCGATACTTAAAGAACCCGTTTTTTTAGAAACCGGTTTTCGGTTTTTTAAATTCAAACCTGATTTGAATAACCGGGCTTTCCGGTTTTTATAAATCGCTTTGTCCTGCAAAGAAAATTTTAAAAGGTTACTAAAATTTTAAATGTCGACATTTAAACCATAGTAAAAAGGCTCTTTAGATAGCCTTTTTATGTTCGTTTTCAAATACTCGTAAAAGGAGTCTTACATTAACATTCTTGGCGCCCTTTCCCACATATGTGGATGTTTACTTTTCGATCTACAGAAAATCTATTTTTAGTCCCACAAAAAATGTAAAAGCGGATATGGAATCTGTGATAAATTTGCTATCGAGAATAATATCATTCTTTACATATAGTTCATATAATTTTGAAAAAAGTTAATTTTGAGCTTTTTGTTTTATTTATATTTTTTTGTTTATTACGCCAAACCAAAAATGGTATTTTATTTTGGAATATGTATAATATTATCATTACTTCGGACATATAAAAATTCCTCCCTGAGGTGTCCTTTTGGCTATATAACAAAAAGTTAGCTTAAATCAAATTTTGTAAAGTTCCATCTCTATTAATTTGGTTATTTTGTAATCGAATTGCATCGTAGCCAACTTAATCAAATTAAAACAACTAAAATTTCAAAAATCTGAATAAAAAGTTTTTTTTATCTGAAAATTGGAAAAGGGCAACAAACAAAAATAAAACGTACTAACGCCAATTTGTCTTCACGGGATTTTATAATAGCTGGAATTTAAAAATTTTTATTTTTTATTTTTTTATATTTTAAAGAGAAACAACACTCTGGAAATTCTTCCTGTTAATTAATGTGTTGATTTCTTTGGAAAGGGGATAGTAGAGAGGATAAAGATGGGTAAAGATGAAGGTCTTCAAACATGGCAACACTATAATTGCGTGAGATGATAAGTTGTAGAACAGTTGTTGCTCGCCACCTGATGGAGAATTGTGGAACTTATTGAAGCTTTTTAATTCATAGCCCTGATTCATTTTACTTTGGTAGGGTTAAGTGCTACGGAAACACCGAACTCGGGCGCTGCGATACATATGAGGGATAGAAAACTCATATATAATATGTTTCTAAATTGTTGTTGTCGTTACCGGGAATCGAACTAGGGATCATCTGTGTAACAGTCCAACGCGCTAATCATTACACCACAACGCCCCTTGCTGAAATTTTCAGGTTGATAAATATTCGACAATGTCGAATTATTCGATACGAAACAACCGGTTTCTCCAATAACTCGAAAACCGTAATTTTTTTAAATCCGGTTTCAAAAAGCCGGAAAAATAGGGAAAAACCAGTTTATCGAATAATTCGGAAACCGCGTTGGAGAAACCGGGTTAGACAACTCTACCCCGTATTTGTAGTCAATCGGTTGCAGCAACCGGAACATACGTTGAGGTATGCATTCACCCGCATTCGTTATGACTTAAAATTATGTCCTTAAGAATTTTTAAAGAAATTTTAAACGTTGAAGTTAACTGTTGCTTTGAAGTTAACATTTTTTTTTTCACTTTATTTTTACTTTTTTAAATTGTTATCTGCTGCATTAAAAATGTGCAATATTTTCCTTTTTTGTTTGAAATTGTATTATTAAAATTCCCGGGATTCCCGAAACACATTCCCGGGATTTCGGGAACAGTTTTAAGGCTAAAATTTGTGTTTTAACTAAAATATATTTGAAATGCTGTTTAATATTTTTATGAATACGGGGCGAAAATAATTCTCACCTCGCTCCAAAAACATTGGGAGTTTCACTATACAAACCTAAATATTACATGATCGAGGACCATGTATAAAAATTGTTTGCACAATGCAAATTAATAACAAATTGTGATTTTTTTGGATGTATAATGTTGCAGTTGTTTTCTTCTCTCTTTATAATTTTAAGGTTCACACCAGCGATAATCATGATTACATTTATAATACGCACACAAACATACATCCTTATTAATATTATAAATCCTTTTGTTTGTATGTCGGAATGTTTGTTGCACCATCAGGCCCAAACGGCTGAACCGATCTTCTTGGAAGATGGACCAAACAGATATCGCCTACTCAGAAAATTACTATAGGCCATATTTGCTCTTGATTGGAAAAAGGGCGTGGCCCCTCCCATACAATCCAAAGTTTTAAATTGCTTTACATTGGCTTCTGTGAAACATATTTAAACAAAACCATGCACGATGTTTTCTAAAAAAAGTTTTAGTAAGTGGGCGGGATAGGATAAGTGGGCATGGCACCTCCCATATAGTCCGAAAATGTATATTTCTTTAATCCGGCTCCTGTTGAACCAGTATGAACAAAACTTTACACGACGATTAATTAAAAAAAAAATTAAGTACTGTGCCGAAAGTGGGCTGGAGTGGTCAAAGGGGCATTGCAGCACCCATACAAACTGACATTTAAAATTCATTTACCTGTTAATTGTTTATGAACGAAAGTACTGTTCCAAATACGGGAGGGATAGGACAAGGGCGAGTACTTCCAATGCAACCCAAAATTTGAAATTGCTTTTCCTCGGCTCCTGTTGAGCATATATGAACAAAGTTAGGCATGGAGTTTTAAAATTAAATTTTTAAGAAGTGTGCCAAAAGTGGGCGTAATATAATGATAGCCCTTAACAAAATGATATGTGGGTTAATGAAAACAAAAATGAATGCAAGATAATGCTCCGCAACGCAAAGAAAAAAGTATTTTTACAAACATAAGTACTTTTTTTAATATAAAGTACTTTTTCAAAAAAAAAGCACTATTTCCAAAAAAATTTTATTTATCTTAAAAAAAGTACTTTTTTCAAAAAAGGAACTTTTTCCAAAAATAAATGCTCATAACCCACATTTTAAAATTGCTTTTCATTGGCTTATACCAAACTTATTTGACCAAAACTTGGCACAGCTTTTTTAACAATATTTTTGAGCAATGTAATGTTAAATTAGAAGGGATATGATAAGCCGTGACACCTTCCATAAAGCCCCAAACGTTGTACAGTACTTTTCGTTTACAGTCACATCGCTTATAGTCCATTTAGCGATATAGTCAATTTTTACACTTTTACTGTCATCTAAAATCAAATTGCATACAAAATATTTAGGATATAGTCCATTCACGATATAATCACATTTGGCTTATATGCCACTAAACTCTGGCTACTAAAAGTAAATTTATATGCAAATAATTTAAGTTATAGTCACAATACAGAAAATTTCTAATATAATTGTGAAATCTTGAATTTTTTTCGGTTTAAAATTATTTAAAAATTTAAGAGGCTAAAACGAAAATTGGAACAAGGAAACTGAGCTGAATCGTTTCAAACATCGTTTTTATATTCCAAATTTTCCACCTGGTATAATAATAAATAAATTGCATATAGTCACATTTTATGATGACTATATCACAATTTATTTATAGGCAACAAAATGGCATATAAAAAAACTAGCGATATAGTCACATTAGCGATATAGTCCACAACTTGTGTGCAACTAAGAGATGTGACTATAAGCGAAAAGTACTGTATTACTTTAGCTCGGCTCCAATAAATGACATTAAAGGTAAATGTGCCTCAGCGTAGTTTGACAACATTTTTAAGCACTGCCTAAAAGTGGGAGAAATAGGAAAATGAGACGTAGAACTTTATAAACACCCCAAAATATTATAATTTCTGTTTTCTTAAAACCCTTTTCCGGAAAAAGTACCAAGAAAAAGTATATATTCATGCCGATAAAATTAAAATACAATGAAAGCGAGGTAATGCCCCGGAAACCGGATAAATTTTTTTTTCAAAAAAAAAATCTTTTTACAAAAATATGTACTTATTCTTTAAATAAAAGGACTTCAAAGAAGTAACATTTCCAAAAAAAGGTACTTTTTCCAAAAAAAAAAAAAAATTTTAAACAAAAAAGTACCTCTAAAAACTTAACTGCACTTATTTAACCCATTGACTACGACTAGTTGATATATGTCCCATTTTTATTTTTGTTGTATTAGCTACACTTTTAAGCCGCACTAACTAGCAAGGAAGCTATCCCGATGTGTTCCCTCTGATTTTAATGCAATTCAAGTAGGATGTGACAGAGAAGAAGAGTATAAACTTACGTTTAGTGGGATCAAAAATAAATCCGTTTTTGTACTAAAATTGTTATAATCATACTACATATGTCGTGGACATAGGGTTGTCACTGTCGAGGCCAGTTTTTGAATAAAATATACGTTATTTAACCAAATAATGCAGTATCTTGTTAATCTCAAAAACTACACCCGCTTAAAGTAATAATTAGTAAAACATTAGTAAAATATTAGTGAAACATTAGTTCAAAACAGTTAAGTGCTAAGTTAGGTATAACTAAAACTTTATCTGAGAACATAATTTCAGCAAAAAATTTGCTGAAAAATACTATACTTGATTTACAAGATGTTTTACTAACTTTTGTACTTACTTATGTTTTTGAGTGTACTATTGTTACTAAATAATCACAAAATTTCTTTTTCATGATCACTTGGTGGAGACATGCCTTCAAGGTAGTCTAAAATTTTTAAAGGAACAGGAATCATGTGAAAATTTACACTTTTTTGATTTTGGACTACCCTAATGTGCACATATTTTTAAGAAGAATCAATGTTTTAAATCGCGGGTGGTGTTTTAACATTACCTGTCAGATTGCCCAAATGCCTTTTGGTTATATTATGTTGCTTCGCTTACCGTGTGGCTGGCTGGCTGTATGTTGGCTTGCCGGTTGCTTGGTTGACTGCCTGTCTGCCTACCTGCCTGCCTGACTACAAATGTAAAAGGTGCAAGTGTAGATTTTAGCTGCTTAGGTCACGTTTTCGGCACGAGTGTTGACTCAACTTAATCGCACAAGTTAGCCAAATAGTGAGCACACTGCCAGATATGCACTTTTGATATAGCACTGCTGGCTTGCTAGGCAAGTTCGTAAAGTAAAGTGCGATCCTCTACTATAAGACGGAAGCGAATTGCCACAATTTGCATGCAACATCAGTAGCAGTAATATTAGTGCAATATCCATTAACACTTTTATGAAATTGAAAAATTTGATGTTAGAACTTTACTTGCACAAATTTGTTCAATTGTATGCTAATGAAAAATCATTAAACCTTAATAATGGTGTCGAGCTAAACATATTTACACTGATACTAAAAAAAAAGTTAAAACCTGTAGAAATTGTTTTTTTTTTTTTTTTTTGTTTTAAAAACGTTTTTTTTCAACAACCCGTTTTCTGATGGCCATTTATAATATGTTAACTAATGAATGTACCATACACATGTTTTGCTACATTTCTCATGAGAAATACTAAATATTGCTGAGTATGTACATTAGAGTGGTCTTTATTTTGTTAACTCGCGAATTTTGACCGTAACTCCCCCTAGCGCATTGCTAAAGTTAAAAAAGATATCCCACATTAGTTTGCCATTATTGAAAAAAAATCAAATTTTTTTTGTTAAACTGAACTAAAAATCAACATTTTGCCAAAATTGTAAAGTAATTTGATTCTTACGATCGTATCGATCTTAAAGGACACAAACTCTTTTAAATTGTACGACTACTTAGCAATATGGGCATATAAATTAGCACCACAACTTTACACGTTACTTCACTGATGAATTTACTTTACACGATACTTCACTGATGAATTTTACAGGCGATGAGCCTAAAAGTAATGGGTGGACTCATTACCTTGTAGGGGGTAAAGTAACTGGTTACTTATATGGTTACATGGTGGGAAAAAGTGATGTGTCTATAAATAGATTTTCATAAAAAAAAATACATAAAACATTTTTTTAAAAATACTTTTTTTTTAATTAAATAAATAACTTTTTTTTATTAAATAAATAACGATGTCATGCTGGGATTCGAACCTGGGGTCTCTGGTATTTAACAATTAGTTAGGCGAGAACTCTACCAACTGAGCTATCGATACATATAATATTTTATTGCTTAAAATGTAAATGAGTTGTTGTGCTACGTGTTTTCGTTCGTGATATCAAAAATATACACCTTACCCTCATGCTTACAAAAAATCACAGAGTAATGTGTCTATAAATAGATTTTCAAAAACATATATTAATAATTACTTTACATTTATAATTCATGCATTATGTAATTGATGATCGGTAAGTCATTATTTTATGTTTTATGTAACTTAAAATGTAATAAGGTATCATTACAAGGTAATACATGAGTGTTCAACTATCGGTAACTCATTACTTCTTGTTGGAAAATAATGATACAGGTAAGGAGTACACATTACAAGGTTATGCATTACTTTATCGCACCCATTACCAAAGTTTTGCTGGGACATTACGTAAAAACTAGTTTAAAAAATCGTTTGCAGTCATTTTGGAGAAATTGTTTTATTATTACTTTAGTATTGCCTATCACATGTTGATAGCTTGGAAATTTTGCAAAAATACACTGCAAAAAAAGTTAGTATACAAATTAGTATTATTGTACTAATTTTTAGTATAAAGTTATTTTGCAGAGAAATTGTTTGCTGTTCTTACTTTAAAATTACTAAATTTTTACTAATTTTAAATTTTTTTTACTAATTTAACCAATGTAACAGTTTTTTTAGTTTTTTTCTTGTTACATCGAGATTATTTTTATGTTTGTTTTTAATTTATAACGAGCCGTATATTAACACAAATAAAGCAAATCATATATATTAGCTAGGTTGATACTAGTATTTCGATTTGGCTAAAGATCTCATCAGAACCCGAAGTTTTAGATAAGCTAGAGCCTCCAGAATAGGCATAGCTTTAACAAAAAACCTAATAATCATAAATTTTGCTCCATTCTTGTCTTCTTAGTAATCAAACACGTGGCTAGGGTCTTTTCCTAACAAGCATCATGACGTTACTAAACTTTGTTCTATTTTACAGATTTATTAGTTTTTTATGTAGCTTGAGATTATTTTTATGATATTTGTAATTTATAACGAGGTTGAAAGCCTAATTAAATTTTACTAACTTTTGGAAAAAAAAAATACTAATAATATTCCTCATTTCATAAACACTGTAAAAATAATTTTATTCAAGGTAAATTAATTTGATTTATTTTTTAATCTTCTTTTTTATATTTTAATAATAATGTTTTTAGCAAATCGATTTTGATTAAGAGTTTACTAAATTTTAGTAACTTTTACTATTTTGTTTACCACTTTTACTTTACTAAAAATTTACAGTAACGTTTTGCTAAAATTAGCAAAACAATCTGCTGACCTAACATAAGCAAAACTTTCTGTAACAATTACAGATTTTTCTGTAACTTTTACAGACTTTTTTATTTAAGTATACATTTATAACCCTAATCAGCATACTTTTAGGATTTTCTATAAAAAAGTTTAGACTTAAATTGTTGTAGCCGCGTGTTTGAGTGCTAAGAAGACAAGAATTGCATAAATGCAATTTTGAGCAAAATTTATGATTAATAGGTTTTTTGTTAAAGCTCTGCCTATTGTGGAGGCTACAGCTTTTCTAAAACTCAGGTTCTGATGAGATCTTTAGCCAGATCGAAATACATGTGTCAACCTAGCTAAAATAATTAATGTTTTTTTGTAAATATACGGAGGTTGAAAGCTTATTATAAATTGTTGTTGTTTAAATTTATGGAAAGGTCGAAAAATATTTCAAAATTTATAAATATTGCTTTTTTACATACATATATCTTATATGTACTTTAATAATTTAAAAATATATCATTCATTCCATTAAGGAATATTACAAAATTTTAATTTTTCACTTCATATCTTCCGATTTTTTATATATTGTGAACAGGACGACTCTCTCGCTTTTTGATCTTTGAAATGCATGGTTGGCATTCAATCCGTTAAAATACCGTTATCGATTCAAAACCCATTGAATTGGCTATTGCTATCCCTAAAATACTATTACCGAAATAATTGAAATACCGTTATTTGTAAAATACCGTTACTGATATAACTGAAATACCGATATCCTTAAAATACCGTTACCGAAATAACAAAAATACCGTTATCTATAATATACTGTTACAGTAATAAAATAAATATCGTTACCTTTAAAATACCGTTACCAAAATAACCTAAAATAGCGTAACCCACCGATAACCGCATCAAATCGTTTACCATCCATGTTGAAATGTAAAAAATTCTCGCTGTTATTCACATTTTTTTATTTTTTAAAAACTTGAACAAAGTTCTAAAGTTTTTAACTTTGAAAAAGCCATAGCTTGTGACTTGGATGGACAATTTAAAACAAAAGATTCTAAACTGGGGGGGGATAAAAGTACAAAATGCATTCAAAAATTGCATTTGAAGTGCTAATGCATTTTAAAAAAGAAGCGGTTATTATTCAAATTACAAATGGTAAAAGCAGCTTTCAGATGCTTTTTAAATTTGTAAAGTACTCAACCTACTTTAAGAAGTGTGTGCCTTCGAAATTCAACTTTTTTAAATTTCTTTAAGTTTTTGAAAATTAAAAACGTGTTTAAAATCACGAGTTTTTAAAACCTTAAATTTGATACAGCATTATTTCTTATTTATTTTTTAGGAGGCTATTTTAACAATAAAAATTTTTAAACTCAAACTACTGAAAGTTTGTTGAGGTTTGTTTAATTTCCCAAAGGACCTTCCAATGCGCAATCTCAATTTTAGATGTTAAAGGGTGCGGTCAAAAATTACATTAATTGTTCTTTAAATTTATATCTCACAAATTTAAACAATCTATTAACATGTTGGGTATCAAATAGAGATGGACACGTGAGTGAATTTTGACTCACACTCACCCACACTCATTCACGCACAATCACTCACGATAATTTACCTCGTTTTTCTAACTTTAGGGTATATGCAAGCGATACGCCTTCCCGATAAGAGATCATCCTTATTTGTTCCACAATATGTTCTTATACACACGGGAATAACAGGTGAAGTTACGTTCAAATTGACAAAATAAGGACCACTCTAATGTACTACATATACATACATATTTACGTATGCCTGTGTAATATACATATTTGTATTTGTATTGGAAGTTAGTTGTTGCAGCAACTGCTGCAACATCATCATGATCATATTCACAATCAAAAGTAGAATCTTTAGAATAAGTAAGTAATAGCTACAAACAGGCATTTCTTTCACCGTTACTTCTTGCATCACGTAACTGGGCCTAAATGTACACGAAATCATCATTTAAACAAGTCCACTAAGATGTTGATAAGTATTTAAGATATTAGTAAGTTAACGAATGAACAACAACAAAAAACATGATAACGATGATGACGAAAAACGGATAGATAGATACTCGTAGATGGATAGATCTATAGATAAAAATATATTGAAATAAATTAAATCCTTTACTAGTTTAAAATAAATATAAATTCATATACCTACATTAGGGCGAGTCAGCATTTTCACTTTTTTTTTTTGGATTTTTGCATCTCTTGAAGCGGAATATGAAAGAAGCTTATGGAGCAAAAGATTTTAGAGAACTTTTTCAGATTTTTTAAGGGGTCGTTATGACGTGTCCGGTATGTACGTGGTCGGTTATGAAACAAAACAAAATAATTTTTTCTTGTGTTTTGTTTTTACAAAAGCCAGATAAATAACTGCTCAAGAGTTTTACACCGAGAGAAGTATCTTCACTTCAGTGATGAATTTCTTTACTGGAACTCGTCCATTGAAGCTTTTCATAGAAACTATGAAACAGGTTTCATTAAAGTCAATGTTTATGAAATATTTGTAGAATTAATGAAAATCTTCATACAACTAATGAATCATTCCGACAATGAAGAGTTTATAGAATTTATGCAACCGTTTCATAAAGACCTTGAATTAATAAAACTCTTCATGAATATTTTGAAAAATACATTGGAACCAAGAAAATGATTTTTTAAACAATTTTGTAGGAGTCTAAAGTTAATGAAAGGCTATATTGAAATATTAAGGCACTGTATAACATTGTTGAACATTTGAAAATACTGTTGAACATTTGAGAATACATCTTAAAACTGAAGTTTTAAATGTATGAAAATTAATGAAGTTATGAAATTTTATTAATTTTTTTTTTTTCATTTTGAATTGTCAGGTTTGAGAAATTTTATGAAAAAATAAAAATATTAAGTATTGATATAACTTAATTTTTTTCATTTTTTATCGAATAAATTTTTTTATGAAACTATGAAATTTGATGAAAAAAATGTATGAAAAATTTCATTATATAAATAAAATGTCTTGGATATAATGAAATTCTTCATTAAATCTATGAAATTGTTTCATTAATATCATGAAGGATAATTCTTTCAGTGTAACCTACAAAGAAATTACTCGGGGTACAAATTATTAGTTTCAGGGTCACTCTGATGACCTAAATAACTTAAAATTGGCATCGTATTGACGATTAAAGGTGGGGCAAGATGAAGAGCTTCAGACGTTGTTGGATAAGTCTTTAAAACACATTTCATTGGATACACAGATATAATTTCTTGGGCGAGTTTTAATGAAAATTTTTCACTAAACCGATGAAGTTTTCTTCACAATGTAAATGAAAAATTTCTTAAACTTTATGGAAAAGCTTCATAAGCAGTTTTAGTAAAACAGCTTTTAATGAAACTTTTTCATTAGTTGTATGAAATTATAATAAATTTTATTTTTTCTTAAATTTTATGAAAAACTGCATTAATTTAACGAAAAGCTTCAATGGACGAGTTCCAGTGACATTTCATAGATCTAATGCGAAAATTCATTGATATCATGAAGAGAATTCTCTCAGTGCACCAAATTTGTTCTTGTAAAGTTTTCATACATGTTGGTCAAATCTAATGTAAACTGAGAGAAAAAAAATTATTTTCTTTTAACTTTTTTAAATTTTTTAATATTTTGCAAAGCAAAGTTTTGTCAAATTAAATATTAATGTCCTACCGAACAGTTCGGACAAAAAACTATATTTCGTCGGTTTTTTTAGTTTCTAGAATCAACGAGGATAAGTTTTGGTATTGGAAACTTATTTGTTGAGCCGATTAATTTCAATTTTGTGTATAAAATTTAAGGAAAAAGCCAAAATTTAGCTATAAAGTTAAGAGTTCGGTCACCGAACTATTTTCGATTTGGCCTAACTTTCGGAGGCCGAACAGTAAATTCCTCGCTTAACTACGGACTTTTCTTTAAATTTGACACTCAAAATCACATCTAATCAGCCCAATAAACATTTTTCCATTCGCCAAATATGTCCATAATACTTTAAACTGCCGATACCGACCAAATGCATTTTCCGGCCGAACTGCTAGGTCGGACACTATTAAATATATATTTTATTAAAGACCTATCCAACAGTTTTTTTTTTACGCTGATGCCTATTTCTGAAGTTATTGAGGTTTGAATTTGGAAATTTTTTAATTTCTACATTTAAGGTCATCAGATAAAACTAATAATTTGTACCCCGAATAATATTTTTTAGTAGGCTAGACCTCTTGAGCACACGCAGAAAAAAGACACGTTTGAATACATTTGCAGGTAATTATTTTTATGTATACAATGATTCAAATTTTCAAACCTAAAAAAGAAATATTTGAAGTTTTTTGATATTATGTTTGGGACATGCCAACATTCTTATAATAAACATATATATGTTTGAGGGTAGACGTTTTTCACCACATAAATATGTTTACAGGAAAACATAATTATATTTGCAAGCACACATATTATATTATAAACATAGGAAACGGAAATGTTTTCCAAACAAAAGTACATTACCAGCATTTATATTTCCAGCAGGGCGTTTTTATTTTCAGCGTGCAGAAATTTATCTGGTTTTGTGAAAACAAAACTTGTTTCATAACGTCTTTTTGCACAAATTCCATATCAGCGACCCCATACCCCCTCAAATATACTCTTTAAGAGTTGTTTTCTTTCCATGTCAAAATGATAATATATTAGCATGTGTGTAGTTGCATATATGTTCGGATCCGAAAATTAAGGGTATATGGCCATATATGTCTCATACACAGCGCTGCCAGGTTTGACGATTATCGTCATTTTGACGATTTTAGTACCCAAAATAATTGTTGTTTGGCTCTGAGGTCCGATTAAATAAAAAAACTATTATTTGATTTTTATTACGCAATAAAATATGTATGGTTTTTGGATCCGAACATATATGACACTTCTTATATGATAACATATGATCCTTTTCACATGGGTTTCCAACATATTTTTATTTTTAAAATAATCTTTTTAAATACATGCACTGTTTTTTATGGATTAAATAAATCGTATTTCTCAGCATATCCTAGCAAAAAATACCCTCGATTTGGTAAGCAGTAACTCCATTTGTATGCTTCCAAGAAAGGGCTTAAACGTGTTGCATACAATAGAGCAATTCGGAAGGCATTATGCATACAATGAATTATTATTGTTTTGAATACACAATAAAAGCGATTATCATTTCTTACGAAGGCATGAATTTATTGCTTCCTAGAGCACATGAAGGAAGCGCTTTTCACCCTTATTCGCAATCGTGAAAAAATTCACGCACCAAATGCATTGAAGTTTTGTATATACGATTTTTTTTTTTAATTAAAAAAAGTGATATTTTACTCCAAATAACTTATTTTTTGTGGGTTTCTTCTAAAATCGTACCACCATTTTGAGACGAAAGTTTGAACAATTCGCAATTTAATTGTATTTTATAATTTAAAAAAGAAATGTAAAAAGTTATAACCCTATTGGACATATATTTTATCTAAATCGAACCAGCAGTTTAAAGGTTTAGTTTAGTTCCACGTTTTGGCTGGCTTTATGTTTCCTATTGCGTTATCGAATAAAACAAAATTTACTTTTAATTTACAAACAATTTCCAGTGGGAATACGATGAAAGCATACTTAGTAAAACTTTTTCATTCAAATTTTATAAATTTTATTAACTTATGTATAAATTGCGTATCCCATGGTGTTAATTTTGTATTTGCATTTGTACGATTTTCCTAAACTACTTCCACACAGCAAATCATTTCATACATTGTAAAATATTACTTAACATTTGTATCTATTTATACAACTGTTCATATTATGCTAAATCGTTACAAAATGTCAAACTTGTGTTGCATACCTCTAACATTTTGTGTACATATTTTAATCAAGCATTACTTGGTAACATGTAATAAAATAAATGTGGACGAGCATAATAGATATAGATAGGTCATTTCTTTTACATAAATGTTTTCGAGAACAAAAAAAAAGTACAACACAAATAAGTTTGTTCTCTGTGAAATACAATATGTATTAATTAAATAAAACTTTACTGAAACATAAATAATTTAAATCATAAAAATAGTAAACGTAAAAAAGTAGCCGAAACAAAAGTCCGTGAAAAAGTTAAGTTTATTTTATTTATTAACCAACTAAATTCTAACCCTATGGCCTTCGGCGCATTGTAGCGAAAACAGACCAGTGCCTCTGGTGGGAATCGAACCCACGACCATCGCACTGATAAGCCAGCACGCTACCTACCGGGGCGCACAGTTCCAAGTTATTTTAGTGGTAAATTTGGCAGACATTTTTATTTCTTGGTGCAAATGAGAAGGAGGTTTTAAAATTAATAAGTAAAGGTAATACAGTAGTTTTGATTTAACTGCCTTTTACTTACGTGCACTTTTCACATAACTGCACAAAATTTTGGTTTCGTTGTTATTTTACAAAATTACATATGCAATTGCCTTCGTTGAGTGCACTATGTATACCTGCGCATTTAAAATAAGTGCCTCATGTTTTTGGCAGTTGTACATTATTTTCATACAAAAGATCGCCGTTAGCTGCCTCTTATGTTTTGCTTACTTAGGTTAGTTAACGCTTATACCTACATAAATTTGTATGTAAAAACCTTATACAATTTTTTATGAATGTTTTTTATTTTCGTTTTGTTGTTTTTTATATAAATTCTATTGTATGAAATAAACAATTAATAAAAATAAATTAAATCATATCTGGTCTTTGCAGTTTTCAACAATTTAGTTTACCTGCACTTTAAGGCAGGTAACCAATTTGAGTTAGCAACGCTTTTGGCTTACCTGCACAACAATTCGTGCAGAAGTTGGTTGTGCAGCTAAGTTAAAACTACTGTATTTAACATTATTGTCATGTATTTGTAATATATTTTATAAATCAAAATAATTTTAAATACATTAACAAAAAGAACAGCATTTGTAATCTTTTTTTAAAATTTTCGCAAAAGTTTTCGTAAGGACTTTAACTAAGGTTGACAACCTAATCGAATAACGGGTTTAGTGAAGATTCAGTATATATTTCGGGTTTGTTACCGGTATTTTATTCGGTATCGGTTTACCGAATCATTGATATTATTGGATAAATTCACAAAAAAAAAAAATTGAATTAAAGTAAAGGTTGAATTTATTTATGAAAAAAAATTATTTTTTAATACGAAAATAGAATTTATGAGGCCCAACTAATGAAAGTTCCGTTAAAATGCAACGAATAATTAAATTCAAATTTTATATGGCAGACAAAAAACTTTTAACCAATTACTGTTATTTGCGACCAGTGATGCAAAACGTGGCACAATAGGGCCATTTGTGGCACTTTTGACTGCTCGATGGCCCCGTGGTACTTTCTTATCTATTTTGGCCCATTCAGCTCAAAATTAAACTAACTATTTTAGTTCAGACTTTTATGAAATTTGCCTGATTTTTTTTATTCGATGAGAAGGAGGTCTAGTTCCTTAGAGAATGAAAAACGGGGAGTTGTTTAATTTTTTATAAAAATCGCATTCAAAATCATATATTTTCGCACCAGGAGGGCAGGTTTTAAAATTTTTGAATGCAGGACGATAACATTTTTAAATCTTTTTATATTTGTCCAAATTTTTAAAAGAAGTGCCGCAATTCATTTTTTATTAAAAAAAATGTGTTTTTGGAGGCTTTTTAAAAATGTTATGTTATCGCAAGAGCGGAATATAATTTATGAGAATTCATAAAATATGTTAAACTTTATTGTCAGAGGGGTTTGTCTTGCATTTTTAAAAAAGCAATAAAATGACGAACTCTAATTAACAAATTAATATTATTTTTATTTTAGTAAAAATCTAATAATCGAATTTTTTTAAAAAATATGGCCCTACAGGGATGATAAATGGGATTTTCAAATAGTACCAACCAGCATAAAACAGTACTTTTTCGACCCTCATAGTACTAAAAACAAGTTTTTATTATAAATTAACGTTTTTAAAATTTATTTGTAACAAAATTTAGTTGATTTTAGTTACAGAATTTATAAAAATTATCAGACTATTTCTTAAATTCACCTTTTTTTGCAAGGAAATCTAATCTATGTTGGCAATGGCCTTTTTTCAATTGTACTTTTTTAAGATATTTATTTTTCACTTTTCGAACACTTTTTTTTTAACTCGAACTCAAATAAACTCATCTTTAATCAATTTTATTTACAACGATTGGATCCAAATAAATACATTTGATAAATGTTAATTTATGAAATGTTGAATCTTGAATTTTCTCTGAAGTTTCTAAAAATAGAACTGTTGTGTTGTTGGAGTTGTACTTCTGAGACCGTGTATTGAATAAAACTAGTTTTAATCACAACAGAACTCGACCTGACGATATATCAGTGCGCTAAAGCGCTCTGTCTAACATGTGGTGCGAGTGCATGTGGCATTAGAAATCAGTTTATCTATACCACGGTCAGTGATTGCACAGAAAATTTCATATAGACGCAATCGAACAAATAAAAACATAACAAATATTACATTATCAAAAAACTGGGTGACGAAGGTTCAATACCAGAAACTGCGCAGTCTGATTCAGGAAAATTTAAAAATTTACAATGTAGTTATGATTATTAGAAAATACACTCATTCTTCTCTACCACGTCTTTCACAATTTAAATTAAATAAAATTGCATATTAATTATAGTATTAATTGCAATTGTGTGAAAAAGACGTTAAAACTCAAACTCAATCTTTAACTTTCATTTATATGTAAATAGTACTAAAAGAGTCAAAGGAATGTCATGGAATTTTTCCGGTTCAAATAGTACAAAAAAGTACTATAGTACTAACTTTATCATCCCTGTGGCCCTATCAATGGTATTTTGGCCCTTTTAAATTGTCAATTTGGCCCAAAACAAAAAAACTCAAAATGCATCACTGTTTGCGACGTTACTGAGAACAATAACATTTCAAAATCCAGAAACATGGTCACTAGAACGTTTTACCGAAAACCTTTTTTTTATATTTGCTACTCTTAAAGCGGAATACGAATGATTATGGCTAAAAGGTTTTTTAAGTGGATTTAATTCAAAGAATAATATTTTTTACAGCTTGAGTCTACTCAACAAAGTTATTTAAGGTTCAAACTCTTAGTTTAAGGATAATTTTGATGACCTTAAATGTAAAAATTCTGAATTTTCCAAATTCACACTTCTATCTAAAATAAAATTTGTTAGATATGTCTTTAAAATACATTTCATTTGATATCAACTTCAATTGTCATAAAATTTACATACTTATTGCTCAAATTTTGTTTTAGTTTTTTAATATTTTTTCTAAACTGAATGTAAGGTATTTTAAAAACCTTTTGACTTTGTTATAATTTAAAAATTATGAATTTTTAATTTCAATGTTTAAATGCCTTTAGTCTGGAACTATTGATTAGTGATTTATCTACTTACATCTTCTGCAACTCAATTGAAATTCAGAAATTCCATTTGAAATTCAGAAAACACCAATTGAATTTCAAAATTTCCATTTTAAATTTAGAAAACATCAATTGAAATTTATATTTTCCATTTGAAATTCAGAAAATATCATTTGATATTCAGAAAACATCATTTGTAATTCAGAAAATATAAATTTGAAATTTTGAAAATTTTATTTGAAATTCAGAAAATATCATTTGAAATACAGAAAATATGAAATGAAATTGATATGAAATGTTTTCTGAATTTCAATTGATGTATTCTGAATTTCAAATGGAAAAACTGAATTTTAATTGATATTTTCTGAACTACAATTGCAAATAGTTTTGTAAAGCAAAGCACAAGAGCAAAAAATAAAAAAAAAATATTGTGATTCATAAAAAAATTCGTTTCATCGACCCACTAAAAAATCTTTTTAAGCATAAATAGGGAAAGTTTTTTTTTGGAATATTTGCACTTTTTCAATTATATTGTTAGAATTAAATTTTTTGTATCCATAAGCCATTTTTGCAAATTTGTATACTTTTTTAAATGTTTGTAGAAATTTAATTTAGGAAGACTTTCTTTTAAAACAACTAAAGTTTTAAATTATTAAGTTCATAGTAATTATCGTAACTGCGATAACACTTTAACACCTTAACTGTAAATTCCTTCATTACTGTTTTTTCTTAAAACATATTATATCAAAATCCTAAAATCAACTGTTATTTTAAGAAATTTTTGAAATTGGTATGGCATTTTTGGGTCCAAATTGGCAATTTATTTAATCATGATTTTAAATTACATACCCTGTTATTTTAAGTCGTATTATATTTTTATTTCTTTTAATCGGTTTGGAGGGGGGATATGTCACCCTCATACCCCTCTTATACCATATATATATATGTATGTACAGCGCATACTTTAGGGACACGCCCAAAATTGTCCACGAAATATGCGGTGTATAGACAAAATTGTCCTCATCTAATACGCTAGATGTATGAAAAGGCGCGAAAACTTTGGGGACAGTCCCCAAAGTAAGCAAATGTCCCTAAACTATGCGGGGGAACGAATAAATGTCTCTAGACTATGCGCTGTGCATACATATATATATATATATGTATGCAAAATTTTCGCGCCTTTTCATACATCTAGCGTATTAGATGAGGACAATTTTTTTCATACACCGCATATTCCGGCGACAATTTTGGGCGTGTCCCTAAACTATGCGCTGTGCATACATATATATGTATGCAAAATTTTCGCGCCTTTTCATACATCTAGCGTATTAGATGAGGACAATTTTTTCCATACACCGCATATTCAGGCGACAATTTTGGGCGTGTCCCTAAAGTATGCGCTGTGCATACATATATATATATATATATATATATATATATATATGTATGTACAGCACATACTTTAGGGACACGCCCAAAATTGTCGCCGAAATATGCGGTGTATGGAAAAAATTGTCATATGTATGCACAGCGCATACTCTAGAGACATTTATTCGTTCCCCCGCATAGTTTAGGGACATTTGCTTACTTTGGGTACTGTCCGCAAAGTTTTCGCGCCTTTTCTTACATCTAGTGTAAAGGATGAGGTCAGTTGGTTCGATACACCGCATATTTCGAGGACAATTTTGGCCCTGTCCCCGAAATATTCGGTGTATCGAACCAACTGTCCTCAGAGTAAGCAAATGTCCCTAAACTATGCGGGGGAACGAATAAATGTCCCTAGAGTATGCGCTGTGCATACATATATATGTATATATTTATACATATATATATTTATACATATATATATTTATACATATATATATTTATACATATATTCTCTATATTTTTGATTATTGGGTGATCAGAAACGTTTACCCTTTTTGTTTTTTTTTTTTTCTAATAAAATCGTTAAAAGTGAAAATATCGAAAAACGACGAAGCAGATGTTATTTTCAATTTACTTTCAAAATATACAACTTTCATGAAGATGTGGAGTTTCATGCAGTAAAGGGTAGAGCAGGGAACGCATTTAAATGGGACTCATTTAATCGCCATTCGTTGATTGCATTTTGTATGAAGCATTTGAACATTGAACTCACTTAAGGGCGCATTTAAGCAAAAATCGAAATACATAATGTATAACACAAATTTATTTTTTTAATTAAAATTATTAAATTAACTTTATTTGTATTAGTTGTTAACAAATAATTGAAAACAAACCTATATCTGGCTTTTCATTTTTTACTAAACTTCGGATATTATGTACTACAAATGTGGTTACAAATAAAATTTCATTCGAAAACAGAACAACTTGCATTTCATTAAATTTAACTAACATTTTCTTTTTTGACTGTTAATATAAAAAAAAAAACACAAATGTTTTTTTTCAAATAAAACAAAAAAAAAAAACTGAACAAATTAATGTAAATTCATAGTGGTTTGTTTTTTTTTTTTTTTTTAATGAACTACAAATGTAGTCAAAACTTAAATTTCTTCCACAAATGACTGTTTTTCACTTTAAAATCAAACAAGTATAAATATTTAGCGCAGAAGTTCGCTGAGTGTATCATTTGATTACAGCAATAAATTCAATATTATATTGGAAACGTTTTTCATTCTCTGAGATTTTGCTACTTTTTAAACGGAGACACATTCTTGACATTGAATGAACATTATCTGCTGGCAATTGTTCCCACTTTTACCAAAATGACTCAATATATCTTTTTGGCGAACTGGAAAATAAGACCAGTCAAGGAAGAAGTAAATGATAGTTTCTGGAGCGATCAAAAATAAACATGTTAGTAGACCGAATGAACCAACAACCGGACGGCTAATATACAAGGTGGCGCAAAAGTAATCCTCCTATCAGAAAATGCTATAAATTTTGCGATTGGCCCCTAATGTCAGTTCTGTTTTGACATTTGTGTAGTAAACACATGCGAAATACACGTTAAAAAACAATGTTACGCTACACTACTCCAGAACGCGGAATATTGGTGACTATTTATTTGACCAATAATCGGTCGGTGACTTTGGCACAACGTGAGGCCCATTTCCATCTTAGCCGGTACGTAAATAAGCAAAATTTACGCTTCTGGGGCACTGAAAATCCGCGTGTAACCCACGAAGAGCCATTACACCCGCTAAAAGTCACTGTATGGTGTGCTGTTTTCGCTGGAGGAGTCATCGAACCTCTTTTTTCGAAGACGTCGCGGGCCAAACGGTTACTGTGAATGGTGAGCGCTACAGAGCAATGATCAACGAGTTCTTTTTGCCGCAACTTGATGAATTGGGATTGGAAAACATGTGGTTCCAACAGGACGGTGCAACGGCACACACTGCACGTGCCACAACCGATATGCTATAGGATGCATTTCCCGGGCGCCTAATCTCCCGTTTTGGCGATTTGCACTGGCCAGCAAGATCGCCTGATTTGACCGCTCCAGACTTCTTTTTGTGGGGCGTTTTGAAGTCGCGGGTTTATGTCAACAAGCCTCAGACTCTTGCAGCTCTTAACGACAATATCCGTCAAGAATGTGAGGACCTATCGCCGGAAGTTTTGGCCAAAGTGATGGAAAATGCCATAAAAAGGGCTCAAATGACAATCAACTGTGGCGGCGGCCATTTACATGACATCATATTCTCGACTTGATGTAAAAAAATTAAAATACCAAATAAAAATAATCCACAAGAAGAATCAAAGTTTTTCATTTTTTTTTTAAATTACAGCCAAAAAACATCGGAAGGTTATTTTTGCGCCACCTTGTAGTAGAGAAGAAGTCAATGCAATTCTTCGCATTGCAAAACAAGTCACACCACAAATATTCAAAAGCAGACCTTTAAAAATATAATTTTTTAATTTAATTTTTAAATCTGATCTAATTTTCAACGAATCTAATCTAATTCTATTGATTAAGCTATTTTCCACTTTTTTCAATTAATTTTTTTTTTTGTTGTTTTTTTTTTTATAATAGCATCGATTCAATTTTAACAAATCATCTCAACCAAATATGGATTTCTTCGTTTATATTTTGTTAATTAAATAAAAATAAAAAAATTAAACAAATTATTCAATAGAATCAAAATCAGTACACCATAGTACCTACATATATGATTTAAGATTTTGATTCAATATCAAAATCACTGATTCATAAATTTAATCAAATTTTATGCGAATTGATTAAAAACGAATTGTTTTTTTCAAGCTCTGGCGAACTTCCAAATGTATTAACCACATAAATTTTTCGAATAGAATAAGTTGGTGTATTTACTTGCCACAATACAGTAGTAGTTAAATAATGTTGCTGTTACTGTTACTATTGCTGATGCCAATGCTGATGAAGAAAAAAAAAAAACCAACGTAACCACTTCATAAGAAGTAAAAATTTCTCACCGATACACTTAGAAAATTATATCTAATTATATAAGGCAAATATAATTATATATTTAACCATATATAATATTAGATGACTAAATTTAAATCAATTTTTAAATAATCCATATCAGATATTAGTATATCTAATTATATATGATGCCATGCATATATGTATAATCATTCCAAATTATATATATAGAAATCTTTAATTTTTTAATCATATTTATAGCGGAGACATTTTCATTTTATTTGCCCATCTTTTTTAACATTCTCTTTTTGACTAAAGACACACAAAGACTCTGAGCATAATTATTCAGTAGAAAATTCAAAACAAGCCGCTTTTTCCAAGCGCCGTATTGTTTTTCTCGCAAAAATTGTGTGTGCGAAATATTTCATCAAAAGATACTCATACAGACTTGTTTAAAAAAAAAGTCGAAACAGCAACGTTGACAATTACAACTACACTTAGGGGGTTTCTTTTTCACGCACTTTATTGGTTCTCGGGAAAGTGTGATTTTTTTTTTAATTACCGGGATTCCGCTCCATGAAATAATAAAAAGTGATTTTGTTAATTTTCCGACTATTTGTTGCAATTTCATTAATCAAATTTATTAATTTTTTGATTAAACAAAAATATTAACCTCAAGCATAACTATTTATTTAATAAAAGTAATTTTTGGGAGACGTAGTTTTACACCCAAATAAATATTTCCAGGGCGGTAGCCCGGTCAATAACTTAATTTTTTTCCACCCTTATAAGATTGTAGGCAGCACTCTTTAACGGTCAAATTCGCACCGCTTTCCGTTTTAGTTGCAATTATATTTTAATAAGTTTAACAATTAAATGATGAAATTTTTAACACAAATTTCTAATTTAGTCTAAACTAAAATAAAAGCGATTCTTTTTAAACGACGACGAGGAAGTTTTTATAAAACATAGCAAATATTTGACATTTGTGTCGAGACTTATTAGAGTCTGACCGATTTATAGGCTTTGACAAAAATTAGACATTCGACTAATAATCGGTAATCAGCAAAATTATGACAAATAATGATTATGATTTTTATTCAAAATAACTGGAACCGGGCCAATCAACGACAATTTAAGAAAGTGTATTTGGTCTGTTTGAGTGACCGCAGTGCAGTATACCTTGACATTTGCATATTTATGTGACTTAATGCATTAACACAAAAGCGTTCTCGTACTCAAAATTGTGCGTAAATTGATGTTTTGGCTGTTTTGGGTATAATCGGCTTCGCCATTGGCTTCGGCTTCTACTTATTATACCTTCAATTTTGTTTAATATATTGATAAAAATTCGTTCAAAACTAGAATGTAGAAAATGGCTCAAAAATTTACAAAATTTTCCTAAAAATGGCTAAATCGAATAATAAAATAACCACTACAAAAACGCGTAATTACTAAATAAATCAATTGCACGAATATTAAAACTCAGTTTGTTAAGGATGCTTTTAAACGATTGCTGTGAAATGTATAATTAAATCTGAGTAGGCGTACCTGAATTGTTGCAACACCAATTTAGCACATTTATTTATTCTTTTCTAAAACCACTAAAACGCTAAACGGTGGGCGTTGTGGTGTAATGGTTAGCGCGTTGGACTCTTACACAGAAGGTCCCGGGTTCGATCCCCGGTGCCGGCAACATCAAATTAATATGTATGAGTTTTTTCTATCCCCCATACGTATCGCAATGTCCACCTTCGGTGTTCCCATAGCACTTAACCCCACCGAAGTAAAATAATGAATCATGGCTATGAACCAAAAAGCTTCAATAAGTTCGCCAACTCTCCATCAGGTGGCGAGCAACAACTGTTCTAAGACTTATCATCTCGCGCAATTACAGTGTTGCCATGTCTGAAGCCCTTCATCTTTCCCAACCTTTCATCTCTATACTATCCCTTTCCAAAGAAAGCAACACACTAAGTATAGGAAGTATTTCCTGAGTGTTGCCTCTCTTTAAAAAAAAAAAAAAAAAAATTGAATTAAAAATTATTTTCTCTAAAATCTGCAAAATTTTTTACCTTTTATTTCAAATACTTTGAGTAAAAATTTGAAAATACTATAATTTCGTTAGAGTTTTACTGTGTTCATAATCAAAATCTGAAGTTTTATTTTAACAACACACTAAAGTAACTTCAATTTTACCAAAAATCTAAAAAAAGTTAAAATTATGCCAAAAATTTAACAAAAATAAGAATCGAAACGAAAATGTTATCTTATTTAAAGGCAAAATTGGCCCTTTTATCCAGATTCCCTAATGTCAGTTACAGAAAATTGCCAATTTTGCAATATCATATTCGGAAAAACTTCAAAACTCGCCAAAAACATAGCCAAAAACGCCAAAAACATAAGCTTATAAAAACACAATCCGCAGGGAAATTTCCTGCAAAACAATTTGGTAATAAAATCTTGCAAAGATACACACAGAAAAAAAAATTACAAAATACTGTTTTCTATATCAAACATGTCACGTATAGAATTTTTGTAAATACAAAAAATATATTTTTTAAAATAGCACCAACAATTGGGATTTGTTTTTAAACATTTTTTATATGAAAAACTACAATTTACAAGCATTTCAAGAACAAAATTTGTTAGAAATGAATTTGAATTTACAAATTCCATTGTTGGGGCCTACTGTTTTTTTCGTAACGGATTTTTTTTATTCCTATAAAGCGATTTTTAAAGTACAACGCAATGTTACGAATTAATCGCGTTATATGAGGGAAGTGTGTATTGCATATTTATATAGTATGCAGTTAGTTGTCTTTGTTGCTGTATTAACTTGGTTTAATTCTTTTTGCCTATTTATGCAGTTTGCCCCGAGTGACGAGAGTCCCAAGAATTTTGTAACTGAAGTCAGGCCATAAAACAGCGGTGACGTACATATGAACGTTGGTTGTAATGATGTGTTTAAAGCAGGGATGGCAGGCAATACTGTTAAAATATCGTTATCGATTTAAAACCCTTTCAACTGGCTGTCGTTATACCGTTACCGAAATAATTAAAATACCGTTACCGATATAACTAAAATATCAATACCCTGTAAATACCATGAACAAAATAATTAAAATACCGTTATCGCTAAAGTACCGTTACCGAAATAATCTGAAAAAATCAGAAAAATAATGGCTGTAAATAGAGATATATTTTTCCCCAGCTTGTCATTAAAATTCGGGCATAATGGGCTAAAATTATCGATATGCATTCAAAACTACCTGAATAACTAAAATAACGTTATCCTAAAAATACCGTTACCGAAATAACTGAAAAATCGTTACCGAAATACCGTTACCGCTAAAATATCGATACCGAAATCAGCAAAATTCCGTTAACGTTACCGAAATAACTGAAATATCGTTACCTCTAAAATACTGAAATAATAGAAAATAGCGTTACCCTTACCGATACCCGCCTTCGAATCGGTTACCATCCATGAGTTAAACAAATCAAAACAACACAACACAACATAAATATTATTTTCAAGACTTCCTAGGTGGTTGATTTCACAAACAAAAACGATGGAAAATATACAAGAGAAGACGAGAAAATGAAAACGGATATTTCATTTTATTCCTCTACTACATAACATGTACATAAATATTTTTACTGGGTATTTTACACAGTAGTAAATTTCAGAACACAAAAAACAAGCAGCATATTGTTACATAAGTTTAAAACGGATCTTCAAGTCAAGTCATTCTGTTTATATATGTTTGTAAGGAGTGAGATCAGTTAACCTATTGCACACATTTTACCTTGTAAGTTATATTTATTATTTTTTATCAAGTGTGAAAAAATTATTAATCAGAACAATTAGTTTATTATAGTATTTATTATCAACAAACAGTAATTGAAATTTACAAAGAAATCCCAAATCGTACTCTTTCAACAATTGCTGAAAAATTAAAAGATTCCGAAATAAAAATAACATTCGTATTATTAATAAAAGTCCGCGAAACGATATTAAAAAGGGTATTTCTGATCTAGATATGGCCAAGAAAATAGTGGTTCTTTTGAAGAAAAATCACAGCCTGTCACACAGAAAATCAGCTTTAAAAGCCAACTGTCAGAGGTTTTAGTCAGAAAAAATAAAAAAGTTTCTTGAGTACTTGAATCCTGCGTACAAAAAATCTAGTTTTCGTAAATTAAAGACAAGTTTTCATACAAAAACAAATGAATTTTTAACCCTAATTGTTAACACTTAAACGTGAGATTGGGCAGCTAAAAAAATACTTGTCTTTTTTTTGCCCTTTTACAACGTATCCAAAGTTCGTAAAAATCTGCGTGTTCGGGTCGAGATACCTCCCTTGTAAGTAGAATATTCCACATACAAATATATATAGGTAATTTTTCGGTTATAGATCATTTTCTTGAGGGAACTAATTTAAAAAAAGTTCTATAACAATTTTCAAAACTACTCCAAGGTCCACATTAGGTAAAATGTGCTCTAAAGTGGACCTAAAACTGTTTTAAAGCATATAAATTTGTTAGACAATGAATTAGAACGACGAAAATTTGTATTCAAATTAAAATGTTCTTTAATTTTGTAAATCGATATGTTGTATGTATCGTTTAAAGCTGCTTAAGTGTTTTATATTTAATGCTAACTTTTTTAACTGCGGCAAACAAACGATAGTTAGTTTGTTGAACAATTTTCCAAAATAGACGAGAACAGTTAAAGTGATACGTGAACCAATTAAAAAAGACTAAACCTTAGAATAAAATAAAAAAAAATAAGAAAATCTTTCAAAGGTCCACTTTAGGGAACATTATAAAAATTCAATGTTTCACATTTTTGTTTTATTTATTATGTTTTTTAGTTATATTAAAATTGCGAAAATTCTTTAAAACTTGTTTGTTATTCACATTTTATGTTTACGAAAAATGTTTTTTTTTTAAAGACTCAATAAAACCAAGAAAACCGTGAGCATTCAAGTCGAAACTTTTTTAAAATAGTGATGACGGAAATTAAATTCGATGACAGTTGACAGTTTGGACATATTTATGCAACAACATGAAATAAAACGAAAGGTCCACTTTAGGGAACAGGCCTCAATTGGGTACATTCCCTTACTAATAAGAATATTTACAATTTATATCGAATTTACATTACGCTCCGAATCCACTTAAAATGGAATTCTGTTAGATTTCGACCAAAATCTAATAAATATTGGTAATTTCAAACAAATTTCTCATACAAAATGGAATCACAATTTAGTTTAGATTTCGTCGAATTCCAAACGAAACTATAAAAACTATATTTCTATAAAGCTACGTTTCAACGAAACCAAACACATTTTGTTCACGTGCGCCCCGGTAGGCCAGTTGGTAGCGTGCTGGCTTATCAGTGCGGGGGTCGTGGGTTCGATTCCCACCAGAGGCACTGGTCTGTTTTCGCTACAACGCGCCGAAGGCCATAGTAGCTAGTGCTCGGTTAGGGTAATAGTATATAGTATATAATTTGTAATTATATAATTATTGGCTGAATTTCAGTTTATGGGGGACACCCCTAGAGAAAAAATCTGAATATGCCATCCCCTTCAGAATGTTCCCAGGAGTACGAAAATCATAATGAATAAGGGGGCTCACGCCCCCCATGGGCGTGGCAGTCGAAAACGACCCGGCCCACCTACGTAGACAATATGGGTATGAAAGCTAATGTCTTCACGATTCCAAAAATAGCCATAGTTGCCAGATCGGGCGGTTTTTGCAGCCGATACGTCCACTTTTGTTAAATAGGGGCGGGGGTGAAAAACGACCCATGCCACCTACTTAGGCAATATTGGTATCAAATGAAAGGAAATGTCTTCACGATTCCAAAAATACCCGTAGTTGCCAGATCGTCCAGAATTTGAGGAAGATATGTTAATTTTTATAAAATGGGGGAAGGACTTTTTTTTGTTTATTTCTTTTTAGCTCGGCCAGAGGCCGAGCACTCGAGATCCCCGCCGTCTAGAATTAAGACATACTGGAGTTAAAAACCCCTAAGCCCGGCCGTAGGCCGGTCACGCAGAAAAACTTTACTAAGCGAAGCCAGTATAACAAATTTTCATTAACCAATCAGAAGCTTTCAAGAGTTTTCCTCGTTTCTTAATTTTGTACTTATCCTCATTTATGATTTGACTCTTGACACGAGAACATCACTAAATATGGATTGCGTTACTGCCTTTGACATTCACGACTGGGGTCGTGAATTGGACGATAAGCCGCCGATTTTATTGAAAAAACTTATGCAATTTGGTATGCTTCCTTCTGAAGGTACTATGCACTGCCCACAAGACCATAGCACGCCCATGCGTTTTGTTAATGATGGTGATCGCTGGAAGTGGCGATTTTAACAAAATATAAGCAAAAAAAAAGGAAAAAAAAATTTCCCCCACCCCAAATTTTGCCAAAATGGCCATATCGGCTACAAAAATCGCCCGATCTGGCAACTACGGCTATTTTTGGAATCGTGAAGACATTAGCTTTCATTTGATACCCATATTGTCTACGTAGGTGGGCCGGGTCGTTTTTCGACTGCCACGCCCATAAGGGGCGTGAGCCCCCTTATTCATTATGATTTTCGCACTCCTGGGGTCATTTAAGGGGGCGTGGCATTTTTTTTTTTTCCAGGGGTGTCCCCCATAAACTGAAATTTTGCCTAATTATTAATTAATAAAAAAAAAAATAAAAAATATTTTGTACATATTTTCCCGTTTACCTTTTTTCTTTTACCAAAACACATGTTTTGTTCAAAACACGTAAGTGGAAACATAGTATAAATTTGAAAAGCAAAACAAAAAACAAATTAAAAGGTTTTTTAATTGAAAGAAATATTAGTTACAAGCTGAATTCGGCAATTTCTGTTTGTTTATTTTCGACCAAGAAAAACAATGGAAAATCATTGGAAGGCGTCTGCAAAACCTCTTACAAAACATTGTATATTATGATAATCCATATATAAAAAAACTTTTTGTGTCCCGCCATTGAATAAAATGTATTTTGGAAAAATGTTTAGTTTTGGTTATTTTTTAAGATTAGTTTGTTTACAAAAAAATTGTTGTACAATCGAAATCCAATCAGCTGACAAATGTTCTAATATAAACGAGTTCGAGTTCGACTTCAAACTGAAATCTACTAAAATTTGCTATTAAAAAGATTTTTGTACAATCTTTTTTTCGAAAATTTCAATTTAGATGGACAAATTTTATTTTAGCTGGACACTGGACAAGCATAAAAAAGCTGAACAATCCAGACGAATCCAGCCAATGTGACAAACCTACTTTTAGCAGACTTATTCTTGTTTGATGATATGCTATAAACAAAAAAATGCATGCATGTATACATACATTTGTCATTACATACAATTATTTTTTTTTTTTAGTAAAAATTTTTCAATATCGATTTTTCTGAACCTTTATTATATGTTTTTCTTTAAGCAACTTTATAATTTTCTTTAAATATTTTATTAATTTGCTCTAATAAAAAATTAATTAAATACAAACACAATATTAAATGAAAAATTAATTAAATATTAAAAAAAAAAAATTTACAAAAACTAATTAAAAATAAATTAAAAGAAGAAAAAAAACAATTTTGCCGCAAAATTATTTTAAAATTTCTATATAAAATTCGTGTATTTTAACTTTTCTAAGTTTGTTTAATATATAAATGTTAAAATCATTTTGTACAAAGGTAATATTTTAAGAATAATTTTTCTATTTTAAACTTTTTTATATTTTCATAAAATTTCATAATGAAACTAAAAAAAAAAATATAAATTAAGCTAAAAAAAATATAAATTAAGCTAAAAAAAATATATATATTTAAAAAAATTAAATATTTATTAAAAAATTGTTTATTTTACCATAAAAATAAAAAAAAGTAAATAATTGTAAAAAAAAACAACAACAAAAAATCATTGGGTGTTACGGGATTCGAACCAGGAACCCTCTGATTGCTAGGCCAGCCCCATACGAAATAGTAACATCTTGTCACCTGTGAAAAAGAACTCCTAATTGGCATATTTTTATTACAGACCACTTCTTGTTGATGTAATGAAACAAGCGATTCATTTAGGAGTGCTCCGTTTATTTTTGCTGGGTAGTATTAACAAACTTTTATATTTGATTTTGATAAAAAAATATTGCCAAACTTTTGACTTTTAAGATAAAATGAATGAAAAAAATTTAAATTTGATCAAGTTGCTCGAATAATTTAAAAAATGTACTCGATTAACCGAGTAAGGGCAAAACCTCAAAATCGAGTTATTCGTTTACTGGAACAAAAGCAAACCCACTATCTGACTGACTAACCCTATACCGCTGGAGCTAGGCACTTGAAATTTGTCATGGAGGTTCATTCTCCAGCTAAGATGTCCGCTAAGAAAGGATTTTTGGAAATTCCTACGGAGAATGGCAATAAGGGAAAGAGTCTCCCCTTTGGCGGCCTGACCAAACCCCTTAGGATAGAAAGCTAATAAGGGGAAAGTCTCCCCCTTGCCGGCCTGGCCAAACCGCTGAAGCTAGGAACTTGAAATTTGGTATGTGGGTTCCTTATCAGGAGTAGACATATGTATAGCAATGACATGCTTATGGTATTAAAATTAATGATATGCTTTTAATATTCAATAAGAAGTCAGCATTGGCTCAACGATTTTCATAATGTCACAAGTAAAATTCTCGAGAAAAGCAACGGGAATATTTGCAACGTCCCAAAGTTGCATATTCTCAGTTTTTCCCTAGTGGTTACAGTGTTTCCAAAATATAAAAACTTTTTTTTAGTGTTACTTATAATTCTGTGCCTAAAAATCAATTTCAACGTAATTAAATTGTAGTTTGTTTGTAAGATTGGTTGAATTGAAAAAAAAAATTATAAATATATCGGCTAAGCTGGTTTGTTCAGCTAACAAATATTAGCCAAAACTAGTCGCTTGCTTCGGCGGCGGCTCTGCTCCCAAATAAAAGTAGGCGGCGGCGGTGCATCGAATTTGCGCCACACAACCTGTATCTCCGGCAATGATCATAAAATTTGGTTTGTCAATGCACACAGTATAAACTGTCGAGTCTAGGAATTTATAATTCGGTGCAGACATCCGCTAAAACTGGATATTACAGGGATTAACAAAAAGAGGAAGTCTTCCCCATCCTGCACAAACAATTTTGGCCAAAGGTCTGATATTTAAAATATATTTTGTTTGAGGTATGGGTTAATGTAGTGAATATATATTTTGGGTTTTTATAAAATCCTGGTAGTATTGGTGTTTAAAAGAAAAAATTATAAAATTTCATTTAATAAACCGACATATTTATTAAAATTGATTGAGCAGACTAAAGGTTATATTGATTTATTCGTGCACTAGTTTGACTGATCTCACTCCTTTTGTCGTTTAAAAACCTGATTACGATGATATGTAACTATTTATCCAACCATTGATCCATCCATCCATCCATTCAGCCAGCCAGCCAACAATTAATCTATTTCGTTTTTATCCAACCATCCTTAAAAGCATACAAGGAAATAAATCTTACTGACCAGCTAAAACATATCGAATGATGGACGAACGCATGCTGGCAATGATGATTATGAAACTTCACATAGTAAACTTACGAGAACCGATAAATGCGTGTGTATCTAAGCAGCATTTCGTTCTTAACTATCAACGTTAAGTATTTAAAACAAATATGCATTAACCCGATTAAAGTTAAAACAAATAAACAGTTAATGTTTATAATATTTGCGTTACAATTAGGGCTTTTCTTCTACCGGTCCGGGACTTCTACCTGGCCGGGATAGTGGATTTATTTTTGTCGGATTACGGGTATTTAGAAAATATTTTAACTCGACATCAATTGTAAAAATAATAATCTGGGCAGCGCTTAAAATATGCAGTAAAAACCCAAAAAGTTGCCCTTCAAATATGCACTTAAATCAAAATATGCACTAAAAACCAAAAAATATGCACAAACCAAAGTACATATTCATAAAAATTTTAAACATCATTTCAAATACATTTTAGTTACAACACAAATTTTAGCCTTAAAAACTGTATTCATAAACGAATATTAACTTTTACACAAGCTTATATTATTTATGAATACAGTTTTAAGGCTTAAAATTTGTTTTAGCTAAAATGTACTTGAAATGTGAATTAAGATTTTTTATGAATACGGTCGTAAGAATCTAAAAATATCCACTTAAAACCAAAAAAAATTTGTGTTTTTTTTAAATTCGATTTATTACTCGAGAGTGCTGATTTCAAAATAAAATCCAATATAAATGTCAAACAAATGACAACTAGATGCTGTTAAGGAATTGTTTACTTTTAATTAAATGACAACACAGTAGGCGTGTGAAAATGACACACCAAAACCGCGGCACACGTGAACTTAATTTTGGGGCGTAGACTCCAGTGGTATACCCCGTTTTAATACTTAAATCTAACAATGATGGACGTCCATTTTTAGGAGGATACAATTCATTTATGTACAATTCGAAACGTCATTTATGTACAATTCGAAAACTTTGACTTAAACTGAAATCTGTTAGTTCGGTGTCATATGGTTCGAATCTTCAAATTTCATTAGTCTCAAAATGGACGGCCATCTTTGTAAAGCCTGTTTGACACTGCCTTTTTTGCAGCAACTTTACCAGGGTTTTTCTACCAAACACTTTACATATTTTGACATTCCGTTTTGTTTTTCAAAACATTTTATAGAAAAACCACTGGGCCAAGTGGTTGGTATGATATGGAAGCTATATCTAGACTTTATCACATCACACCGAAAAAATCGGTTTAAAAAGTGTAGATAATACAACAAAAAATGATAATGGGACATATATCAACGTTTCGTCGTCAAAGGGTTAAAAACGTCCAGTAAAAAAAGTTTATAATTTTCGTCATCATTATGTATGAATAATTGGATTTAATTTTGTACGAAAAAGTTGTTTAAATTTCAAAATCATTAGATTTTTTTCAAAATCTACCGAAACCTACTTTAAGCTATGTATATTTCGAGCGTAATATTTTATTTTGTTCAAAGTTTATTAAACTGTTTGTGATGCGACGTAAGAAGCTGTATTTTCGTGTTAACATATACGCGTTACCTCATAAAACAAATCTAATTACCCAAAAATGTCTGTTAAGACATAAATTAAGCCATAGTTTGTTTTTTGCATTTTAACATTTACCGTGGATATTCATCAACGTTAAAAATTTAAAGCTTTTACATGTTTGCGTTTAAAGTTACTTTTTCCCGTTACATCCTAAAATGATTTACTGACTTTTTCTGAGTTTTTGGGATGTCAGTTAAACTTGGTTTAACTAAACCAAAAACGAATTTTGTCAGCCATTTTCTATCTTAGGTTAGGTTAGATTATGTCGAAAAGAGGATTCGGAGAAGGGAAATGCTTCCCTAATCCGACTCCCCTGAGGACTTACACTTAAGCCAGAATGTCGGCTTGTTGGTCGGTCCTATGTCACATTCCTACACCAGGAACTCCGTCGCACTGACGAAATTCCTCAACCTCCTCCATCCTATGCCTCTAAGATCCCAAAATGTGGATATTGGGTCACTGGATAGTATTTCGATCCGGATCCAGGCAGATTTTTGGTCTTTATTCAAATAAAACCACTTTCCAATAGCAGTATTCCAGTTGGAAACTACGTTTAACTAAGTTTGAAGATAATCTACATCCTAAGAACCTGATATTAATGTTGATAAGTAAGACCGTTATTTATATATATAAAAGAATAACGTTACTCAGTCAAGGTCAGTGAGTAACGTCAGTGAGTGATATCGTCCGCTAAGACGATAGTTTTCGAAATTCCTACGGGGAGGGGCAAGAAGGGTAAAAGTCTCCCTCTTGGCGGCCTGACCGAACTTCTTGGGATAGAAAGCTAAAATTTTCAATAAGTATTCTTTCGGATATGAGCCAACTTCGTTGTATAAATTACTATTTGGAATTTTGCTCAGAAACGTGGTAAAATAGGGGCTATTAGGGGGAAATATAGAAAAATTACACAAATGAAAATCTTCAAAATGCAATTAACATCGCCCTGGGCTGTCCCATACATATTTTTTTATGCTAATTCGATCGGTGTTGTTAAAAACCTATTCAATACTGTTTCACGGAAAGGGTTATGGTATAGCGGTCATTTTTAATCAAAAGTTTCCGTACAGGTATCGGTAACGGTAACGGTTATCAATTTAAAAGGGGTTTCAAACAGATAACGGTATTAAAAAAGCATCTGATAAATATAAATCTTAGTAAATACTCTAACTTTGGTATTGATACGATACACAATTTCTTTTAGTTGAACAGTTTGTATGGAAAGCCTCATATATGTAACTCCATGCAGTAAAGGAATATATTTTATTACCACCACCCTAATGGAATCTCCTGCCATTTGATTCCATAAAAACATAATTTATTTCTAGTTGTAAAAGTTTACTACGTTAAATTTATTTTTGTTAATTTCAATTAAAAAAAATTTTAAATTCGTTCTTAATTTCCCCAAGCTCCATCAAACGACAGGCAGCCAATGGAGTTGTGATATATATCAATCCATTTGATTAAGAATTTGCTTTATTGTGTAAGTGGTTTTCATTTCATTATTGGACATAAAGTGTCTTTTATGGTTAAAAATATGTCAATGTAAAAAAATAATAAATAAAATTTCTTAACTTTAGTACTTCCGTGTTTTACTATAATGTCGAAGAATAACAAAGATAGAGACAAAACTGATTTAGTTAAAAAGGATTTGAACTCAACAAAAGTAGATATAAAGAATGCACAGTGGGACATATCACAATAAGATATTGAATTAATTTTTTTATTTAAACAAGAATTAATTTAGTTAAATAAACAAAATTTTAAAAAAATAATTTTTACCCGATTTCTCCCACACTGGACCTGAGTCGTATCAAATTTGGAATTTCACATTTTTAAATGGAAGGATGTTTTTTGTTAGTCTCTACTAGCAGATTACAAATATATACATTTTTTGAAAATCGAATTAGAAACAAAATGGCGAACACTTAAAATTTTATATGCAAAAAGTTGCCTATTTTGGGTGCTCATATTGCCGCCCCCGGGGTCTTAAACTCGATATTACGTTACTTATGCCTGTTTTAAATTTCATTCCAATCGGACTACTAAGTAAGAAATGGCAGAATTATGTCCAAAAATTGTGTGATATATCCCACTGTGAAATGTTACCATAAAGAGCACAAAAAATATTTTATTAATTTTCATCGAAATCGTTTTAAAAAATTCATAGTAAATATATTTTAAAGACATTTAAATTTTCTGCTAAAGAGAGTTTCAAATAAATGGTAGAAAACCCAAAAAGTATAGACAGTCAAACGCTAACACATACAAACATATTTTTGCACATTAGGGACACATGTAACTAAATTATATTGAAACACAAATTTGTTAGAAAAAAAATTTTAATCGATCCATTGGTTTTCGAAATATCTTAATATATATTGATTCTTAAGGGGTTTACTAGCTTTAGAAACCAATAAAAACGATAATGTTTAAGGAATTATAAAAAAAATAAATGGTTTACTCAAAAAGTTCTTTTTGCGATACAAAAATATAATATTATTCTAAAAATTATTATTTTTTAACATTTTTTTTAACGTCAAAATATTGTGACATCGTGGGTACTCATCTGAGAAAAAATTTTAATTTTTTCACACATGAATAAATTCTTTAGTCCCTAACGTAGGCGGATTTTTAAATTTTTGATTTGCATTGAAAAGATACGAGGGTAAACTCAAAAATAAAATTAAAAAAAAAAACAAAAAAAAATCGTTGTTTTTTATTTTTCAAAAAAAATACTAGACAAAAATTTAAAAATCTGCAAAACAAAAAAAAAAAACGAATACAAATTGGTACACCCGTTAAGGCTGCACAGTGGCACGCGATTTTCAATATCTTGTTTTGAGAAAAAAGAATTTATAATAAATATTGCTCATGTAAAATATAGGGCAAGGAGTTTGTTTAACAAGCTGTAACCTTTTTATTTCTGCGATTTTTTCTCCAAAATTTTCATAGCATATAGAGAAAGGTTCAAACTATTGAAATATGAATCATTTCTGACTCTCTTATAGGAGATTAAACATTAACCCATTAACACCTAAATGAAATCTGACTAAGATAATTCAATAAAAATTATATTTATGTGATACACTTCTTGAAATAAACCTGTAAAAATAGCATAGAAATGACGTTGTAGGAAGAACTGCTAAAATTATCAATTTTTTTTTTTTGCTAGTTATTAATAAAATATGAACAGCCGAAATAAACTTGCTAACTTTACAAAATGTTGGTTATATTCGAGTTAAATTTTATATAATTGACAATAGCAATTTATTCTGCAAAAATTAGCTGAAACTTTTACTAAATATTTGTAGACTAAAAAGAGCAAACTGTAAACTGTAATATCGAAAAAATAGCTATAATTACCTTAAATTTTGTAGAATGCAAATAACAGTATATTTTGCTAAAGTCAACAGAAACTGTTGCTAAAAATTGGTAATTGCTAATGGAAATTAATAATTTCAAAAGGAGAGATTCTTACAACTTTAAAAATTTCACTTTTTTATGATTTTTTTGTCTACTAATATTTAGCAAATTGTTTGCCGATTTTAGCAGATTAATTTGTAACTTTCAATTAACTAAAATTTACGTCAAATATAACTAAATATTTGTGGATTCAACGTATTTATTTTTGCTATTCTTATCTTACTAATGTTTGGCGATCTGCAAAGCCGTCATATTTGATAAAGACGACGATAACAGTCGACTATAAGTCATTGTTATGAATTACTTACTTTATTTATTTTCATTTATTAAATACTAGCTGACCAGGCAAACGTTGTTTTGCCTTCAAATTTTAATTGTAATTAATTCTTTAAATCAAGAAATTTCTTTTACGCAAATAATAATATAATAATAATATATTTTTTATGTTAAGTGTACCTGTTAAACATGAATTGTTACTTAAAACCATATTATAAAATTTATTGTTTACTTCTTTAACTTTGTTATTAATCTAGGACTATGAGGAACGCTAAAACAATTTTTGAACAACATTATTAAATAAGCTTGCAAAAAGTCTTGAATGTGATAATTTATTTTAATGCTTATTTGTTTTTTGCTTTTGGTACCACGCCCATTTATCCCATTCCCCGCATTTTCAGTTCGACTACTAATGTTTGTAATTGATGGACTCGTATACAATTTGAAGGCTATATAGCTTATATAGAACCCTAGATATTTAATATTAATATTAATTTTGTATATGAGCTAAATAATCACTTTGTATGGGAGCTGCCACGCCCACTGGTATGATCCCGCCCAATTTTCCCATGACTATTCATAATATAATCAACGTGCACAATTTTTTAAGACTCTGGCTATTATAGAACTGTAGATATATGATATTAAATATTTACTTTGTATGGGAGCTGACACGCCCACTGGTCCGATCACGCCCATTTTTCCCATGACTATTCACATTAACAAATAATCAATGTGCACAAATTTCTAAGACTATGGCTATTATAGTACTGTAGATATATGATATTAAATATTTACTTTGTATGGGAGCTGCCACTCCCACTGGTCCGATCCCACCCATTTGTTTCCTGATTATTCAAATCAGTAACATATGGGATACTGCAATGTTTCAAAACTCTTGCTGTCACAATAGTCAAGATATATGATGGTATTCAATTTATGTGGGAGGTGCCACGCCCACTTGAAATATATATAGCCGAAAACCTAATTTGGACTATAACCTTTCAAATGAAACCGGTTTGGGCCAAATCGGTTGGATAGTTTCAGAGTCTATAGAGGACAAACATACAAAGATTGTATTTTATATATATAGATTATTTTTATGTTTCCGCTCATAACTTTAAAAAAAAAAAATTTCGGAACGATATATAGCCTATGTCCATCCTGGAGGACCAAATTAAATATTGGTAAATTTAGAAATCGTATGATTAGTTACGGAGATTACTTTCTACAAACAAACAAACAAACATACAAACATTACCTCTTTATAATATTAGTATAGAAAGATTACAATACAAAATACATACTCGTCAAAATTAAAAAGAGTTGTAAGAAAAGTGAAAAAAAGCTTCCTTAAACAACCGTTTCGAAATTCGGTACCGCAAATCATGATTTAACAAATTTCATTAGTGCCTGAATAAATAATTAACATTTTTAGTAGGGATGTTTTAAAAACTTTCGACACACCTTTCAGATAAAGGTCTTTCAAATTTCATTGAACACTCAGAATATTATGAAGTTCACTGTTTGTAGTTTAATAAAAAAGTTTTCAGTTCAGTTGAAAATAAAGGAACATTTATTTTTCAAAAAAATATTTATGTCAACTTTCTTGTACATTTGTTCAAAATAGTTTGCTACCATTTACCGATTTTTTTAGTTTCATTTATTATTTTCATTTATTTAAAGTTGTATAAAAATTTAACCACAAAAACGGAATACTATCGTTTATTTGTTTCCATTGAAGTTATTATAAATAATTTTTTTTTTATATATTCAAAAAAATCGTGTCTGTTTTTTTATTAAAATGCTTTGGTTATTTACAAAATTATTTCAATTCAAATTACAAGAAATTGAAAACTTTTACACATGTACACTAGGGTGATAACTTTTTTTGGACAACATTCTCCCCAGGGGTTTTCTAATGACAAATATTGTATTAATGATAAAAAAAACTATTTCAGTTCAATTTGGTAAAAAAACCATGCGCACCGACAGCGATTTCTAAAATGCCTTTAATATATTTATTTTAAATTTTTTTTAATAACAATTTTTTTTAAATATGGTTTATACATATGTAAGTAAGCAAATTTGGAAGAAAACTATTCCATTGACTCGAAAACGGACTTTACTATTGATATCAGCATGCCTTAATTATATAGATGTGATGGTCAGACGTTGAGGCATCAAAAAAAGTTTTTTTTTTAACTTTGTTTGATTCAAAACTTTAACGCGTTTGGTGCGGAACCTTTTTTAAACGATAGCGAAAAACTAAAAACGCAGTTCTTAATATTTGTCCATGCCCTACACGATTTTGTCTGGGGAGATTTGATATTTGCAAAAAATGCAAAAAGTTATCACCCTAATGTACACTACATGAAAATGTAATTTAATTTTCAATTATACATTTTGTAGAAAAAAAAGAAACGAAAACAAAAAACTGAAATAATTTAAAATAACTGAATCAACCATTTATTTTTACTGATTTGTAGTTAGAATTTGAACATTTATTTTTAACTTATTATTCATTTGTTCTTATGGATTTTTTAGTTATTTAAACAATATTTAAAAATAAATAAGAAGAAAAATTGAATTTAAATGAAAAGTTAGTAGACAGGATTTCAAGTGATTTATAATTTATTTTAAATAACAGTTTCAATGTAATTTAACAATGTCGAGCTTACATATGTTTTTTTTTTTCCAAAATTCATTATTGTTCGCATTTAGTAGCAGCTCGAAGTTGTGAATTTTTAACAAATGTGTAAAAAAAATATACAGTATTATCATTACATTTGAACGCGTCAACAGGAAATTACAAATTAGGTATAATTTAAAACATCAAACCCTCTTCTTAAACAGATTGCACAAATATAATTTTTTTCGCTAAAATATAATAAAATTCAAAAAATGTCCTTAATTCGCGAATATCTCAAAAAACCCAAAATTAATTGTTTTAAAATTTATTTTACAACTTACTCAAAGTATCACTTACAACATATACAAATTTCAAGTTGGGAATCAGAGGCGTTCCAAATAAACGGAATTTTTCCGAAATTACCTTTGATATTTAATGTAAAAGGTTGTTTTTAACAGAGCACTCTACGATAAATTTCAACATTTTTTGTCACTCATTATAAAATCGATATGTGACAGTTAAACAGGATAAAAAATATAGTTAAACTGTGTACTCAGTTTTTCGTTAACACATAGGATGTGGTCCTTTCAAATGGACATTAAAAGTTGATTTTTCAAACAAATATTTAAAATACATGCATATGTAGGTAACCAATAAATGATGCCAGATGAAAGATCATAATCTCTGCTATTAAACAAAATTATTCGTAATATTTCAGGAAAAACAATTTTAAAATTGTTCTTCTAAAAATGTAATAATTCGATATCCTTGATTGTTTTAAATACTCCAATATCAGCCGTCTAGCTTTATTAGTTTAGCAATAAAAAACATTTGAATTAACCCTGTAAAAATAAAAATCGAACATACCAAAATTTAAAACTATACTTTAGAATTTTGTTTGTACATGGAAATTTGAAATGAAGACGGAGTAGCAGAGTACAGTCAAACCTTTGACATGATTTTTTTTGTTTGGCGAACTTATTTAAAACAGTCAAGGATATTGAAGGATCAAATTTTTAAAAGAACATTTTTAAATTTTACATTTTTTAAGACTACGACAATTAATATTGTGGAATAGCAGAGTGTATGAATTTCATCTGATACCCATATTGGAATCATTTAATGACTACAAGTATTTAAATAATTTGGTTCAAATTTAACTTTTAATATAATTTTGATGTGGGAAAGAAAAACTGAGTACGCAGTTTAACTACATGTAGTCTCCTGTTTAAAATTCATTCGATTTTCCCATACGTGGCAAAAAATATTGAAATTTGTAGCAGAGTGCTATGAAAATATCACTGATACTTTCGCAAAAATTCCGTTTATTTTAAACCTCTGTGATTCGCAAAAAACTGGGGGAATAATGTTGAAGTGCTTAGTAATTATACAACTACATAAGTTTCAAGTTAGTTTTACAAAGTGCTAGTAAAATACTTACAAATTTTTGTAAAATATATAAAATATTTTCAAGAAAAAATTCCATGGTAGGTTTAAAGCCATAAAAATGTGAAAATTAAAATTAAGCAATTTAATTTAAGAAAGTTTGTATCAACTTGCTTTATTCATAACGCGCAGTCAGAATGTAGTTAAAGTATTAAAAAGCTTTAAAGCTTTTCAACTAATTAATACGACTTAAAACATTAAAGTCGCTTAAAATCACTTGACTGCAAAAACATAAATAAATTTTATATTCTCATTGCTGAAAAAAGAAAGAAAAACGAATTAAATTTATTTTGCTAAAAATTTTGAGTAAAGGTACGATAGCTTTTGTGAATTTAAAATCGCAAAAAACTTTATAAAACAAGTCTCTTTTCGCAATAAAATTCACCATTTAATTGATGCGATGAAATTTTCACCGCGTTTTTACAAGAGAGAAACAATCTATAACGGCATTTCTAAAAAAAATATTATAATTGTACTCTTAGGCTAAAAAACAACTCATGATGGATTAGAATTAGGCTGAAGATGACCTAGTCGCGTAGGTCAAAAGTGCGGCACTCCCTCTAGCGCTGATCACCACAAGATTTTTGTCATCTTCTCCTGCATTTATTTACAAATAGTGTTTTCTATTTGTAATAGTATCATTTTAATTATGATCTAAAACCTGACAATTCAAAGTGAAAAAAAAATGTTACGCCGATATGCAAATGTCATTCCGTTCCTGTTTCATTCCCAGCATACCATATGCGCTCTAAATGAGCTCATAAAGACTCTTTTGTCGGAACGCTGACGCTCATAATGAGTTCATAAAATAATCATAAACAGTCATAAAACGCTCATATTTGAGTGGCTTTTTCCACTAAACTGGTCACTCATGAAAGAGCTCTAAATTTTATGCATAAAAGAGTATTTTCCCAGCTTACCATATGCGCTCTAAATGGGCTCATAAAGACTCTTTTGTCGGAGCGCTGACGCTCATAATGAGTTCATAAAATAATCATAAACAGTCATAAAACGCTCATTTTTGAGTGGCTTTTTCCACTAAACTGGTCACTCATGAAAGAGCTCTAAATTTTATGCATAAAAGAGTATTTTATGACTCTTTTTTTAAAAAGCATTTTGAGCTCTTATTCCAGTGCATAAAATAACATTTTTGAGCCTCATTTTGCCTGCATCAAAAACTCTAAATAGTATCCTGAAAATGACGAAAAACAGATAATTCAAAATAGGATCTTTTATTCAATAAGTTAACATATTTGTATTGTTAAAGTAAAATGGTATTAAAATGAATTAAATAAACTGAATGCATTCAACATAAATTCAAAAAATAAAATAAATAATAATAAAACAAAAATTTTTAAATATTAGCACTCTTTCTTTTTAAGAAGTTTGTCACGATATTTAATACGGTCTTTTGCAGTCTGAAACCACCTTAAAGTGCAGTATTTATTATAAAATAACTCACAATTTTGTCTTTACGCTTCCATAAATATTCACTAATGAATCAATTTGTGTAACTTCTTTCTTCTGCTTAGCTGGAATTTACCGTTATCTGTCTGCGTGCAGAAATTACTCATAAAAGCACATAAAATCTATCGTTTATGAGCTCAGAAATATGCGCGCAGAAACCACGCATAAAAAACTCATAAAATTTACCGTTTATGAGCTCAGAAATTTACACGCAAGAAACACTCATAGAAAGTCATAAAATCGATCGTTTATGAGCCCAGAAATATGCACGCAGGAAACACTCACAGAAGCTCATAAAATCGCTCATATATGAGCTCATATATAAGAGCGCTCCGATAATGGTATGCTGGGTTGTATCGTCTGGCGAACACATATACGAAAAAAACCGCACCACACTTATATCCCAGCATACCATATGCGCTCTAAATGAGCTCATAAAGACTCTTTTGTCGGAACGCTGACGCTCATAATGAGTTCATAAAATAATCATAAACAGTCATAAAATGCTCATATTTGAGTGGCTTTTTCCACTAAACTGGTCACTCATGAAAGAGCTCTAAATTTTATGCATAAAAGAGTATTTTCCCAGCTTACCATATGCGCTCTAAATGAGCTCATAAAGACTCTTTGTCGGAGCGCTGACGCTCATAATGAGTTCATAAAATAATCATAAACAGTCATAAAACGCTCATTTTTGAGTGGCTTTTTCCACTAAACTGGTCACTCATGAAAGAGCTCTAAATTTGGATTTTCTTTTCTTAATTTGTTTGAACAAAGTTCACTTATTATTAATTTGCTTTCTTTTAAGCTTGCTCTTTTCATTATTTTAATTATGTATTATTTTTGTATTTATTATAAAATAACTCACAATTTTGTCTTTACGCTTCCAAAAATATTCACTAATGAATCAATTTGTTTAACTTCTTTCTTCTGCTTAGCTGGAATTTACCGTTATCTGTCAGCGTGCAGAAATTACTCATAAAAAGCTCAGAAATATGCGCGCAGAAACCACGCATTAAAAACCCATAAAATTTACCGTTTATGAGCTCAGAAATTTACACGCAAGAAACACTCATAGAAAGTCATAAAATCGATCGTTTATGAGCCCAGAAATATGCACGCAGGAAACACTCACAGAAGCTCATAAAATCGCTCATATATGAGCTCATATATAAGAGCGCTCCGATAATGGTATGCTGGGATTCAACACCATATTTATATTCAATACTTTTACCAATATATGGATACTAATGATAGTAAAACTCATAGAAAAACGCAAAACCAAGCATTATTATTTTATATATCGCTCAAAAAGTTCATATTAATATCATGTATACTTGTCGAGTTAGAGGAGAATATATTTTATTTTTTCTGGAAAGTGGATGCAAAGAGTATTTACTTTATAGAGAAACTGTGATACTCGCGGGCCTCTCAATAATTAGAAAATTCTCACCAAACTCTCACTAATGGCGTTTTCTTTTCTGCCAAAAATGTCACATTTTTTTGCACTTTACCCTCAAATTTCCTTTTTGTGTTCTTTTCTATAATAAGGTAAACACTTTGAGGGGGGTACCCGTGTTTCTTTTCAAAAATATTGCCATAAAAAATCCAAAAAGTGTAATTTTAGAACCCTCAAATTATTTACAGGGTTGTTTTTTGCTCTGTTTTTTCGTTTTACCAACCTCATGCGTATATATTACAAAGTTGTTTGCGAAAAAAGTCTCACCTTGGTAGCCGAGTGGTAGTGTGCTGGCTTCTGATGCAGAAGGTCCCAGATTCAAACCGTCATTGGACCGCTATTTCTTTTATTTACTTTTTATATTTTTATATTTTAGGATTTTTTTATTTTGTGCTATGTTATAATATTTTATTTTTTCTGTTTGCAAGTATTTTATATTTTCGTTAAAAAAATAAAATTATGATAAAAATTATTAAATAAAAAAAAATATGAGACTAACTCTAAATGTAATGCATTTTAACGAAATTGGAAATTAGAATAAAATTATGATTCAATAAATGCTCTTTATGGGAAAATTTTAGTAATAATTCTGTCAGAATTTGAACGTATAATACTTGGTTAACTACATGGATTTCTAATAAATTCGCTTGAAACCATTGTTCCACTTAAAGTAACAGTTAAAAAACATAAATTTAGTAGAATTTTCTGCTGAGGTATTCATATTTCAGCCATAAAAGTAAGTCAATTGGGTCAGGATTCCAAATACTTTTTTCTATAAACATTCTTAACTTTTAAATAATTTTAAAGAATTATTTACTTCTATTTTTGTTTTCTAATTTCTTAATTCATTTAATTTTTGTTTCACATCAAAAGTGGAAGTTACACATGCTTTTAAAGTCAATAAACCCTCAGCGGGAAAGGCTGCCTCAGGGTAGTCTTAATAAAATTTACCTCAAATGCGTCCAATGAGTGTTTTATACTTAGAAATTAATATATTCTGATAGAAAACTAAATTTGCTAAATATTTTGTGAAGAAATTTTTTGTGTGCCGTCCACGGTTTGGAAGCGAGAAAGCTTCAAAATCAAAACTTCGTAAAATTTCAAAAACTAATTATTTTAGAAAAAAAAAAATAGTTTTCCAAAATCAAAAAAACCAATATAATAAAATATAAGTAAGATTGAACCTTTATCATTAATAATAAGTCCTTACTTTAGTACAAGGACTCACAGGATTTTATCAGGATTCCTCTAAATGACATCGTCTTAACTTATAAACTAATACGACTGATTTTTATGAAATTTTGCAGAAAGAAGACATTAATTATTAATAGCAAAGCGTTGAAGTTTAACCAATATAAATTGAAGTTTAGATACTTTTTCGCCTAATTTCACTTTTTCCAAAAAGCGAAAAACGCGATATCTTCTTAAATAGGAGCAGAAAAAATTAGTTTTTCGAGCGTGGTTATATCTTGGTAAGAGAAATATTTTTTGTCCAAAACTTCTCTTTTATATGCTTTAGTTTCCAAAATGCACCCCAAAATATTTTGGCTCATATCGCCTAAATTAGGCAACGATAAACAATTTTGTTGAATAACTTATTATTTGTTTTTCAAGTGGAGCACATGGTATGAATTTCGTTGCAAAACATCGTTTGCCAGTTAGAGGGTTAAAATAATTAGAGTATTTTGTAAATAATAGTTTAACAATTAAATGTTTGCTGGTAAACTACAAAAAATCGATTTTAAACCATGGCGCTACATATATATGTATGTACATGAATGTTATGAATACTTTGATAGCATGCAAAACACTAGTGTCCGACCGAACAGTTCGGCCAAAAAACTATAATTGGTCTGTTTTTTTGGCATCTAGAGGCAATGATGATAAATTTTGGTATTGGAAACATGGTTGTTGAGTTTGATTGAGTGATTTGTGTATAAAATTTAACGAAAAAGCCGAAGTTTAGCTATAAAGTTAAAAGTTCGGCCACCAAACTATTTTTTATTTTGCCGAACTTTCGGAGGCCGAACAGTAAATTCATTGCGTTACTACGGACTTTTATTTAAATTTGGCACTCAAAATCGCTTCTAATCACCCTAATAAACATTTTTCCATTCGCTAAATTTGTCCATAATGTTTTAAAATAAAGAATGCACACCAAATGCATTTTCTGGCCTCACTGCTCGGTCGGACACTACAATATACTATAGATACATACATATAACAATAACAATTTAAACATTATTCACAAATTTGTTAAGTATTTAACAGAAAACTATGAGCTAAATTTCAGTATTTTGGTGTTCAAAAAAATCGGCTTATCTGCTTTCGCAGATAAAATTTTTGAAAATAAAAATTTTGAAAAACATTGAAATTTATTTTTCTGTTTCTATAAACAGAATAATAAAACACGCCAATTATCATTAAAGAAAATGTATTTAATTGTGTAAACTAGTTAAAAAAAACAATACTCCCCATTATTCAAATATTCGGGGCAGCCGAATTTAATCTTAAATTATATCGACCTTTTCTCTTTACATCAATTTGTTGTTTTGATATATAGGCTTTTAAGGTGAAAAATTTCTCTAAATGAAAATAAAAGACTATTTATTTATTTTTTTATAAATCAGACCTTTCGTTTAACAAATTGTTTGCTGATTTAAGTAGACCAATTTTTTACTTTCAATTAACTTAAACATAACTAAAATTTTGTACATTCAACAGATTTATTTTTGCTATTCTTATCTTGCTAATATTTAGTAAAAAAACCGCTAATTTTACCAGTTTTTCCTGCAACGTCATGTTGAACTAATTTTTTGTAGTTTTAGTAAAAAAAATTTACTAATTTGTTTCTATTAGTGCAGATTTATAGTTCTAAGTAAAAAATGTTACATAACTTTTATTATTGTTGACGAACAGAAAAAAAACTATTTCTTTTTTTAATTAGTTTTATTATTAATATTTATTGGTAATGGTAAATTTTAATTTAGAGGGAGTGGGGAGAGGGGAGCGGGCATGGTTCGACTGTTTGTTTGCTTAATGTTGAAAAACAAAGCTCTGACAATAATTTTTAAATTTATGGTAAAAAAAATGGATTTGTTTTGAGATGATTTTCCAATCTAAAAAAGAACTACACTGAAAAAACTAAAACGGGTTTCAATTAAAAAATTTATTAAATCAATTAATATTTTAATTGATTTTGCACCTATCACGGCAATGATACTATGAATTAAACCTTTTATTAAAATTAAGAAGGAAAAAAAGTTATAAATAACTTCTACAAAAAAAATATGATACTCACAAAAAAGTGTGTAATCTATACGTTGGTATGCGTGTTTTTTGCAATGCTGAGTCTGTTTGTGTGTGTGCTTGTTTTGGTTGTTAACTTCAAATGTATTTGGTATTTTATACTGAAAATTTTCTATTTATGCATACAGTGTATGAAAAAATAATATGATAATTGCGTCTAAATAAAATATGTATTTATATATTTAAAAGTCAATTAAAATCTTAATTGATTCAATTAAATATTTGTTTAGAGACAAATTAAATTAAATCAAATCTTTAATTAGATATTTTAGGTTGATAATTTTTTCTGTGTATGGTACAATTTATTTCTTTTATAGCTACGAGTAAGTTTCAGTGTTTTTTTTTTTTTTTGTGAAATTTATGCAACCATGAATGGAATAACTATTCGGCAAAGATTGGTTATTCTCTTTAAACCGAATAGTGTATTCGACACTTTACCGAATAAGTGGCTACCAATATCACATTATTTTCTTATAAAAGTTACTTAACCTAGCAGAAATAACAAGTTCTGACGCCGAATACCAAGTTGGAAAAAAATTTAGTTTTATTTTATAATTATCACTTATTTGGTAATGAATGTTTTTGCTGTGCTGATGCACTTTTGCTTCTTACTGTATGTATGTTTATAGACCATTAAGTACGACTTACCAATCAATTAAAATTTTATCCATACGTATTATTGGTATACACATGTCACGGTTTGTGGGAACAATTTTTAACCCATAAATGCGAACACCAGAAATGTTTTCTTAATTTTATATTTGGGATGTCTCAAAAATGTTGCGATAATAATCAAAACGTACCGAGAATAAAAACATGTGCCACTGATTTGTACCGATTTTTTAAACTTGTAAGTACTAATTGTACTTGTAAATTTAAAATTTTCAATTTAACAGAAAGTATTTAAATATAACTGAAAGAAAGCATTCAATATCTGATGGTTTCTCTACCTTTTCCGAACCTGATTATTTTTCTAACTCTTGAAATCTCAAATATTTCTACTTTTTTCCAATTTTTTTTTTTTCTTAACTGCTAGTCTTTTATGTTTTTATGATAAATCATTAACAAAAGGAAATAACGTTTTAACCTTCGCCACAAATACCCACCCGGCTTTATTTTTTTAATAACTTGGTTAATATTGCTATGATCTAGTGGAAATTTTGACTCCCTGAACAAATTGTTGGGTTCTTAGTCGCTTAGTTTCCGAGATCAAGAATATTTTATTTTTTTTTTTTTTTTTTTATAATTTAACCAATACTCAGGGGATGCCCCCTACTCATGCAGTGCATTGTATTGATCAGGAAAATAAGGTATGGGAAGGAGGAAAGAGGGAGTAGTGTTTGTGGATATTTGATTTAAATTTTTCTAAATTGTAAGTAACAGGGAAGACTTCTGCGGGAAGTTTGTTCCACATACGAATCGTTCGACTAAAAAACGAATTTTCTCTGTAATGCGTTGTGCGAAACACAGGACAATCAACTACAAACGGATGTGCTCTACTAGATAAGCGAGTATTACGAATAAAAACTCGGGCTCGTGGAATAAGTTCACTTATCTCAGATGAGCATCTCCCATGGTAATATCGATAGAAAAGTGACACACAACCCACATTCCGACGATGCTCCAATGAATCAATAGAGTTGGATACACTACTGTCATTGATAAGCTTCACCGCCCTCCCTTGAACACGGTCCAGAAGCTTCAGAATAGACAGTGGAGCCCCTGCCCATATATGAGAGTTGTATTCCATGATAGAATGAATATACGGAACCGAAATACACCGAATAACGGCACACACTTTGGAAAAAAATTGTTCATATACACACAGAGAAAATTTAGCTATTAGCCAACTGAAATTCAGTTACTACGACTCAAATTCGATTATTATTATTTTTACATCAAAGTTCAGTTATTTCAACGGAATTTTATTTGTAACACACAAAATATTCAGAAATCTAATGTAAATATCGTTGTACTAACTGAATTATAAGTTGTTACCATTAATATACACTTTTCAATTCGGTTGGCACTTTATTTCTCTGTGTGTAGAGACTATTTGGCAATTTAAAATACTTTGATCAATTGACACATAAACTAAACTCACTAAGAAGTTCCTGGATTGGTCGAAACTCCGGCAGTCTGGTATACCTCCTTGTGTCTGTTAAATTTTTTCATAAAAATGTTTTCTTCCTGTAAAATAAACTTTAGAAAACTCCTTAGGCCTTCTAACTTTTCTCAATATAACCAAAGTTTAGTTCTTAACCATACCCAGCAAAAACGCAAATCCTTTTCATCGATGAAGTTAACATAGCGTTGTCATAGGGTGGAAGCATTCCAATTGGATTCGTTGGATGTGCGTTTTCCTAATTAAACTTTTTGAAAGCTATTTAAGCATATCATTTTCCTTGGAATTTGTTTTTTAAGCAATATAAGTTAAGCTCAGGCTATTTTCAGAAAAGTTACTCGCCTTTATATTATCTAATTGAATAAAATTAATTTTGAATTAAGCTTAAAAAAAAACCAAATAAAAACTTCTTTATTCACTAAATACAATGAAAAATATAATTTTAAGTTTTAAAAGCATCATTGGTTCGACTAACCGATATATATTTTAGAATCGATTTTATTTTTGAGTTCGTCGTTTATACTTTTGAGATTTTTACACAAAAGACTGGAGTAAAATTTTTAATTTTTATCGCAAAATCTTTCTAAAACATCCCAATTGGAATTTTTGTATTCAAGTGTTTTTTCCACGAACCGTGAAGTGTGAACTTATATACATATGTATGTTTTTTTAATTATCAATAAATTCGGTTCTTTTTCAACATTTTTTGTTTATTTAAACATAAATATCCTTTTTTGTTTATTGATAAAAAAAAAACCATTTGAAAGTTGAATAATCTAGTTAAATTGCAGAAATTGTTAAAAATATTTTATTATTTTTTTTTTTAGTTGCATGGTTTATTTATTTAAACTGTTGAATATTATACGGTTGGTATTGTATATTTTTAACAACTCTCTAAACACTTATAATTGCACTTTTCTTAAACGCGTTCTCCACCAAACTGACTTGATTAGCAGCATTCGCGAGCATTTCAACTGAATACCGGACCACAGCTCTGCCGCGCATCGCATGCACCACAGTATGTAGAAGTTAACGTGTATCCCTCCTTAACCATAAAACCAGCCACATACTTAATGAACATCATCATGATCTTTATACTCGTTTAATACAATGAACGCAATCCAGCGAAACGTAACACAAAATAAAAATAAAAGCAAAAAAAAAAAAAATACAAAAACAAAAATGTGCTGCAACAGGTTGCAACTTTACTGCAACTTTACTGCAACTTACACCAACCACCAAACAACAGTGGATGCTAGCACAACGCATTGAGTGATGCGCGAGTGTATAGATTTCAACACACGCTCACCACTACCGACTTTGCAATTTGTTACCCGATTTGGCAGTTTTTTAAGTCACTTGTGATAAAATGACTATTAACGATTTTGCAAAAATGAATGTTTCACTTAAAATTCAAAAATAGAGAAATTGCAATAATGCGATTGTGCACATTTTAATAATGTGCTTACAAGCAAACTACACAGCGTACAATGATAAAATGTGGACAAACAAATTTAAAAAATTATTTTTTTTTTATAGTAATTAAATGTGCTAAAGTCCCAAAACTTATTTAACAAATTGTGAAAAGCAATCTGATGTAGGCGTGTCCCTATTTTTTGATTTTTTAGATATTTTGATGCCAAACGAAAATTTATATTCCAAATAAAAAGAACCAGCCACCTATGTTATTGTAAGTGGGCTATATTAATTTTTATGATTTATACATCAAAGTTTGCAACTTTTCTTATGTCGATTTTCTATTAAAAAAAATTAAATTTTCAAACTATGAAAACAAAGTAGAATTGGCAATCCTTTGATTTTAGTTTTTTATAAAACTATTTCTATATTAAAATAATTTTTTTAATTTTAAAATTGTAAATCATTTAAGTTTATCTTCAATACATTTTATGTCCATATGTCATGTACATACTAACTTGGTCAACCCCTGTAGTTATTGCACCCAAATTAAGGTTACAGATAAGAAAGTACATCCTTTATTCATATACCAAATTTCAGCTATTTAAATTAATAAACTAGGAAATTATAGAGCTATGACCGTATTTTACCACTGTGAGTGCAGTGAAGATTTTTATGAAACTCAGATATGTTAGCAGAAGTTAAAAATTGGCTTGAAATCTCTTTTCGGGAAAAGTCGTTATCAATGGCAATGAACAGGACAGGAATTTCATGCACTAAAAAATGAAAAATATTCTCTAAGAAACAAAAAATATGCACTAAAAACCTTAAACAATATGCAATTCAAATTTTGGATTCCCGGTTAAAAATCAACATAAATCCATCCATTTATGAACATGCATGTACGTATGAACTCACTCATGCTCATATATGAAGTCATTATACATGTCCATTAGAGCGGCATATTTTTCAACTTTTGATTGTTATCAATTATTGTTGCGATTATTGTAGAACTGGTTCGAAAAGTTAGGTGGTGCGAATTTGAGAAAAATCGGATAGCATTAACCCGTGGCCCCACAAACAAAGTTTTTGATTTTTGATAATTTTTTAATTTTTTTTTAAACTACTTTAATAAAATTATGTCTTGCGACACATCATTTTTAATTTAATTTGGCATGCTAAGCACGATTATTGAAATCGGAATAACTGTTTCCGAGATATTGCGACTTTAATATTTAGTTAACTAAAATTTTGTAAAGTTAACAGATTTATTTTTGCTGTTCTTATTTTATTAATATTTAGCAAAAAAAATCTGCTAAATTTATTAGTTTTTTATGCAATATCATTTTTAACTAATTTTTAGTATCTTTTTCTTCTATTTTACGGGTTTTTTATTATGAGTGAACGAATCATTTATGAACACATATGAATCATGTATGGATGCATGTGGACATGTATGAAGCATGTGTGCTCATGTATGGATCCATGTATGTAGATTTTTAACAGGGTTTTCAAAAATCGATTTTTTACTAGAAAGTGATGGTTTCAAAATGAAATAAAATATAAATATCTAACAAATGACAACTCAATGCTATATTAAGGGGTACAAATGCTTTCTTTCATTAATTCTAAATAAAATCTTAATTTAAATTTCTACAAAACATGCGACTAAATTTAAAATATACAACAAAAAATCCCAAAATATGCATTTATAGCAAAATGTACAAAAATATGCATTTATAGCAAAATATGCAAAAATACGCAATAAGAAATCGATGCCATTTTGTCGCAAATTCTTTGATTCGTAAAAGTATTTCGTCAAAATCAATTTTGGGCTACTGACTACAAACATGTATTTGCATGAAAGTCGCTGTCCTGGTAATGAAATTATTTTCATTATAATTTTTTTAATTAATGAAAATGACTTTAAATTGCATTGTCATTAATAACGAATCAATTAAATAAAATAAGTACCATTGAAAAATAGGCATTTAAAATTGTAAAAAAAAATGCTCAAATCAGGGATGGGAAAGCCCTCGCTCAGACTCATACTTATTTTAAATAATTAAAGAGCCCGAAATTTCTGAAATCATATAGATATTAATTGTCAGTCTGGTTTGTAACAAAGTAAAGTAGAGCGATATGGAGTGGCACGATTGGAATTGGAACACTAAACACAGAAAATGAAATGGAATAAAATGGGGAACGAAATTTGAATTTGGCGTATTATCACACATATTGGGGGAAAAAAATTAATAAGTCACCCTGGGATAATTCTCTAAAGGAGGAGCATTAGGAGCATTAATACAAAAAAGATGCTAAGGATTCCGTTTTTTCCAAAGCGGTCACACGGTTAGTATTTTTTTTTTTGCTTTCAATATAAATTTAGATGAAGTATTAACTTAGAGTATAATTCAATATAAATTTAGACGAAGTCCAATAAAAATAAGTTCGTACCCAGTTCAATACAATTTCGTTAAACAAATGTTTTTTATCAATTGTAAATAGTTTTTTTTATGCATTAGTGCGATTTCATTATCAGTAATAACGATTTTTTTAATGGAAAATATTTCAATATCATTAAATGGTAATGATTTTTTTTTCATTTTCATTAGTATCAACAAATTTGGTTTTGATTGAATATTTTATTTGAATTTTTCTTAGTTTTACGTAAAAAAAACCCTTTAAGCAATTAGCTATTTTAATTATATTTTAAAGTTAGTTTGTATTGTTTAATATATATTCCCTGTGTACGTTATGTAATTAAAAGAAAACTTGAGTTATGTATTGAAAAATACGCATTTAAAAAAAGACTAAAAACTGTTTATTAATCCCAGTTTTGCATATAAACTTGACAGGGCTTAGCCGGTTAACTGGTTTTGCCGCATATGCTGCGACTGTCAAAAAAGTAATGGTACTTTAATATTTGATGCTTTTAATAGTAATCGTAATCTTGTCTTTCATTTGGCCCATTACATTTTAAGTTTGGACCGTTGGTTCAAAAGTTATGGTAAATTTTGTAAAATTTGTTTTGCTTGTTTTGAAATTAATAAAGCAAATAAGAGGTTAAGCAGCTTAAATCCTTTTTAATATACATGCTCGCTGCTAAAACTATTTTTATGTTTTTGTTTTTAATTAAATTAAAAAAAATATAAGTGCATACTTTTTTAATTTTTAGTGCGTATTTTAATATTTTTCGCGCATATTATATGCGCTTAAAACACATTTATTAGTGCTTGAAGTTCCTGTCCCTGTTTATTAGAGTTCGTTTGTAAAATTTAACTTTGAAATATCTAAAAGTGATGCAAAATTGAAAAATTTTGAAGTTAACATAATATTTAAAATTGGTTTATTTTAAACACACACAATGCAAAATAAATGCAATCAGAAGAAAACAGCATCAAATTATCCGATGTTTAGCAACCCGTTTAAAAGTTGTATAGCTTTAAAATTAGATTTTTTAGTCTTTGAATAAAATTAGAAAAAACAAATTTTGTCATTAGGCGCATATATAATTATGTATGGGGTTTTATATAGCAATGCATAATTATATATTGTGCGCAAGGAAAATATTAATGATGTTGAACCATATATAATCATATCTCAAACTATATTTATGGTCTTGTGTCATATATGGTATATTATATAATTATATCTTATATTACTTGATATCGTATATAATTATGTCTTAAGTTGTATTATACATATGGCATCATATATAAAAAAAATTATAAGACATAATATATTATTATATCTTAAATTATATAGCTTATATGTCACCATATATGATTACATATTATGTTATATATGAAAATGTATTATTATATATGACATAAGATTTCTCATATATTATTATGTATAGCATGTATGCTTAATATCTTATTATATAAAGGTCATTATATAATAATATATCGTTAGATATGCTACCATATAAGAAACATAGAATAATTAATGGCTATACATGACGGCATATATAATATCATATTATAATATATTTTAAGATGAAAAAACATAAGATAATATATACATTTTTTTACTCGGCACATGTGCCAGAAATGGTTACGTTGTTGTTGGTTTTTTGGAAAATAAAATTTTGCTGGGATACAATTAAAAAAGTTAAAGTCTTCTACTGATATATTTAAATGAAATAAAACTACATTTTCATGCAATTTTGCAATTAATTATCTAAAAAAAAATTTAATATATTATTTCACTGACTGGTTTTTTCTTTCTTATTCAACAAAATATGAATTATTTATACAAATCCAAATATTTGATGGATTATACATGCAATCTATGAGTGGATGCTGATTATGGTATGATTATCTTTAAACAATTTACTTAACGAAGTGTAAAGTCTTTTCATTTTAACACAATAGTGCGGTTTTAAAAGATCTGTGCTTTTTAGCCTGCCTGCCTGCCTGCCTGCCTGCCTGCCTGCCTGCCTGCCTGCCTGTCCGACTTTAAATCCTAAATCACGCAATTCAGAAATGGTTCAGAAGTATGATTATTTGTTTATTACACACATATAATCCAATTTTGAAATGGCTATGTGATTGCATACTCGATTATTTATTAGACGTCGCCAGAAAAGTATAAAATTTCTTTTTTTGGATATCATGACTTTTTAACCAATTTTTTTTTTTTGAAAAAGGCGAGTTTCTCGACCACTCTATTGCCCAAATGGTGCACCGTAGAAACTGTAAAAAAAAAGTTTTTTTTAACAACTTTTGGAGTAGAATTGAATGTCGAGTTAAAATTTCATATAAATTGCTCTGTACTCTATATCAACGTGTTTGGTCACCGAGCGCATAGAGAAGGAATTTCAATTTAAAAGCAATAATGGACAAGTTGAAGTGCAACTTCATTGCTTCTATGAACAAAATTCATTAATATCATGCAAATAAATCTCTCACTCAGTGTCACAAAGCTTTTTGTTAAAAACGAGATTAAATCAATACGCGTTGTATTAGATTGTTAATGTTAATAAATTTTGAAATATTTTTAAACAGCTCTTAATAACTCATACTTGATAAAACAAAATGTTTGAAAATATTTATTTTTATTTGAATCGATCAAATATTATTATTGAATTGTTAAAAAAAAAAATGATGGAATTTACTAATTTTAACAGATTATTCGGGTCGTGTAATTATTTGAGTTTTTAATTATTTGTTACGACATTAAACGAAATACAGGCTATTAATCGGGGAATCGGTTAATCGATTAACCGAATTGGAAACACTACATACCAGAATGATACAAATTGCTGGAAAACGACTAAAAACAATGTAAATATTTTAACACTCTTTACGAGAATTTTAGAAAGATATACTCCGATTTGATCAAAAAATTGCCTTTTTAATTTTAATGAATTTCTGACCATAATTTACTTAAAATGTTTTTCTGTTTTTTTCTATTTTTTTATTTAATTTATGTGGCAACATTTCTGTCAATCGCCTCTGGTCAGTTTTGAAAAACATTTTGTGATCATTAGACCAAAATGAGCCACTGAATACAATTGTTTTTGTTAACTGTACATCTGCACTTGAAGTTAGTATCAAGTGTTTGCCACCGACTACCAAAAATTTCAAAAAGCTGGTCAAAAGGAACATAAAACCGTATTTATACACAACAATATAGTCTTTTATTATATATCCCAGCAAAATTTTAACAATGCATTATTATTACCATGCAGACTAATAAATATTTTTGTAGTGCATATTAACAATTTCAAAATTTCTTCTTCGTTTACTTTTATTGTTTAAAAAAAGTAGATTCTTTTTAATTCCACATCAATGCCGTTTTGTAGGTAATTATAAATTATATTTTAAAAGCATAAATCCGTCGGCGTGAATAGTTGTTGGTGAAAGCTGACAAAGTTTTATAGGTCAAAAGTTAAAATTAAAAAAAAAATGAAACCATTTTATTTAAATTTATGTATTAGACATGGGCAAATGCGGCCCGAGAACAAATTTTGTGCTGCTCCTTATCATTGTCAAACAAAAAAGCCGCTTGATAAATCAAAAAATAAATCAAATAAATCTATGTAAATTTTTCAGATATTGGCCATTTTACAAATAAAACATTTTGATGACAATTTCTTATAAAATAATTTTACGAAAAGTTTAATCATATTTATGTTAACTTCATAAATATGGAATCTTTTTAATTCCATTTTGGTTAAAAATTTTAATTGCGATAACGGTTCGTTTATTTAGGCCGTGTTTGTGGGATCTCAGTTAAATAAACTTGGTTTAGTTAAACCGGTAACGAATTTTGTCTGCCATTTCCAAGTTTATTAACAAACGTTTGTCGGAACCACTTCATCTTGTTTAGAATTTTGTTCTTTATCATAATAAAACAAAAGAAACCACATTTTAAACTTAATCAACATCATAAAAACCCGACCTTACTGTAATTAATCGCACATTCTTACGAAAATTCGCTGAAACTAAATGTATAAATTTAACAATTTTTAAAAATAACTGCACACAGGGAAAATATTAGTTGGAATTTAATCAATCGCATTAAAAGTCTTTCCTATTGATTCTTATTCTATAGCAAGTACGTACTATATATATTCAAAGCAAACTAAACATTATTATCATGAAATGACAGTAGTTGTAACAAAAAAATGGTAAATTTTACTAACAATTTGTTATCCAAACTATATTCAAATAATAGATACTATTTAAATAATTCGTAATTGTTCCAACCGTCTATAAAATACATTTCCACAGCTTGAACCTATTTGATAATTATGATTGTACAAATATTGTTCAACTTTACAACAAATCATACTTGCAACTAAAGCATTTGCCTTTTTCTTAAATGTCAAAAAATAAAATAAAAATTTCAATTAAATTAATTTTCAAGAATAAACATTTTTACATTTCCTAACTGATAGAATTCCTTTGCTGATCGCAAGAAATGTTTTTACCAAAATTATTGGAGTATTTCAAAATTGGAGTCATATCCTGATGAAAACTGATTGGATTTTGGTAAAATATTAATGGAAAAATCTCTTTGAGAAATGCTACAATATCTGTAAAGTTAGTATTAAAAAAAGTGCAAAAAAGTATCATAAAATTAAATTTACTACACTCATAGAAATAAACCTGTGTAAATAGCAGAAAAATCTATTCAAAATTAGTTAAAAATGACCTTGCAAAAAAACTGCTTAATTTAGCAGATTTTTTGCTAAATATTAATAAAATAAGAAAAGCAAATATAAATCTGTTAACCTTACAAAATTTTAGTTATATTCGATGTGAATTTTAGTTAATTGAAAACAGCATTTTACTCTGTAAAATTAGCAAAATCAATTGTTAAATATTTGCAGACTCAAAATAGCAAACAAAAACTGCAATATTAACAAAATTTTAGTAAAATGCAAATAACAGTTTATTTTTCTGAAATCAACAGAAATGTTTGCTAAAAAATTGTAGATTGCTGATTTCATAAAAATTTCACATTTTTTAATGATTTTTGGTGCACTAATATTTTGTAAATGTTTTTGCTGATTTTAGCAGATTATTTTGTTACTTTTAATTAACTAAAATTTAGCTTAAATATAACTAAATATTAGTAAATTCAAAACATTTATTTTTGGTATTCTTATATTACTAATATTAAGTACACAAATCTGCTAGTTTTAGCAGTTTTTTCTGCAAGGTAGCTTTTAACTAATCTTTAGTAGCTATTTATTTTTTATTTCTATGAGTGTAAGGAATATGTTTAGTATCTTTTACGGAAAAACTATATGTTTCAACTTTAACTGCTCAATTAGATTCAGAGGCATAACTTTAATGTGCCAACAGATTTTGGACCTTTTTGTAGAAATACATCATTTATGCGTAAATTACAGGTATTATTTTTTGCCGAAACCTAAAATTAATTTTAAAATCTGAACAGGATTCCTGCAGAAAAAATATTTAATCATTTGTGGGTTACTGAAGTACATTTTTCGCAGATAAATCCTTATATTTTATAGTGTATACTGCTAGAAAATATTTCGCATTCTTATTTACGTTAATATATATAGATACTTAAAAACATTTAATTTATAATTTTACAGTATGTAAAAAAAATAATTGCTTTAGTTTAAGAAATCGCAGTATATCCCGTTTTTTATAAGAAAGATTAAAAAGGGATGCCTTTATAATATTTTTTTTTTTTGGGTTTCAATAGGAAATAGCAAAAAACTGAAACGATTGGTTAAAAACTTGTATTTTATATGTATTTGTATTAAATTTTGTTTTGTTTTAATTAATAAAAATAAAAAAAATATATATTCTAAATTGGAAATGGTGTATTTATTTCAATAAATTCGATTGAATCAACAATCATTTATATTTAATTCAGTAGGGATAATTAAAAATGTCGGTATGTGCAACAATATTTATTTATCGTTCTAATAGAAACTTGGTTACAACTATCGAATCAACAATAGATTTTAAGGTAGTACATGTGACTATCAGAATTCGGTTGGCAAAAAATACGGTTGGGGCAACAAAACTATTTTCTGTGTGTGATTCCAAAATACAAAATCTAAAGGTAGTTTGATCACGCGAAACTTTGGCTAAATTGGAATTACGTTATTCGTGTTCCTCTAGAAAAAGTACTCTATCTTTTTGCTTTTAAACCGCTTTACTATTGTGGGCACATTAATGTAATTTACCTCAAACGTTGCGTTATTAAGTGTGTTCGATAACACAAAAATTTTTAAAAATTTGTAAAAGTTTTTACTGGAAGGTGTTCGTTAACACAAATACTCAGTAAGAAATAGTAAGAAGAGAGAGTAAAATGACAGGTTGTTGACAAAAAACTTACAAGTTTTTACTGGAGAAATTTTTGCCAGTAAGAATTTGTAAGAAGAAAAAAACATATGATTGAAAAAATATGCTTGTATTTTTAGTTAACAAAAAAAATATTAAATTAAATTTTAATTATCTATGGATTCAAAGTGCAAAATATTAAAGAATTAACTATGGAAGAAATTCAAAAACATTCTAAATTATTTCTGGTCGACAATTTCAATTAACTTTTATCTTTCCATAATGACCAGTTGATTTTTTTTAATATTTGTTATTTAAAATCAGCTGTTTTATATATTTTACCAATTGTTACAAATTTTCCGTTCGTTTACTTTTTTGTAAATTTGTCTTACTCTCTGTAATTTTGTTACTGAGTAATTTTTACTGGACTTTACTGGGAAAGTAATCGAACACACTTATTATAACTACTTTCAGCTGCCATTCATTTCATGGTCAAAAACGGCACAAATTGTAAAATTGTAAAAATTTGGCTGCAATCCATTACGACAGACAACGCAACTTTTGCCTGGTAGATGACACATCCATTTCAAGTAAACTTTATTTAGCTACTAGTTAGGAAGAACCAACACCCTTTGGTCTTGAATTTTTGCAGGCTAACTGTTGTGAAGGTAATTAAACCATATATACCATATATCCATCAATCGTTGACTTCTAACCCATTTTACGCTGCCGTTGCTTTAAAGTAACACCTACTTTTAAGGCCCGATAATTTTGGATAAAAGGCAGATATAATAACGCAGTAAAAAGCATATGATAAATTGAGGTCTTGTTAATGCAAACAATTAAGAAAAAATTAAGAAGTACTCTTCCAGGGCTGACATATAATTAATTTAAAAATACAATTTTCAAATTTTTTTTAAAGCTCTTCTTTGAAAATTTTTGAATTTATGGAAGGAAGACTGCTGTTATATAGGTTAAATTCTGATTTGATTAGGGACATATGGAAAACTATTTTCAATGAGAACAAATTGTTGTTCAGTATATACTTATTATGTAGAATTAAAAGATCGGATCAAGAACTTTCCGAACTTGAAAAAACAATGCAGAAAATATGCAGGAAAAAACTCTATTTGCTTTTGTTACTGTAAAAATATGTATTTTCTTCCAACAAGCAAACAATTTTAAAAATTATTTCGCCAGTGTTGCCATTTTAAAGTTTTGAAATATTGTCTAACAACACCAATAGTTTTGAAAAATTCTCAAAAATCGTGAAAATTCAATAGATCAAATTGTGTACTACGGCACTTATAATTGAATTATTACACACAGAAAAATAACCTGCCAACCGAATTGAAAAGTGTATATTAATGGTTAAAACTTTCAGTTAGTATAATGATATTTATATTATATTTCTGTATATTATGGTTGTAGCAAATTCAGTTGAGTTAACCGAACTTTGTTGAGCAAACTACTGTTTAACTGTACAAACCGACTGAAATTCCTATAAAGCGAATTTGAATCGTAGTAGCCGAATTTTAGTTGGCGAATAGCTGACTTTTTCTTTGTGTGTATTTATTATTGATGTCATATTTTGTGAATTCGGAGAAACTTTTTCCTAAAAGATTAAAAGTTATATTTCCTGCATAGAATTTTCCATGATTTCTAGGCGGATTTAAACCATTACATGTAAACTATTTAATTCTTATATGAGTAATTGCAGATTTTGCTTTACTTTTATGAGACTAATTTCATCAATCGAGTTTTAAATTCTCTTTTAACGCATTTTATACCACTCATTGAATCCGAGGGAATTTTTTTAATGGAATTGGGTAGAAAGATCTAACGGTGTCTCAATAAGCTTTTTCCGAAGTTTTTTTTACACTTATTGCGCTCTCTAGCGGTGGTATTCACAATTTTTTATTCAAAATTTGACGCTTTGCATGTACAATAATATACACTTTTCTATTCGGTTGGCAGGTTATTTCTCTGTGTGTAATAATTCATTTATTAACAAAAAATTTAATTTTCTTAGTATACATATATAATTTTGGCCAGAATAATTGTTTTTTGACCATTGTGCAGTGTAATGATGCTGTCTTTTTTATTTGACTATTTTTCTCAAAAGCACGTTACAAGTTGTTTTCGAGAGTCGATGAATAATTATTATCATGATAATATCTGTAATATTCAACAGGACCCAAAGAAATGTTGGAGATTTTTGAACCAAAGCTTAGGAAGGAGCATAAAAAATCAAATTAACTTAAAAAATTCTTTTGGTGAACTAATAAATGATGATGTAATAAAATGTGCACGTCTAAATCAATATTTCCTAAAACTATGAAAGAAAACATTATTTCTTACCCCACAGACTCGTTTAACAATCTTAGAACCATAAGCCGTCATAATAGCAGATTCCATTTTAATGTTATAACGTTCGAAGAAATTTTACAAATAATTTCAAATCTATCTGTAAACAAAAGCTCTGGTCATGATAACTTGTCCCCAAGGACATTTTTAAAGTGCAGTCAAGAAATTGGACCGCATTTATTTAATATTTTTCAGAGTATTATCGAAACTTCAGAATATCCAAATATTTTAAAAATTTCAAAAACTGTCCCATTGCCGAAGGAAGTAAATGCTAGTCGAGGAGAAATATAGACCTATTGCGTTATTATCCATAATTGATAAAATTTTTGAGAAAATAATCCATCAACAAGTGCTAACGTACTTTGAAAATAACAAACTAATTTATGAATGTCAGTATGGTTTCAGAAAAGGAAGTGGAACTGAGAATGCAGTGGTAAATGTTGTTAACTATATATGTAAGGGGTTGGATCAAGGATTTAAAGCTGTGGCAGGTATTTTCTATGACTTTTCTAAAGCCTTTGACCTCGTAGATCATAATATAATGTTACAAAAATTGGAATATTATGGAATCATGGGTCGAGAATTGAATCTTTTTAAGAGTTATTTAACAAATAGAAAGCAATTCGTGGAAATAAATAGCAGTCAAAGTTTTCTTGGTAATGTTGAGCATGGTGTGCCTCAAGGCAGGTCCACTTTTGTTTACAATTTATGTGAATGATATCATAAATCTTGGACTTTCCGGAAAGATTATATGTATGCTGATTATATATCCTTATAATCATATACCCATATAAACATGAAACTGCATTAAAAGCATACATCGAAAGAGATGCAGCATTAATTTTTGAATATTCGAGGCTAAACAAATTGGTTATAAAGATCTAAGATTTAAACCCTACCTGAATAACAACGCTGGTAGTTTTAGTATATATGTGGATGGTGAAGAAGTGTTTGAAAGTCAGTCGATAAGGTATTTGGGAGTGGAATTAGAAAATAATTTGTCTTGGAATATGCACATTCAAAATTTGAAATCGAGAATATCTCCAGTTATTGGATTGTTGTACAAATTTAAAAATAAATTCAAAGCCATTTAAATTATCTAGTATTGGTATATGGTTCTAAAAATAATACTGAACCTAAAGCTTTGCAAAGAGTACAAAACAAAGCATTAAAAACGGTTTATAATTTACCAATAATGTATTCCACACTTTCTTTATACAAAAATGTTTCAAAAAATATTTTACCTATATATAGGCAATTGCAAAAGCAATTGCTAGTGTTTATATTTAAAGCATTGCAGAATATTGGCCACAACACTATATCTTTTGAAATAAATCAAACAGCCATCAACACACGAAGTAGCTCAAATTTAAGAGTGACAAGATGTTGACTCGAAACCACAAAGAAGAGAATCGAATATATTGGGTGCATGGAATATAATAACTTACCCCAAAATCTAAGAAATATTGGAAGAATTTCAGCTTTTAAATCCTCTTTAAAAGAGCATTTCTTAAACAATTTAGAAATGCTTTTAATGTTATAATTTTATAAAAAAAAAAAAAATAATGTAAACTTTAAATGAAATTTTGAATATTATTAATTTATTATTTGATAAAATTGAATGCCAACTCGCCTCAACAATGTCATATGACGCTGAGGCAAACTTAATGTTGTAATAAACTTTTTGTTAATAAATTATAAACTAAAAAAAAAAAAAAAATTGTTTTAATAGAACATTCAAAAGGTTGATCCAAAATGAATAATACATTTTCAATATTATTGTCAGCATTATTGTCATTTTGAGCTACACAGTGCAATAAGATGTACAATAATTTTGCATAAAATATGGCACCACTCTCTTGTTCTTTTGTTGAAGAATATAAAAATTACAAAATGTGGCCAACACACTAAAAAATATTTTTCACATTTCTTGGTTGCGCAATAAGAATCATTTTTTTTTTTTTTTTTTTCCAATATTTTGTACAACCTTCCAATATGACATACACACGGTTATATTTTGCACAATAGCAAAAGTTGCACAATAATATTGCGTAGTGTATGGGTACCTTAAATTATTAAAATTCATGTTGGAATTTCTGAGTATAATTGAGTTAAATTTAAAAATCGGTTAACCGTTTTTTTTAATGACAGAAAACGAAACCAGATTTTTTATAATTTCAACTATTCGGAAAACGCGATTTTCGAAAAAATGGGAATAAGGCAATATTTTATTTGTGTAAAAATATAATTTAAAGTTATCAAACTGTGGAAGCAGACTGTTCCTCGCTGTTTTATATAAAATGTAATCTAAATTTTAAACTTACAGTAAAGTCCTACATCAGTGAATTTGATATTTAAAATAACTAACGTGAAAGAAAAGTCGGATGGAAAAATCTTGTTAACATATGTGGAAGCTAACATTTTGAATTTATTAAATCTAGGTGATTACAAAAAGCGAACACTAACGTATGCGGAATGAAATTGAATGAAGTAGATGTAGTGGAGGCGCGGATAATGGTACTAAAAAGTACAACTCTAGTAAGACATATAAAAAAAATCAACCATGGCAGATTTTTGTGTCTGTTTTTTATACATAAAACAAAATTGTGGATTAAAACAACTCAAATTTAGCGTTGTTACCGGCTGGTGAAAGTAATTGTCTATTAATAAAATAAGAGACAAAATAAAACATTTCTAAAACAAAATATTTAAATTTAATAAAGATTAAATGTGTATTTTTAAAATTGCAAACAAATATACGTTCAGGTAGACAGCATAAAGCGGAAGACAAGGACACACATCTTATGTACCTTTTATGTTTCCTTTTTCATATGGCAAAAAAAAAGGGTTGTATATGTCATATTTTGTTATTTTTTCCTTTCGTTTCTACAATTATCTACGGCATTTGCCTTCCTTTAAAAGAGACATAATTTAGACAACCATTGATGTAAGTAGTTGAAAGATAATATTGTTTTTGTTAGGTATATATAGTTATTTCTATTTTTGTAAATATTACATTAATTTATGTTGTCAATGTGGGAGTAAGAACATTTTTATATTATGTAACGCATTGTAAATTATTTTTAAAAGAATCACAACAATATGTTTATGATTTTCAGCAAATAATTTTATTTTTCTACAAATTTGTTGAGTTTTATTCAGTCTACTAATATTCAGCACAAATTTTGTTTAATTTTAGTGTTTTTTAATGTTTAATCTACTAAGTGTTAGCAAAAATTTTGCTGAATGTACTAATTTTGTTGGTAAAAAATCAGCTCGATGATTTTCAAAAAGATTTGGCAGACATTAGCAATTTTTTTTTTTTTTGGAAAAACATTAAAAAATGTTTCTTAATTATACGCAAACACAAAAAAAGTTACCGAAAGAATAATAGTGCTGTTTCCAAAACGTAAGAAGTAACCTTAAATCTTCAATTCACAAGTCAAAAAACGCAAATATTTTCAACATGCACTAATAGTCATATTTAATCTTAGATGGCAATAAATGGCAAGGAAAATATTTTTTTTCGAGAGAAATAACTTTACTAATGATAAAATTAAAAATTTAGACCAATCTTATATTCAAATATAAAAAAAACCCATTCAACAATTTTGAAAAGAAGCTCAGAAAACTCCAGACATCGAAATTTTCAATAGCTATGGACAAAGTACCTTCAAACTGCCTCAAATTGGATGAATTGTGCCAATGTTTTTTTTTACATTAAATTAATTTAGTGCATTGTTTTAAAAAAAAAGTAAAATTGAGTTTAAATTTGTGTTAGAAAAAAATACAGCGTTTTCCATTTTGTTGGAATTTCATTTCGCAAACGTTATTATTAAAAATTTAATTTTTAACTTTTATGGAACAGCATTTTTGTAGTTTACACACACAATTATTTCTACTAACGTAAAATTCCTTCACTAAAATTTTTTTGAGTGTACTAAGAAAAACATCGATTAATATTAGTGAGTAAAATTTTATTCACACCGACTCAATCACGCAAAAGTGCCACGACGTGCATTAATTTTGGATTCATATATGTACAATGCCACCTCGCTAAACGCACCCTCGAAGAGCGCAACTCCTCAATTATTTTAATGCAACTAAAGGCTGCCATTACTCGAATGTATACGTAACGGAAACGGATTGTAACTCCCCTATAAAGAATTTAATGTGTAAAATTTGTTGTTCCTTTATCACATATTAAAGACATTTGGGGATAGTAAATTCAGATGAGAATAGATTTTCTCTTCGCTTCTCCATTTAATGCGTTCGATAAAGACAACAAAATTGATTAAAAAATATTTAACTGGGAAATATAACTTCTCAGGCGTCGTCGTCATTGCGTGTTTGCCAAAAACTGCAAATAACATAAAAAGATTAGAATTTTTATGGAACTTTATGCAGTTAAGAATGTTTTGCTTTATAGCACAATTTGGTCAGTCGGCATAAAGTAAATAATTAATTAATTTATGAATTAAAATTAGTTAAAATAGTTCTGCTCATGCTTTTTCTTTTTAACATATCAACATATGTGTTAATTCATAAAAAAACGAAATAGTATTCGGTCATGGAGGAATTACTAAGGAGTGACACTAGCAAAATCTTTTGGCGCCATTATTACTTTTTCGACAAATATCAGAACAATAATATTCAGGAGTTCTTAAAAGAAAATACGAAAACGATGTTTTAATTAAAGAGTAAAATCTACCCAGACAGAAATTCAAAATAATACAATGGCAGAGCAGTGAATTAATTAAAAATACTACGATTTGTTAAAATATGGTTTAACGCATTAATGGCATGTCATAGATCCGCTGGACATTTTTTAAGGGGGTCTTCTGGTTTGGAAAAATGTGTTTTCGATTTTTTTAGCTTAGATATTCAGAAATATTATTCTAAAAGGATTAATCCCAAAAATTCGAATTAGTTTGGGAGATAAAGCCACTTTTGCGAAGGCAATGTTTTTGACTAAATGAGGCATTCATTGAGTGCCAGAAAATTGATAGCCACGTTAATTCGACGCGGAATTAACGTGGGGGCTATGGTCCCATGCTCAAAGTTGTTTACTATTTGTTTTTTACACTAGACTAAAAAAATGGTCAAATATCGATTTTTAATTTTTAAATGTACATACTAATCCCGTTTTCCGTTTTGCTTTCAGATAACCGCGAGTCCCCGAAAGCTGCGTGCCAACAACACATAATTTTTTGGTAAGAAATGTTTGTAATTTTTTTTTCCTTAAAGAGTCTCTAGTGGACATATTGGCAGCTAAAGTTGAAACGTTGATATGATAAATCCTAGACGGTTGAAGATATTTGAAAAATTTAAATTTTGTAAAATTTTGTGAACAAATCTTTATTCAAAAGTATATGAAAAATTATCAAAAGATCCTGGTTTTTGACCATTTGCTTAAATTGTCATATGACAACCCTGACGATATAGTTTTTATAAGTTAAATAGTATTTTAATTAAAATCCATCCTTTTCTGTTTTGAGAGAAAACGAAATAGGTTTTGGAATATTTTAGACTTTGTGTATTTGAAAATTTCATCGTCCGATCGGTCAGATTTTCAAAATACAAAGGGTAGCGTGAATGTTTTGAAAAATATTCTCTTGCGTGCTGTGATGCCAATTTTTACGAATTTTATACTTAAAATAGCAAAAACCAGACTAATTCACTTAAAAAAAAATTTTAATTTTTTCATGGGATACTTTAATTTTTTCCATATTTTTATAATAAATTTTTTTTGTATAAAAAATGTCTTGCGAATGTCTTGCAAGACATTCGTGCTAGCCTCTAGTATATAAAATCAATGAACTAATTTCTATCACAGAAATGCATTTTCATATTTTTTAATCAACAAACATATGAAATATTTGACTTTTTTATATTTTTGAATAATTTTTTAAAAAAGTTAAATCAAAAAAGAGCCAAAGTTGATTTTTTCAAATAATTATTTCGCAATTTTTTAAAATTTTTATTCATGATTGTAATCAAGATGTTTATTAATTTTTAAATTTTTAAATCACTTAATTATCTTTTCCAATATGAAGATATAGCCGTTAAAAGTACTGGGTCGAAAAATGAACACTGTGTCAAAAATGAGTGAAAGTCAGAAGGTTCTAGAGTTAAAGGTGTGAGGTAAGTGTGTTAATTTTTTGGATATTCATTTTTAGATATTTATTTTTCGTTTCCTAATGTTGTGTGAACATTGGCCGGTATGAGGCAAGCAACGAATGACCACTGTTATCAATAGGATAAAAGGACAATGCTGTCACGATAGTAAATTCCACGTTCATCCAATACATAACCGACCGTCGCCAACGGTTTGCCAACACTGTGCCGATCGTATTTTTCTGCTTGAGTGTTTTTATACGTTGGCGTTTTGGCTTATGTCGTAAAAATTAGTCATAACTTCTTCCACGGTATTTGGCATTTAACTCATTATTGATACATTGTTCCTTTTTCGACCCAATACACACATAGGATAAATTAGTTGGAAATCGGTTGCAAATATGAAAAATCATTTGCTTAGCAAGAATTTTAACTCCGATTACATAATTTTCTCAATCAAAACCGTTAAAGTATTCTTATTATCAACGATTTTGTATCGTTATGCAGCAATATTTCAATATTTGGTTAAACCAACCAATGGCTGCATCAAAAAATGAATTGTGGTAATGATCGGTAGATAATAGAGATGGGCTAGTGAGCAGAATTTTGCGTGATTTACGTGAATCAGGCGTGAGTGAAAAGTACTTGTACTCACGTGAGCGTGAGTGAGTGTGCGTGAATCGATTTTCCAAAACAAAATTATTTCTCTTTAAATTAATATTTTGTTTAATTTTATCGACGATTTACTGGTTTTGGGTTTTAAAATACAAAATAACTTCAGAGTATTTTTAATTAATTTTTTAATCTTTTTACATTTTTATATTGAAAATGGGTAATTCCCATTTCCTCAAAATAGCAAACAGAAACTGTAATATTAACAAATATTTACCTCAATTTTAGTAGAATGCAAATAACAGTTTATTTTCAAAAAATTAACAGAAATTTTTGCTAAAAAATTGTAGATTGCTGATTTCATAAGGGCAGACTTTTATTCGCATTAAAAGAAACTAAAAAATTTCACATTTTTTAAATATTTTTGGCTACACTCAAAAAACAGTTAGTAAAACAATTTGTAAATCAGTTTTCAGTCTCACTTTACTATTATTATACTAATTTTTAGTAAACAGTTATTTTTTGGAAAAATATTTTTTTTGTAAAATATTTTGCTATTCTTATTTTACAAATTACTAAATTTAGTTACTAATTTAACTAATTTATTTTTACTAACTTTTGAAACCCGATTTGCTAAAATTAGCAAAAAAAAAATTACTAAGAAATGATTTTTTAAAGCTAAACATTATTTGATAGGGAAAAAACTTGAAGTTTACTTATGCACTTTATTATTAACTGCACTCAAGGAAAAAAGTTTCATCACGTATTAATGAAAATGTTTTATAAATCGTTTTCATTCTATTTTGAAGTTTTCACATAAAAATTAAAGACAAATGTTTCATAGATAATCATAATTTCGTAAAAATGTTTCATAAAAACAATTTTATTCAAGATAAATTAGTTTTATTTATTATCGATAACATTAGACCAAAATATATATTTTTATTTAAGCATATGGCATTTACAAAAAATTTTTATGACTTTATATACTGTATAAGAAATTTGTGTTTTCCAGCTGATCTATTTTACCTATCTGTCTAAATTATGCAAAAATGCTCTGAACTAATGCCATTTGTACAATAAATGCATAACTTTTATTGGCAACTTTCAAAGCGAAAATTTCTCTAGATATTTAAAAAGTCGAATATTTTTTGAACATCCTTGCTAAAATAAAATAAATAAAAAAAAAAAATCGCAATTTTTATTTTCATGCAAAATAAAGTTTATAAAGAAAAAACAGAATATTCGTGGATTTGTAATCAAGTTTTTGAGCAAAAAATATAAAAAATGGAAATTTTTGCGATTTTTAAGGCAACCGATTTGATGAAAATCGGTTAAAATTAAGACAAAGTTCACCCAGAAATGAACTACTTATAATGAAAGTGGTATGAGTCCATTTTCAAAAAAACTGTGATATAATGAAGTTCCACAGTATTCAATTGCTTCTACTAACTGCACAAAATTTATTTGTCAAAAAGATTTCAAATCTGTTCTTCAATTACCATTTTGCTAAATTCACAATTTCGTTAGTTTTTTTAAAAAATTAATTTTTTAAAGAAGTTTCATCATTTACAGATTATGTTCTTAGAGTTTCTTAGAAAATGTACAATAAAACTAATGTTTTTTAAAATTTTATAGAGTAGAGATGAAAGGTGGTGAAATATGTAGGGCTTCAAATATTGCAACAAGGTAATTGCGCGAGATAATACTTCTTAGCACAGCTGTTGCGCCATCTGATGAAGATTTGACGAACTAGTTTATGTTTTTGAGCCAAATTATGTTGTTTTACTTGGGGGTAAGAATTATTGGAACACCGAGGAAAATTAGATTTTGTATTCAGCAACAATTCGGGGGTTTAAAAATGTTTTAATTTGTTGTCCACTGAATAAGTACATATAAGTACTTAGTTTTGATTTTTTGTAAGCTGGAAAGTAATGACATTTTGCGGAAGCAAGTCATTTATGTTTTTATCTATCAAGTATAATATGTCGAGATAGTTCAAATGTTAGAGCGGTTGACTGACAACCTGGAGTCGCAGGTTTGAATACCTTGTGGCTTTTTTAATTTAATTTGTTATCATTGTTTTTGTACATACTAGTAAGCATATATGTATGTAGGTAAACACATATTTTTTATTTTTCGTAAGGTATTTAACAATGATATATCATTATTTTGTTCGACATCCCCATATGAGAGATGTAATGGCAATTGTAAGTACTTGCAATTGTATTGTGCTTATATTACAACTTATATGGTAATGCTTTTCTGCACTGGGTGACCTAAGTAATTACGTGTACCTTCGAAAAAATCAAATCAAATGCACTTATTTTGATTTAACTCCACAAATATAACGTTAACCTGTTATAGTTTATATGCATACATTGCGTTAGAAAAATATAACTACACATTCATTTCACCAAATATCGTAAGTTTAAAACAAAGTAGAAGAATTTAACCTACATAAATGTAAAACCAATGGAAAATTAATAATATTTAACAAAATAAACAATTTTTAAAAAAAGCGCGAAATCAAAAATATTTTCTGTCAATATGAAAAAATCAAAATTAAATAAAAATAAAAATATTCCAGAAAACAAAAATAACTATAATAAAAAAAAAAACAAAATTTTAACTACAATATTGAAATACATATATTATTAAACATCATAATAATAATTATCTTAGTTTCATTTTGTATGCATAGTATTCAATTTTTAATATTTGTAACCTTGAATTATTGTACAGATAATACATTTATGTACATATGTATTTATTTACCTGTAGACATCTTTTTAAACAATAATATCAAATGTTAAGCCATGTGTAGTTACTAAACATAAAACTATTGTTAATTTGTTAAAATATTTACAAAACCAATTAAATAATTAAAATTTGCCAAAAAATTAAACACACAAATGAGTCGTTTATAATTCTAGTTGCACATGTAAAACAAATACATACGATACATACGATACAATGTACACACCAGTGGCGTATCCAAAGCACGTCTTTTGGTAAGAATCAAATTTATGAGGAAACATATACAAAACTTATTTTTTTTTCAAAACACGAGCGAAAGACGTCCAGTGAAAAATAAGCTAAATAAATATTGTAGTATTAATATAACACCCCCTATTAAAGTTTGCTGTTCGCTTTTATTCGAAGCCGAGAGATTTCGAGCCTCAAAACCGACAAAAATATGTATGTCGGTTTTTAATAAAGACTTTAACTCGTCATATTGTTACGGAGTTGTTTAACACAAATTTTGTTTCGAGCCCTTAATTTATTAAATTCCCATTAAATATTCCGAAAAACCAACAAATACACATGAGATTGCATTTTATTGATTCATGAATTTCGAAAAGAGTTCATCTCCAATTGCTTTTTTCCTATAAACAACATTGGTTTAGGCCGGTGTTTAATAAATATTACATGGACAGTATTTTATTTAAGTGCCAACGTTTTAAATATATTGCACTGCCGTTGCTTTAAAGCTACACCTACTTTTAAGGCCCAATAATATCGGCAAGGAGAGTGATATAATAACACAGTAAGAAACATGCGATAATCTTATTTATACAAATAAATAAAAACTATTGTTCCAGGGTTGCCATATAATTAGTTAAAAAATAAATTTGTGTACATTGTTTAATGGCTCTTTATAGAAAGAAGACCGGTGTTATAAAGGTTATATGCTGATTTGTAGAGACATATAGAAAACATTTTAGAAGGGGAAAAGTTTATGGTATGTATGTAGTTTTGTTGTAAGATTAAAAGATAGGATCAAGACGTTTCCAAACTTGCAAAAACTTTAATATACAGAAAATCGCTACATTTTATTTTTTAATGTGAAAAATTATCTATTTTCTTCCAACAAACAAGAAATTCATTCACCAGTGTTGCCATATCATAATTTATAAAATTCTCAAAAATCGTGAAAATCCGATATGTCAAACTGTGTATTACAATTTAATAGATATTTACTTTACCAATAAATAATAATTATAATTTGAAAAAAAATCTAAACCCGCTAAGTGCATACAAAGCGTCAAAGTTTGAATTTAAACTGCAAATGCCACCGCTAGAGGGAGCAATAATTGTACGAAAACTTCAGAAAAAGCTTATTGAGACACCATCACAGCGTTCTACAAATTTTCGTCAAAAAATTACAACGCGATTGAAGAGTGGTATAAAATGGATTAATAAATCTGTAAAAATAGCACAAAAATCTACTAAAAATAGTTAAAACTGACGTTGCAAAAAAATATCTGAAATTTTTGCTTAATATTAGTAGATAGAAACAGAAAAAAAAAAAAATGTTAAATTTGGTGAATTTTTAAAAATTAAAAATAGCAATATACTCTGCTGAATTACCACAAACTTTTGCTGAATATTTGTTGACAAAAAAACAGCAATAAAAAACTGTAATATCTACAAAAGTTTTGCTATATTTATAGTTTGAATAAATACAGAATAATCTGCTAAATTCAACAGGAATATTTACTTAAATTTTGCAGACTCCTGATTTCAGAAGGTAAAATTTTATTAGAATAAAAATCTTAATACAAAATTTTAAATGTAGCAGAAAATATCAGATTTATTGGTAACTTTGCAGTGTTTCCTGCAACGTCATTTGGAACTAATTTTTAGTAGTGTAAGTAAACATTTTTACTAACTTTTTATTATAAGTGTAAGTACTAAAGTTGCACTAAAGTTGCAACATAAAAAAATAAATGCAAGTTAGCTTTTTCCGACAAAATATATATTGACCCCCCTCCGTAACAAAATCCTGGTACGCCACTGAATGTACATATATGCATATGTGAGTTATTAACCGGGAATTCCCCTAGCGATACGTATTTGGATGTCAAAACTACGTCTCCCAAAAAATTAGGATATCCGGAAGACGTGCCGCATCGGCCCTGAAATTTTTAAAACCGATTGCAATGGTAACATATGGGAACATATAGCGTTTTGTTAATTTTTTTTCAAAAAAATTATATTTTAAATCAAGTTTGATTTAAAAGTAGTAAAAATCGTGACTTGCCAAAAATTATCTTTCTAATAAAAATTATCTTTCTAAAACCCTAATCAGTTAAAAGCAGGCAAGTTATTACAATTTCCCCGGCAATTGATCTATTACAAAACATTGTTGTATTCTATAAGGGGCTATTCATTCACACGTAAAACAACTCTGTCCACTATTCCCCAATATCGAGGATACGAAATGACATTTCAAAAGAGAATTTACAAAAATTTCACATTTATCACCAATACTAATTCTAAGTAGAAATAGATAAGGGTATACAACGTGTAAATCCCTCTTAAGTTCCAAGTAACTCAGCTAACAAGGGAGGTATCCCGACCCGGACCGGCAGATCGTAATGAATTTCGGATATGTTGTAGATAATAAAAATTTAAGGGACACGAGTTTTTTTTAGGTACCCAATCTCTTGGTTTGGGGGTTACAAAGTGGGACCAAAAACTATCCCATTTAACGTATTTTTCGGTTTATTTCGTTCTTTTTGAAGTAACTATTTGAATGTACCTGCATTTGCGCCTCCAGAATTTTTGTCACCGGCAGTGGCGTACATATGATTTTGTTTCGAAGGGGGTGTTGGAGCAAAAATTCAGTTGAATTAACCGAATTTTGTTATGAAAACTTATGTTCAGTTGTATCAAACGACTGAAATTCGAAATAACCGATTTTCAGTTGGCAAATAGCTACATTTTTCTCTGTGTGTAGGTACAATTCAAATTAATTTTATTTTGAATTCTAGACACTGGACCGACTAAAAAGTTTCTTTCGTCCACACCTTGGTTTATTTTATGATGAATCCCAAAATATTGTTAACCGAGCATTGACATCTTGAGAACTAGACTGTTTTTAAAAACTCCATTTTCCGTTATTGAAAGGATTTTGTACTTTAACCAATGACAATTTACCGAAAAGAAAAAAAGTTGGAATTCACAAGCTCCACAACCTTTAACCTGTTTTGCTTAGCGCGAGCAATTGAATTGAAGTTTCAAATTATTATTATTATTTGAATTATAAAATAAGAAAAAATAAGAAAAAAATTGAAAATTATTTTTATGATTGAGAACATTGCAAATATGAAATCCAAATTAAATGCGAGTAGCGATATTGGAAAAAGTCAAAATTTAAGTTCAACTGCAAGGATATCTATTAACCTTTTTAAAATTGAAAACAAAATCATATACACGAAAGTCCTTGATATATAGAAAATAAACCATAACAAGTAGGATTTTTCAATCACATCGTTTCCAGATGATTAGAAAAATTTTGCAAAAATTCCAATTTTTTAGGAATCTTTGAAAAATGCGAATAATTTAAAATCAAGTCTTTTTTATATTTCTATTGCAGACTCCTAATCTTTATTAAATTAAACCAGATTTGAGAAATTTGTTCATATAAGATGCAAAAAAGTTGAATTTTTACTTATCTATTATATCCTTTTCAGAAAATTTGATAATTTGATTTGATAAACAAGTTTTCACTGGATAAATTATTGCCAGTAAGAATTTGTTAGCAGAAAAAAAAATGATTGAAAAAATATACTTGTCTTTTTACTTCAAGACGAAAACGGTCAAATTGACCGACTTCTTTTAGTTGCTTTTTTAAAGGTTTATTTCTATGAGTGTAATTGTTATGATAAAAAAAATAAGGCAGTAAAACATCTTGTAAATCAAGTATACTATTTTTCAGCAAATTTTTTTCTAAAATTGTGCTTTCAGCTAAAATTTTAGTAATACTTATTCAGCACTTAACTGTTTTGAACTAATGTTTTACAAATTTTTTACTAATGTTTTACTAATTTATTTTGCTAAAAAAAAGTAGTGCTGATAAGCGCATTAATAGTGTGACCGACGACCATATTGAATATACGCATAATGAATTAGATGTCGTGGCATGTCAAAATGTAGTAGAGAAGAGCAAAATGATACTAAAACTCTTGTAAAACATATAAAAAATCATCCATGGAAGATTTTCGTATCTGTTTTTCATATATAAACAGGGCCCTAATTCTCGCATTCGTTTGCGATCGAAATCTTATTCGAACGTGCGAGTTCTGTTACGTTGGAGATTCTCTAATTCGATAACGCATAAACTGTATCGAAATTCATAATGATGGGATTCGGATTCAAACGCAACCTTGCGAAATTTTAGTAATTTTTCGTTTTTTCTTATTTCGCTTTGCTATTCATTTTCTTAAAAAAAAGTTTTAAAACAATTGAAAATAAAGTACTTTAAACAATTCTATTGAATTTATCGATTAATTAAAAATTGTTTTATCGATTATGGTAATTTTTTAGTAAGTCCAATGCGTCTTTAGCTTTCAACAAAAAATTATGAACATATGCACCCTACATACTTTCAATGCCGCCAAGTGAACCATGCGAATAATTTGACTTTAACACATAGCCAAATTTTTTTAATTTAATTTTTACGATAAAGTGGCATTTCTATACTGAGTATAACAATAATAAGAATATTACGGATAGTAAGACCAAATTTATTACAATGTACAAAAAAGCAAACGAACAGAAAATTTGTAAGAAGCAGTAAAATAGATTAAACAAATATAAAAAAAAATCAACTGCTCATTATAAAAAGGATAACAATTAATTGAAAATGACGACCAGAGAACATTTTAAAATAGTTTTTAACATCTTCGATAGTTAATTCTTTAATATTTATCACTTTAAATTCACAAACAATTATTACTTAATTTAAAATTTGTTTTTGTTTACGTAAAATACAAATATACTTTTTTAATCATATGTTTTTTTCAGCTTACAAATTCTTACTGGCAAAAATTTATCCAGTAAAAACTTGCATGTTTTTTTGGCATCGAACTGTCACTTTTGTGTCTCTTTTTCTATTTTCTCAGTGAGTATTGGGTAAACGAACACCTTCCAGTAAAAACGAGTTTGTACAAATTTTTGTGTTATCGAATAAACTTAATATTTGGGTTGACCTTATGTAAGAACCCAAAGTAAAAATATTGATTACGATACATCTTCTTAGTTTTTTATGGGATCGATCAAAATAGCATGTCATTAGAAAGCTTATTTAAATCCCTTTCATTAGAAAACTTATTAAAAACCCATTGCAAGCCTATTCAATATAATTAATTTTAAACCATTTTTTTAAGAAATTACTAAATAACTCAAAATATTAAATAATGTATGTAGTTTCAGTTGTAATGTTAAAGCCAATTTATTAAGCTTTCATTTAAGGAACTTTAAGACCCTTAATCCTTTAAATCCTATAGTGTTTAGAGCAAAATTTTAAATGATAAGTTTAACTCTTCATATTTTCTTTTTTGATGGTAAAAAGTGTCACAAAATAGCTTAAATTTAAGCTTGAAATACGTGTTAATGAACTCGTCATCACAGTTTTATCAAAGAATAACATTTTCTAAATATATTTTTAATAAAGTTTTGGGTAATACAAACGGACTGATAAACTTAGTCTACTAACAAATTGATTGCAGTGCCAACATTTTTTAAAAATTAAAATTGCATTTTAAATGGAATTTTAAATTACTTTTTCGACGGATTCATTATTATGGCGGACAAATTGTTTCAAACAAAGCAAAAATATACTATTTTTCTCTATTTTAATGAAAAATATTTTAAATACTTTTTTGTAATTTAAATTGTTTTGAATATATCATTTCAATGATTTTATGCTTACACGAAGCAGAACTTCAGTCAGAAAATAATATATCATCATAATGAGTGTAATAAAAACGATATATTAAGCAACACTATCTTCAAAATGATGTCTTTTGATCATTATCTTCTTAGAGAATCACAGCCCAGTGTTGTACAGCTTATTTATTTAAGTTTTTACAACACTGAAACAATAATTCGCTTCGTAACGAGTACCACCACCACGAAAAAAAAATTCACGATCACGAATGCTGGAATTAGGCCCAAGAAGTGTGGATTAAAACAATTTAAATTTAGTGTTGTCATGGGCTAAAGACAAAATTATGTATTTAAATTTAATAAAGATTAAATGTGTATTTGTAAACTAAATGGTTATTGTGATTATTAGTGCAGTCTGGTCAAATTGGAAATTTGAAATTGCAAACAGATATACGTTCAAGTAAAGCGAAAGACAAGGACGCACATCTTAGGTAATTTGTTATGTTTCTTTTTTCTTACTGCAAAAAAAAGCTTGTATATGTCATTTTTTGTTATTTTTTCATTTCGTTCCTAGAATTATCTAAGGCATTTGTCTTCCTTTAAAAGATGCCATAATTTAGACAACCATTGGTGTATGTAGTTGAAATATAATTTGGTTTATGTTATATATAATTATTTCGATAGATATAACATTAATTCATATTGTATTAAGAAAACCTAAGCCCTCTTTAATATAATTCATTTTTTAATAAATATTTAGAATTGCTCCTTTTATTAGTCATGAAAGTCGAAAACATTAAAATGTGCGAAATTAACTGAAAACTCAAAAAAACGTTTTTATGATATAAAAAAAAGCAAAAATAATTTTAGAAAGTTGAAATAAAATACATAAGTCTTTAGAGGCAAATGTAAACTTTCACTAAGTCACTTCATTTTTGTGTAACGGGCATTCAAATTTTTTTTAACTTTTGGTTATAAAAAGCTTAATAAAATTATTTTAAAAATCGTGGTACGTAGTTTTTGTTTATTTAGAATTTCACACCATAAAAAAAAACCTTTTTATTCAAATCGACAATGTTGGGCACTTAAGGGTTAATTAAATTATACTTTTCTAAAAAATTTTTGAGTCTATTAATATTCAGCAAACAATTTAATAACTTCTAGCAAGGATTTTTTATTTTTTAATCAATCAAGTGTTCGCAAAACTTTTGCTGAAAGATATTTTTTTTTTACTTTGAACGGAATCACATTACGACTTATTTTTATTGAGAGAATTTTTTATATGGTACCTGATATTATTTTATGTCTCCAAATCTTACTCCATATATAATAATAATCCAAATATATGTAGTGATCAATATAATTATATATGTTCCAATGCTTAGTTATATTACAGTATATGTGACGTCATTCTGAAAAGTTATTCCTTATAATTTGATTTAGCTTTATACATATACTAGCTGACCCGGCAAACGTTGCTTTGCCTTCAAATTTTAATTGTAATTAATTCTTTAAATCGAGAAAATTTTTTTACGCAAATATATAATTAAAAAAATAAATTCACATTAGTAAATCATTTTAAAATTTGTAATTTCATGGGAAGCCCAACGACTCTTTGTCCTTCTATCGCCTTTATTTGCTGAAGTATATAAAATGAATAGCTGTAAATATCTTCGAAACTACATAACCGATTTGAGAGTTTGATATCTCGTTTTGAAAAACATGACAACGGCTTTCAAAAAAAAAAAGAAATTATTAAATAACCTTGCAAAAAGTCTTGAATGTGATGATTTATTGTAATGCTTATTTGTTTTTTGCTTTTGGTACCACGCCCATTTATCCCATTCCGCCCATTTTCAGTTCGACTACTAATATTTGTAATTGATGGACTCGTACAAAATTTGAAGGCTATATAGCTAATATAGAACCCTAGATATTTAATATTAATATTAATTTTGTATATGAGCTAAATAATCACTTTGTATGGGAGCTGCCACGCCCACTGGTATGATCCCGCCCAATTTTCCCATGGCTATTCATAATATAATCAATGTGCACAAATTTCTAAGACTCTGGCTATTATAGAACTGTAGATATATGATATTAAATATTTACTTTGTATGGGAGCTGACACGCCCACTGGTCTGATCACGCCCATTTTTCCCATGACTATTCACATTAACAAATATTCAACGTGCACAAATTTCTAAAACTATGGCTATTATATTACTGTAGATATATGATATTAAATATTTACTTTGTATGGGAGCTGACACGCCCACTGGTCCGATCACGCCCACTTTTCCCATGACTATTCACATTAACAAATAATTAACGTGCACAAATTTCTAAGACTCTGGCTATTATAGAACTCTAGATATATGATATTAAATATTTACTTTGTAAGGGAGCTGACACGCCCACTGGTCCGATCACGCCCATTTTTAGATGTTGGCCGATTCTCAGACCTACTCAATATGCTCACAAAATTTCATGAGAATCGGTCAAGCCATTTCGGAGGAGTACGGGAACGAACATTGTGACACGAGAATTTTTTATATAAGATAATTCCATAAATATTTTCGTAAAGTTCAATATCAAATTTAGTTATCTGCAAGTTAAGTCTTTATTATATATGGCTTCACATATAACCCTATCAATTTTATAACGAATAAATTAATTTCCAAGTAATTTATTTTATGTAATTAAAATATAAAAATGCTTACATTTTATAAGTTGTTTCATTTAAGCAAAAAATCTTTTAAAAATGTTGGTTTGTGGAACTTTAAATTTTTAACTCAAATACTTTTAAGTATAACTTCATGTCACAAAAAGCATACATACTATCGCCTAAAATTATATGAAATTAGATATATGTCCCGGACATGGACAAATTTCGGATAAAATTGTATCAAATCATATATAATTTTATATAATTAGATACATGTAGATGAACCATTTTTCTGATAAATTTGAATGTGTTTATATATGGGAACTTATCAAATGAGATATAATTATATTAGACTCCATATTAAAAGTTTTACCCATGTAAGTTTTTTCTAAGTGTAACTCTTTTCTTTTGAGTGTACAAATTTGCTTAGTGCAGTCAAAGCTGAGTAACACAATCCACAATAGGGTCATGTTTGCTTACACAAAAACAATGATGATTAATTGCATCTTACTTGGTCAAACAATGTGCCATCTCCAGTATATAGCATACACTCATAAAATAGTTGAAAATTCAATTACGACAACAGAAAATAGTACCTGAATTTGCGCCAGCAGAATTTTTAATGAAGCTGAGAATTATTGTCTGTTAAATTTAGGTGACCTAAATTTTAGCCAAAAAAGTTAGTAAACAATTTTAACTAACTCGATTGTTAAAATACATTGACAATTAAAGGTAAATTAGTTAAGAACTTAAATAAATCTAAAAAATTTATTAGTTTTTTGTTTTTATATACATCGAGATTATTTTTATGTTATTTTTAATTTATAGCGAGCTTTAACCCTAAGTATATTTCTAAAAATAAAACAAATCAAACATATTAGCTAGGTTGATATTAGTATTTCGATCTGGCTAAAGATCTCATCAGAACCCAAAGTTTTAGAAAATATAGAGCCTCCAGAATAGGCAGAACTTTAACAAAACCTGAAAGTTATGGCAAAAATTCACTTAAAATCTGGGGTTTTGGACTTATACAGAGAACATTTTTAAATAAAATTTTTTAAAAAATAAAGTTTTCTTAAACTCCATAATTTTTAAGAAGCTATTTTATGAAATGAAACTTTTTCATTAGGCGTATGAAATTTTTAATAAATAAAATGAAATTGTTCATAAAATTTTATGAAAAACTGCATTAATTTAATGAAAAGATTCAATGGACGAATTCCAGTGACTCTTGTAATCCAAAAATGATAAGATAGAGGAAGGTTCATATGTATATATTATTGGGAATATAGATGTTTAGGACTTATAGGGTACGAACTAAGGGCTAATTTATAGGCACGAAGTAACCATTTTGCTCTATCTCGCTTAGTTTTCGAGATAAAGCGTATTTTATGAATATATTTTTTTTTTATTTTATAAATATAAAATAAAAAAAATTATAGAAAATAACGGCATCTACAAGAGAGACTGATAGCGGAGACACTAAAAAAATAATGAATTGGAAACAGTTGTGGTTTAAATTAAAGCTAAATTTGTAAATTTGAGAATCACGAATTATTAAATTTTATGAAAATTGTTCTTGTGGTAAAATTAGATAACTAATAGCTTTAGCTAAATAACTGATTTAAACGGAAAACAGAAAAAAGTAGTTCAACTGAATTGGAACACGTTTAACAAAATTGTATACTATTTTTTTTTTTATGAGTGTATACACACTCACAGGGAGCGCCAACTTCGACTTACTGATGTGAAATGCTTACAACTTTTTTTATTTTTACAGTTTTTAGTTGTATTTTTTTATTTTTGAAGGTTGTAAACAATTGTATACAATTTTATAATGTCATCATAACTCAATGCAAGGACGTGTACAAATTGTTGAATTCTATAATGTTTCCGGACGATCAGTTGTTACAACACAAAGAAAATACCGTCAACATTTTAATACTGCAACAGCTCTCGGCGTAAACATGATAAGAAGCTTAATTACCCGTTCGAAGAACCAGGTTGAAGTACACACACAAAAATCGTTGCCAAGTAATTAGGAGCATTTCCACTTATACACTAATAAACTTATAACTCTTGCTCGACCTGTTCGCACTGGAGAAGCTGTGGATACTGTACGAGAAAGTGCCTACACGGATCCATCTGAGTATACTCGTCGACGTACTACTCAATTGGGAATATCCAGAACATCGCTGCACTACGGCTACAATAAGTCAGTCGAAGTTGGCCCACCCTGTATTTCGAAACACTATAGAATTGGCCAACATAATGGAGACATTTCACTTAATTGCTTTTTTACTTTCAAAATTTGAGATCGGACCTAAATTTTTTTTTTTTTTTTCGTTGTAAACCAACAAATCAGAAAACTACTTGTATCTCCAAACAAACCCCCAATAAAAAATCAAAAAAGAAAAAAAGGGAAAATTAAGGAAAAAATGAAAAGAAGGTATACGAGGGAAATAGAGTTGTTGAAAACAGTTTCCGAATTATTGTCTTATAAAGAAGGTTTCCTAAAAGGTCAACCACCAATTTCGACGAAACGGAATGAATCGTTCGATTTTTTTCTGATTTTTATGTACAATTAATTTTTTAATTTCACATTTACACATTTTTGTTAGTACAGTTTGATATCTATTTTTAGTTTTAAATGTCAACATTTTAATTTTTAATAATTTTTTTAGTTTGTACAAAAAATTTCAGATATTAGCAAACAAAGCGATATAAAAAAAATCGAAAAGCACGGATATTCGAACCGGTTTTAAATTTTAAAAAACCAAAACTGGTTTTACAAATAATTGTAAGAGATGCAAAGAATTTTGAGTAAATCTGAGTTTTTAATATTAATTATACAATAAAAACTAACAAAGCTAGACCCTTCGAAAAATCAAACAAAGAATTGTTGGTTATTCGAATGTTTTATAAGTAAAAATTTGCTGTGTTTAAAAAATTCGACTTACGGACCCATTTTTATATGTAAACCTTTTTCTTTATAATTTGAAGACCCCAACAGGAATCTAATGTCAAAATAGAAACATATCCAAAAACAAAAAGTAGGTACTGAAAGGGTTAACAAGTCTAACATTTTTTGAATATCCTTGCTAAAACGTGGAATATTTATTTACGGAAAATTTTTCGTATTTTGTATTTTATTAAAACAATATTTTTTTAGAACTATTTTAGCAAATAGTTATAACCTATTCTGCACTCAGAATATTATGTAGGTTACTGTTTGTAGTTTAATAAAAAAGTAAGTTGAAAAATAAATTGTTAATAGGTATTAGGTAACTCTGTCTCTTCTGATTAAAAATAATCCATTGTGTCTGTTAAACTTTTCAATAAAAACATTTTCTTCTTCTTGTAAAAATATAACTAAAAAAATTTTTCAATTGAGTTAAAAAAAAAATAGGGAAACATGTATGCATTTTTTAAAAAAATATTTATTTCAACTTTTTCGTACGTTTGTTCAAAATAATTTACTACCATTTACCGATTTTTTACTTTCATTTGTTATTTTCATTTATCTAAAGCTTCATACAAATTTAACAACAAAAACGGAATATTGTAGTTTATTTTTTTCTGTTATAGTTATTATTAATTTAAATTTTTGTTTGTTTCCTGCTGCTCAAAAAAATATTCAAAATATTCCAGTCTGTTTTTTTAATATGGTTTGTTTATATACTATTTTAATTATTTCAATTCATATTATAAGAAATTGAAAAAGTTTACACAAATACTACAGCTATTTAAACAAGATATGTATATAGTGTGTGTGTCTACATTTTGTAGAACAAACAAAAACAAAAAAACTGAAAGAATTTCAAATAACTTAATCGAACATTTATTTTTATTTATCTGAAGTTAAAATTTTAACATTTATTTTTGACTTACTATTCATTGGTACTAACGGATTTGTTTTATTTAAACAATATTGAAAAATAAATAACAAGAAACATTTGATGTAAATGAAAAGTAATTACACCGGATTTTAAATGAATTATTATTTATGTTAAATTATGTTTTTAGTTAATTTGAACTACAAACTATTTTGAGTGAACTTAATTTGTTTTCCCTGAGGGGACTTTTTTGGTTCAATAAAACGCAATAATGCACAAATCGATAAAATTTGGTGGTAATCTTGAATTCAAAAAAATAATCATTGCAGCTTATATATTGAAAGAGATTAGTAAGTTTGATAAATTTTTGCCGTTTAACACGACTTTTAGTGAAAAGTTTCTTGGTTGAATATTCGAATGTTTGGTCCATGTCAAACAACACTGTGCATAGATTATTGGTTCACATATTATTGGAATGTGCAAATTTGGTGAAAATCGGTTGATACTAAGACAAAATTAACATACAAATTCTAAGTTTAGTTATTAGTAAAGAACCTACTTAATATTAAAAAATACACATTTGCAGGTTGGACTTGATAATATGTTAAGTGCGGGAATCGTGGTTTCGATGCCCAACTCTGGTCTGCTTTTCTTAAGAGAAACAGGATTAAGTGTTATGGGAACACCGAAAAAAATTAAATATTGTGTACAGCAAAACAATTGTGGCAATGAAAATGTTTTTAAAAGCCCCCCACCACCATTCAAAGACGTGAGCTGGAGCCGCCACTGTTCATTATTTTATCATGTCCGCAGTTTGTTGGCCAACGCCTTTTCGCATATACATCTATGATTTTAATATAGTGTCGGTTATTGTAATTCAAACAAAAGTGAATGAGTAAACGAGTGTTTCAAGCTGTTCGTTCACGTTTACATGTTCAGATAGATATTTTAAAGTGTTTTTCATGTTGTTGCTATTGTTGTCGAATTTCTCTAAAGCTGCACTTAAAAAAAAACTAATGACAATGAAAAACGTTGTTACATGTGATGTGACACTTTTGAAAGTGTTAAATGATTGAATGACGATTAACTTTTAACATAATTTTGGTATTATTATCGGATGAATTTTGTAGGTAATCTCTATAGAAACACCAATTCCTTGAAATCACAATACCGTGAAATCACAATTCCTTAAATCGAATACGCGTCCCACATTTAATTAATAGTCCTTGGTTCAAGATCGGGTTTAAACATTTTAATTGAATTTTAAAAAGTAATTGCAAGCACGGTTTAATTAAAAAAGGTTAATTACGAGTACGTAGACATTTTGTTTTGACTTGACCTAGACCTATTTGACAAAATCCGAAACAATAATATTTACAAATTTACAAAGGCCAAGAAGATAATTTGAGGGGAGTTCATAATACATTCGTATATGGTGCACACTCAGGCAATTAAGAAGCTAGAAATGACTAGTTATGACTGTATTTCCCAAGTGACTCTGTATTAGGGTGATTGATTATTCGACATTTTTGGAAAATCTGTTTTAGCACGCTGAAAAAAAATCACAATGGAAATATAAATGCTGGTAATATACTATTGTTTGGAAAACATTTCCGTTTCCCATGTTTCTAATATAAAATGTTTCCTTGCAAATATAATTATGTGTGCCTGTAAACATATGTATATATGTTTGCAAAAAGTGAAAACCGTCTACCGCCAAACATATATATGTTTATTAATGTCTAAAAATTGTAAAATTGCAAATACATCTTTGTTTAGGTTTAAAAATTTTAATCATTGTAAACATATAAATAATTGCCTGCAAACACATTAAAAAGTGTATTTTTTATTTATTTATAACGAGCTTTCAACCTCCGTATATTTACAAGCACTGTTGAGCACTATAAGTACATCGGAGATGCGACTTATCTGTCAATTGTGATAGATTTTAGGACATATACCACAAATGTGAATACCAAATTTTAATATTGGCGCTACTTTTCGAATTATTCGCGAATTTAACTTTTACCAAAAATCTAGTTTTTTCTTTAAAAATTCTTATTAGTTCATATACCTGAATAAACTGCGAATAACTGTTAACATGGTTTTAAAGTATGGACTTTGAGCTTTAAAAACCATATCAATTAATTGCGATTGGGTGAAGGATGTTGCACATTTTGCAATTAAATTCAAAACTTTACTTATTTTTCTTTTTCGTGAATATTTTAAAATTCTTTAATCAAATTTACATTTGTTAGAGATAGGCATGTGAGCAGATTTTTTGCGTGATACACGTGAAAAACGTTTATTCTTCTTCTTAACCTAAACCTTTCTAAATAAGATTTAAAGTTTTGTTTTATGAGATATACCTTTTTGCCGTCAAAACAATTTATTAAGAACAATTTTAAAGAGAAAAAAAATAATAAACAAAAATTATTTTAAAAGGTCTACAAAAAAAACTTAATTTTTTTTATTGTATTTGTTAATAAAGCCAAATATAAAATGACAGTATAATATAACATTTGAACAACTCAAAATGACACAGAAAAATGTAAAATAATAATTTTTGAGGCTATGAAAGTTTTTAAAGCCTTTTATATGAGAAATTATTAAGTAAAAAGGAGCTCTTTTGCCTGCACCACTTGGTTTTAAAGAAAGTTTTTCAGAATATTCCGTTTTTAACACTGAAATTTGTAAATTTACGGTTTATAACATATTGAAGCTAAAAAAGAATAGTTAAGAAAATACCCGGTTATTCGCAAACAAAAACCGGTTTATTCGATATTCGAAAGTTAAGTTAACATTATTGATTTCCACAACTTCTTCCTCATTAAGCCAAACTTGACCAAAACTAAAAAATATTTCCCTAAATGTCGGACATCGTTCCAAGAAATGCATTATGTTGTCATCTATCATATTAAAGATTCAACACAGCTTTGATGCGAAAATCTTGAGAAAATTTAAGTTCGATAAAAGTATGGAAAGCTGAACAAAATAAAAAAATATAAAAAAAAAAACAAATAAAACTCTTAAAACGACTTATCAAAGACCCAAAATTAAGCATTATGTATCTTTCAAAAGGAAAATCAAAGAAGTAAAGGATGATGCAATAGAGCAAAGGATATTCGAAAACAGCCTCCCTAATATAGAAATTTCTTTAGACAGTTACGAACATATATCTGTTAAATGCCCCTTAATACACACTACGCACATTTTTATAATAGCAGAACTATGAGGAAGATAAATCAATAACATTGCCAGAAATTATGAATAATAATAATAATAAAATACTAAAAAAAGACGAATTTAGATATGGCTCCAGGACAGAGGTCCAAGCGGCTCTACGCCGATGTTTTTTTTTTTTTTTTTTTGTTTTGTTTTATATATATTTTTTTTTTAAACAATTCTATTGCAAGCCTATATAGCATGGGATGAAACCGATTGTTTTTCAAAATTTCTATCCTAAATAGTTCGTGTTGTTTTAAATTTAAACTTAAGGTTCTATCAGGTATATGGATCAACCAACCACAGAAAATCTGTGATGTCAATTGGTTAGCCGAACAACAAGAAACAAAATATAAAACAAAAGAAACAAATTTTTATTGGCATCAACATTAAGGATTTGTTAAATCAAGCCGAAATCAAGCCGAAATCAACCGTATTGTTCGGTGGCTGCTTTAGCTTTATAAGCTCAATCGGCGGCGGTGCTCAGCCAGCTTTTCGCCGGTCGACTTGGACCTTTGCTCCCGGACATGATCGAAGCCGAATAAGTTTCATTTTTTGTAAGCATTATACTTCCAATCCACAAAAAAGGATATGATAAGAATCGTTTATGAAAGTAACTTAAAGGTCATACTTTTATACGATTTTCATCCTTCCCATTTTTGTATTTAAAAAATACTTAAAATGGCACTAGAAGGCGCCATATTTTATGGATCACGGAAAAATCTTATTTGTCCGGTTTCTGGTGGCCCGGCCTCTTAGAGGGCATGTGCCAAAAAAAAATACATTTCAGTTAAAATAAAATAAACTTACATACAAAATTATAGTTGAAGTTTTTTGTTGTGTTAAGTTGTTTAGAATAGCCACCAGGCTTCGATGGACATTTTGCAGCATGACTTAAGTTTTTCTGCATAGCCATTTTTTTAACAATCGTCCAACATCACAAAATTTTAAATTGTAGCACAAATGACAAGCACTTATTATCGTTTAGGTATTACTTTATTCCTGGGCTAGTCTATTTGGATGAACAGTAATTTTCAAAAACACAACTTAAGTAATTACCAAACGAGTCGATACAATTTTTCCTTAAACTATTGTACTTATATTTACACACACACATAATTTATCACTAGACGAACTCCAAAAACTAGCGGTAAACTGAGTAAAACAGAGATGTTCGTAAAAGAGTACTACCAACACGTTCGTAAAACAGTGCTACCAACAACTAAGCCGCTAATCTAGCACTTTATATTGCAAAAAGCGTGGTGAAATTTGTTTTCCGTCACTTTTATGTAGAACATTTTTTTCTGGAAAAATATATATTAAAATCCGATTTAGTTGCATAAAATGTTTGTAATTCTTGTGACACTGTAGAGAATGAATATCTTGTATTTGAATGCACCAATTTCCTAGCTACACGTCTTAATTATGTAATATTTGAAATTTATGACGGTTTTGCTCAAGTCGGGAAATATGGCATCCTTCCACTCTTTTGTTATATTTATTTTAAGAACGTAAAATTAAGTTTTAAAAGAGATGGTAATTAACATTTTGTATTTATTTAATAAAAAAATTTATTTATTGTTTATTTTTATGGAAAAACTAACGTTTACTATTTTAAATAAAAAAAATTAAAAAAAGAAAAGGAATAAAAAAAAGGAAATCGGGCCCTGCTGGAAATATACATTTGTTTGGAAAACATTTCCGTTTCCTATGATTCTAATATAAGACGTTTGCTTGCAAGTTTAATTATGTTTGCCTGTAAACACTTTTTAAATAAAGAAGGTAGAAATGACTAAAAATTACAGTTAAAATGACTACACGCAGAAAAAACTGGGGATTATAACCGAAGTGCTTAGTAATTATACGACTACATAAGTTTCAAGTTAGTTTTAGAAAGTTCTAGTAAAATATTTACAAAATTTTTTAAATATATACAACTTTAGTAAAAAATTTCTAAAAAATTCATATGTTTTACAAGAAATTTGTAAAACTAGCTTGAAACGTATCTAGTTGTATAATTACTAAGCACTTCGAAAATATTTCCCCAGTTTTTTTCTGCATGTACAAATGTAGTCCAAAAGGCGATGACTGTATTTGTCACAAAAATAACTGACCATGTTGTCATTTTTAACTATTAGATAAAATGAAATTTTTTAATTATTATTTGCCAACTATGATCATATGATATCAATAATAAGAAATATAAACTAATTTTTGTCTTTTGTTTTATTGAGCTAATGATCCTTTATTTTATAATTATAATTATTTTTTTTTTTTCAATATTTCGTCTTCGCTTTGGAAGATCGAAGAAAAATAAGAAAATATAAACTAAACGATAATTTTTAAAAGCTCGACATAAACTTCTATTTTTAAATATCTAACAAAAATTAGTTGTTTAAAGTAAAATTACTGTTTTGGTAGTTGTTTAATAAAATACTAAAATAACTACTCAAAACAACTGTTATTGAAGTACAGTATTTTTGGTTAGTTATTTTTTGAAATGACTGTCTAAATTAATAATTTTTCATTTTCTCATAGAAAAACTACTACAATAGCATTTAAAACAACTACTACATGTAGTTACCCTACATGTAGTTACTCTAAGAATATTCTGATTGTATGTTCGGAACTAATGAAAAACGGCAAACATATGTTTGTTTATTTAAAGTATGTTTGCATGTCCCAAACATAATATCTAAAAGTTTTAAAATTGTAAATATATCTTTGTTTAGGTTGGAAATTTTAATCATTAGGCTATTTTTTCCTATACATGTACGAAATTCCCTACAAAATTTAACATTAGGCATGTTAAGTGTTAAGTGTTAACTTTCAATTTTGTCAACGTCGAAAAGTTGTCAGTCTGCATACATATATATTGAAAGTGCTGCCAATCGTTTTTTCCATTTCCATGTAAGAGCGTGTTCGCAATGAAAGCTCGAACTAAAAGCGAAACAATGTTTTCATACATTTTGTACGAAACGGTAAATTTCACAAGTCGTCCAGAGAATTTTTGTATTTCGTAAAAAACATATTGGAAAATATTTTCGCCTTTAGCTTTAGCTTTTATTATAAACACAGCGAGGTAAACAAGTCATAAATTTAAGCAGTTTTATGAACTTTTTAGTGGGTTTTGTAAAAACACACTAAGCAGCACTGAGTGGCCTAAGATAATAAAAGTGCTACCAAGTTTGAAAACAAAAAGCAGAGCAAAGCAAAACGTCAAAGTTTTAAATGCGATTTCTTGAAAGGTCATTCATACAACTTAGCATTCGCTGTTTGCAACCGAATCGTCTAAAATTTTATCGTCCTAGACTCTTCCAAGATCATCGCAAGATGTCCAAATCTGCTCTGGTTATTTTAGCTCCAGGAGCTGAAGAAATGGAATTCGTTATATCCGCCGATGTGTTACGTAGATCTGGGGTAAATTGCATAGTATAAATACGACATTACTATTTATAGTTTTAAGAGAAGTTGGTTGCATAGATAAAGTGTAGCGTATTTAGTTATTTTAAATATATAAAATGATTCTCAATTAAAGCCAAGACTTCAAGCTTTAACTTCAGGTATCAATCAATATCATGAGTTTTAAATTGTTTATTTTTATTAAAACTAAAGTAATGCCGCTAATTTGCATTACTTTAAAAGCTGCCTTAAAGTGAATTCGTGTAAAAGTCATTCATAAATGAGTTAGCTACATTTTTCTACGTAGACCGCCTTCGGCCGGCCTTATGATTTTTCAACTCCAGTATGTCCGAAGCCCGGCTTCTCTGAGGAAAGTTTTTCAGCGCAAAAGTCATTTCAGATATGGATGACTTTTGGCGCATTCGCAATAAGGGTTTTCAATGTGTTAATTAAACTATTTGTTTTCAAAATTTGCAATTTAACAAAGTTATTTATTTATATAGGTAGATATAGATATAAGAACAAAAGTGCAAAAATAAATAAAATTAAATATCGGATATAACTGTTAATATCTGCGGTGTTAAAAGGGTTAAAGTGGAATATAATATCTTAAATTAAAGCTTAAAGTCTTAGCTACAATTAAATAATACTTATTAGATAAGATATCGAGAAAATGGGAGCTTTTTCTAAAAAGTTCGGTTAAAAAACAGACTTTTATAATTTGACTCTTAATGGGTTAATGGAACTGGAAGTATTATATCTAAAATGAAAGGTGCTGCAATTAGCTTTTAAATGATATGTATTTTGTTTTTATACGATTACAAATGTCAAAGACACAACGAATTTTAAATCAAAACTTTGGAGGCCCATAACTCGGGAACCGGGGGTCGCCGACAAAAAAAAAATATTTTTGAGCTCAGCATTAAAATTTCTATTGATCGTGAAAATTTAAAACTAATCCGAGTTATGGCCGTAAACTAGAGTTTAGCCCCGTTATTTTTTTACCTTAGGGCCGAGTTTTTGGGATGTCAGTTAATCTTGGTTTAGTTAAACCAGTAACGAATTTTGTCGTGCCATTTCTAAGTTTATTAAAAAAAATTTATCGGAACCACTTCATATTGTTTAGAATTTAGGTCTTTATTACAATACAATAAAGCAAAATAAACTACATTTCAACTTCGTTAATCTAAGTTTAAAGATAATCTTCATCCTAAGCACTAGGGAATTCACTTAAAAGGTCATAACTTTTGATGTGTAAAAATATCGACAAATTTATTTTTGCATAAGAACGGCTAGGTTTTGGGGTATAAAAAATAAATAAAAAAAATTTTACACATTTTTTAAAATAAAAATTTTTGAAAAAAAAAAACTTTAAAATCAATTTTTGGTGTACATACTTCTAAATTTTTTCTGATATCTCACTAAGTAAAGAGCTTTCCTCTCTGAAATTAGGGTGTTTAGAACACATGTGTAGCTATTTGTATAAAAATTTTAATTTTAAAAAATAAATTAACCCAATACAGCCCAATTTTAGATTTTTGAATATTTTACTCTAGTTTTATGAAGAAAAAAAAGTCTTAATAAGTGCATAAAAATGTATAGCTAATTCCACAAACTGTCATTCAAGGTATGATATGCCACCATATCTTTTGAAACAAAAAAGTTGAGGGTCTTAGGGGTTAAGTGGCTTTGCTGAGTAAAGCTTTTCCGTGTATGTGTATGTCAAACCCCGGCTTCGCTGATGAAAGTTTTTCTTTGTAGGCGGGCTTCGGCGGGGCCAAGGGGTTTTCTCCTAGATGATAGTCATGTTCAATTAAAAAAAGTTTATAAACTATTTAATTATCTATAAATAAAATGTGCTTGCACTAACTTATAATCTAGCAAAAACTCATCACTTTTCTGTTCGTAATTAGAATAATGGTAAGTGGGTCATTCATGTACGATAATGTAAAAATTCACAAAATTCTGAATTTTCTAAAAATGGCCAAAAGGTGTTATTTTAAAATTAAACTGATTCGTAACATTTAATTTTACAGCGAAAATGCCAAAATTCGCCACATTTCAGACCGAATCGTGGGCAGAAACTTTTTTTTTTTTTTGACTGAGTGACTGGGCAAAAACGTCTATAGTTTTTTGTGGTGTTAATAATACACTATACGAAAAAATTATATCATACAGAGTGATTTATGCGTCTCGCAAAATCTTTATATATTTTTTGTTTTCATAAATGTGCAAGGCTTTTATTTGTTATTTTAAAACCGCAACAATAAAAAATTAATTCAAAATAATGCAGTTTTTGCAGTGTAATGTTGAAGTAATGTATGAATTATATAAGCAACTGAATCAGCGGCAAATACCACCAAAACTGAATTAAGGCATTAAACCTTTAAAAACGTGCCAAATGCGCACTTAACATTCTGAAAATCTATCGCTATAAAAAATGTTTCCAAAAAAATACTGCATTTCACGGCTCACTGCGATCAAATATATATCGATTTTTTAGGAAGAAATTGTAACTTTAAGCGATTTGATGCGTTTTTGCCAGTCGATTTTTTCCAACTAAAAGCACAGTGACTATTAACATTACAAAGCATAGTAGTTTGGAACTTTTCGAAGGGTTCGGAAACTCTAATTTGAAAAAATTATACTTGCAGTTTTTATTTATCCAAATACATAAAAGTGCATAATACACATTCTAGAAAAAGTAACATATGCAGTTAAAACAGCTCCATTTAGATGGAAATATGATTTTTTGAAATACTAAAATTATATACAACATTATAAGTGGTGCTATCACTTTTTGGATAAACTCTCTTCTTGAATACTATATTTAGCGAGCTTACAAAACCATTACGCGTTTCGTACAATGCCATTTTATCTCTGACATAACAATAAATCTCAATGACTCGAGTCCCACAAATGCTTAAGCTGAAACCTATTTTGGAACTTGAAATTTTCTTTAAAGAAAGACAATTCTAGCTTGTAGCAATTAAAGATAATGGTGTTTAAGTCTATAGAATATTCCAGTTTTGGCATAAAGGAGTCGAAATAAGAGCCTATGTTGCTTAAATATAAATTGAATTTGGAAAACAATCAACGACAATCTGATTAACTAACTATTGACCCTTGAAAACACAAAACCGAAAAGAATTATAAAATATCCTTTACAAATTTTTAACTCCAGGATGGTATTTATTTAAAATGTCCTTTTTTAATTTTTTTCATAAAAGTTTAGTGCTTCTTGCTCCAACCATGAACACTATAAAAAATTAACATTATAAATAAATACTATCCTGGAGTTAAAATATGTTTAAAAACATTTTGTATGTTATATTTTTTTCGTGTAGTGTATTATGATTTCTAAATCCTAAATTTTGTTCGTTCCCACCCTTTATGTTTTGTTAAACATTCAGTCAGACATTACGTATGAACCAAAAAAATCGGCTGGCAACAAATTCGATTGTCAGCGATAAAAAGCACGTATTTTTACAATGAACAAATTGTGATTATTATGAATAAAATATATATATGGGTGTTGTTAAAATCATAATTGTGAAAAAAATATGAGGACATTCAATTAAAAACGTAATTAACTTAAAATTTTAGCAAACATACAAATCCCGAAAGATTTTGAAAAGCCCCAAAAAATTCCGGAATTTAATAAATCCCGGGATTTCCCGTTTGGCATCCCTAGTGTAAATTGCTATTGTTTTAGGCAAATTGGGTTCTCGCGGGTACACGCGGTAACGAAGTCGAACAGACCAATTAAGTAAAAACCATCACAGGTAGAAATTGCCAACCGTACCAACAAAAATAGCACTGGCAAACCACTGATATTTTTGTATGTGTTTTGCTAGTACAACCAGCAAAATTCTTTGCCAATATTACAACTAATTAGAAGCATTTTTTTTTAATTTATTTTACACATTTAAATATGATGTATAAGATTAAGACCAAACTTCGGCAACACTGTGCCGATTGTATTTTCCTGCCTGGGATGTTTTCGAATGTTAATTCAACAATCGCAATCTATTTGGTTTATTATAATTTTCAGATTAAAGTAACGGTTGCTGGTTTGACCGGTATCGAACCTGTTAAGTGCTCTAGGGATATAGTGATCGTACCCGATGCATCGTTGGAATCTTTAAAGGCTAATAAATATGACGTCGTTATTTTGCCAGGTGGTTTGGGAGGGTCCAAAGCTATGGCCGAGTCGCTGTTAGTGGGCGAAATATTAAAGCAACAGGAGAGCGAAGGTCGTATCGTGGCTGCTATATGTGCTGCACCTACGGCTTTGCTAGCCCATAAAATTAGCCTTGGAAAATCATTGACTTCATACCCTTCGGTTAAGCCTCAATTGGAAGGCCAATATAAGTACGTATTTTTGTCATCTTATACTCCATTCACCTCAGTTTTTGAACCTCATTTTCTCCCAAATACAATAATACTAATATATGTATATTTAAAAATCAGAAATCGAAATGGGGCAAATAATTAACACCCGTTGAGGAATGAGATTTAAAAAATTAAGGTGAATGGTGAAAGTGAGAATAAGGATCTCTACCATTACATCGATAGCCATCCCTACTTTCACTTTCACACCATTCACCTCAAATTTCGAATCTCATTATATCCTATTTATTTGCCGCATTTTGATTTCTTAACCTGGGATGTTCCGAAAAACGAATTAACATAAATTTATTCGTTATTCTACAACAACATATACGTCTCTGTTCTGGAATCCCATTTCGCAAAAAATAAACGAATTCAAATGTCTTGGTGTTCTTAAATTCACTTTCACTATTTTTTACGTGAATTGAATTCGTCAAAGTATTAGGGGGTGAAAGTAATTTGTATGTACTTTTTTGCTATTAAATATAAGTTGCTTGAAGAAAAAACACTTAGTTCATACAATTTAGAATTATTTTATTATTTCAAAAAAATATTTAAAGTTTTATCATTTTTCAACAATAAAAAAGGTGTTTTCGAAAACATCTGAAATATTTTTTTTTTTATGAAATTACATATAAATTTTTGACAGTTATTTAAAATGCCCCTTTTTCAAATAATACATTTTCTGGTTGTTAAAAAATATACTTTTATTTGGTTAATTTTTCTTTATATTAGTTGCAATTATTTTGCTTTAATTCTATTTAAAAAAATATTTCTACCAAATCACAAATTTTCCTTAAAGTCACATCAATGTTTGCAATTTGACGACTTAAATTTTGTATGTGCCAAAAGTCTATAGTTTTTTTGAACAAAACTTTGAAACCACCAAAACATACGAATTCAAGAACACCGATTTTACGAATTTGAAAAATGTTACGTTTTCAGTTCCCCACTAATTCCAGAACAGAGACGATAATTATGTGAAAACGATTAATTTTATGTGGATTCGTTTTTCAGAACACCCTCGAATATTTGTTGATTGTAAAGACGATTGGACAATACAACATTTATATATTTACATACGTATTTTGTATTATTTGGGAGAAAATGAGGTTCAAAAACTAAGGTGAATGGTAAAAGTGAGAATAGGATTCGCTACCAATATTTTAATTGACCTTAAATGTTTTGTAAATATTTTAAAAATACACACATATATTAGAAATTAGTTTAAAAACAAATTTTATTTAAAACATATCTTTAATAAAATATTATCTTCATTTGTCATTCCAGATACGTGGATGATCAAACAGTGGTTGAAGATGGCAATTTAATTACTAGTCGTGGTCCTGGCACAGCATTCGATTTTGGACTAAAAATTGTCCAAGTTTTGGTTGGTTCCGATAAGGCTGCTGATGTGGCCAAAGGCATGCTGTTAAAATAAAATTACTTAAAAAATAAACAAATATGTGGGTTATGAAATTGTGTATCTTGTTTTTTCTTTTTTTTAATATGATGAAGGGACCCTGTCAGAAAAATTTAATTGAAAAATTTACTAGGCTGAATTGGCAGTTGACAAATATGTAAGAGTTTTGGTTCAACATGTTCTCTGTATTCTTTAAATCGGTTGGGTAAGTTATTATATTATTCATCAAAATTCACTTTAAATTTAACATCACGATTTTGTAAATACATTAGAGATCTTAATTGCGCAACTGTTGGATCATTTTTGGCTCGACCATGTCTAATTCTCGTAAAGCGATTAAGTTTGGCATTATAGTAATTTAAAAAAAATGTAATTTAAATATATTCAAAAGAAGTTTTTGATACAAAAGTCCAAATTTGAACAGAATTTTAAAACATTTGCCACAAATCAAAACAAGTCCTACAAAAATGTTACTTAAATTAAACAAAAAGATTTTTTGCAGGTGAAAAAAAAATGAAAAGTATACCAAGGACCATTTTGAAATAATAGGATAGCCAATATCCAAAATTCCCATATATAACAATATTAAAAACTCGCAGCGGCAACTTAAAATTATTCAATGATTTTGCTTTAATATTTCGTCGCAGTTAACTTTTCATTCTGTAAATTTAATATGAATTTCACCAAAAAATTTAAAGTACTCCAATAATTTTTCGTTATTTTTTGTAATCTGCACGTCAAATTCCAATCATTGAATGCTATTTCTTAAAGAATACTGCAAACGTATTTTAAGGAAGAAACTAAATTTAAATGACATCGATATATTAAGTACAGTTGTACAACTTCTTTTAATACATATATTTAGTAATAATATGTCGATAAGCTTAATGTGGTTGATAGAGGGTATTGCATTCAAAAAAAAAAATTATGGTTGATAGAAAAATAACAAAAATTAAAAATAGTACTAAAATTTACTTTTTTCGCTGAAATTTAATTGATTTGTATAATGCATTCCAATTTTTTTTTTTTTGGTGGATGGTGTTGACATTAATGTTTCTTAATGTTAAAGGATGTTTCAGGATTCTCTAAAAAAACTAGAAAATACTCATTTTTTATATAAATGAATCTAGTTTTACTGCAGCTAATATATTTGCTTATTTCTACGTAACGCGTAATCCAAACACTTTGACGAATAGTATCTTGTTCTTAGATCTAAAAAAATATTTTAAATTTCGGAGTTTGCCTAAATCGTTTGTGCAGGACGTTAAAGAGAAGACTTCCTGTTTTTGTCCCTCCCTGTAAAGATTTTTTTTAATATCAAGTTTTAGTTAAATTGCAGACGGTTACTCTAGAGGATTAGAGTTGTCCCTCAAGTGCCGTCTAATGGATGACGCCATCGTCGTCAATAAACAGTTCCACTGAGCTCAACATAATTAATGAAATAAATTTTTACAAAAATTCTCTTTTATAAATAAATTTTTTTCAAATAAATTCACTTTTATCAATAATATTTTACACAAATACACTTATTTTAAATTTGTATTTATTCGACCTTTCAATATTTAATAAATAAAAATCTTCGAGCTCGAGGTCTAGTTTTTTATAATATAATATTAATAATATTTCATGACGTGGTGATAACAACGATTTTTTAAGTTTTTTGTTTTTGTTTTTTATGTAAACATTAAATATTTTCCAGAAGATGACATTCGAGGAATGTCGAAATATTGAAAAACAAATTAATCATTATAAAAAACTAGACCTAGAGCTCGAAGATTTTTATTTATCAAATACACTTATTTTATTATTTGTTTACATTTATTTTGATCTGCTGATCTGTCAAAGTGTTAATTAGTCTGTTCGATTACTTTTCCAGTAAAGTCCAGTAAAAATTACTCCGTAACAAAATTACAGAGAGTAAGACAAATTTTCAAAAAAGTAAACGAACGGAAAATTTTTAAGAATTGGTAAACTAGATAAAACAACTGATTTTAAATAACAAATATTATAAAAAAAAAAAACAACAACTGTTAGTTATGGAAAAGATAAAAGTTAATTGAAATAGTCGACCAGAAACGATTTAGAAGGTTTTTAACTTCTTCTTCTTCTTGTAATTATGGTTTTTTACACGGTCTACAGTCAATAGTAAATGTCCTCTGTTATTTATTGTTTTATAAAAGATTAATGCAAGAGTTTTTTATAAAATGTATGAACAATTTCCTTTATCTAATTAATATGACAATATCATATTAGATTTTTAGAACAATATTCTAACTAAATATATGAAAATATAGAAAGTTTAAAAAACAATTTTTGTGTTTTTAATACAAAAAATAAAACATTTTTGAACACGGCTCTTCTCAACAAACACTGTTTGTTGGGATACATGTTGTTTTTTCAAATTGTAATATAACAAACACACATGCGTGTACTGACATACAAAGTGTATCGATATGTAAAATTGTTGTTTTTCAAATAGTTTGATTTTATAATTAGGGTTACCAGATCACGCACTAAGCCAGACAACAAGATTCTCATAGCGTTTATTTTGTCTGTTGTATGCAATGTCTCGGTTTGAGTTAAGTCAATTATCTTTTTATATTGCTGACAACTGAAGTTTTGGGTGATGCCAATGAAACAATTCTATTGTCCATCATGAAAATGATCAAACTTTTTAAAGAGCAAGAAATAATATGACAATATCATATTAGATTTTTGGACTTGAGGTAGAACAATATTCTAACTAAATATATGAAAATATAGAAAGTCCGAAAAAACAATTTTTGTGTTTTGAATACAAAAATTAAAACATTTTTTAAGAACTTTTATTTCAACATTTTTTTTTTTTTTGTAAAAGCTTCAAAAGAAATTCCTTGAAAGTAATAACAATCATAATAAGTAAGTGTTCTTATTTTATTTGCAGTTTTATTGCATATAATGAGCCATACAAATTATAAGAATGCCAACATATGCTGCATATGTCGCATGTGTTGACATGTTCATTTTCTATGTTGATGTGTGCAAAATCATTGTAAAAACTATGCATAGATTTGATTTCAATTAATTCGAGAGTGTGTTCTTATTTCATTGTCAAACATGTATGAGCGGCATAACATGAATTGACAATTAGATCGTAAAATAAAGTTTATTTCAAGTAATATTTAAAGAACTTGAATTTTATTATCTTAATATTGATTTTTATATACAAGACAAAGAAAGTAAAAATAAGTCACTTTTTAGTACTAAAAGAGCTGATTTACTTTCCGAAATTGTAAATTATTTAGATGTTTTAAAAAATATCTATGTAAAATGAAAAAGTAATTTATTTTATTTTTATATTATTATTTTATTGTTTTAAATCTTATATTTTATTTTATTTGTATAAAGTATATATGTATAAATAATTATTACATAGATAAAACGTTATCTACATATTTAATATTGTTATTTATCGATTTTTATTTTCAAAATGTTTAACGAAGTTTTTCGCAATTAAGATTTTTTTTTCGAAATATGGTTTAATTTTTGTTTATTAAAAATTAGTACAAAATGCAAATCAAAAATGTTAATTTAATCAATAAATCATGAATAATACAAAATAAACTTTACACATTTTTCTGTTTATTAAACGCATTGAATTTATTATTATTATTATTTTTTTTTTTTGTACAAAAAATATGAAGAAAATTTAAATATATGTATGATATATTTGTTTTATGTATATGCTTACATCACTAAAAACTGCTAAACTTTGTAATAAAAAGGTAGTCGGTAACTATTGTTTTTTTTTTTTTTTTCTTTGCTTATGTTTCATTTTAATTATTCAAAAAAGATTTATTTCTATTATTAAACTATTTATTCATTGTTATTCTTATATTGTTTTTCTTTTTTTCTTCCTATTAGACTATTTTCAAGTTCGTTTGTTATTAGGTAAATTTTCGCTATAAACCCCCTATAAAAATGTTTACAATATAAAATTACGCGGTAGATTGTTTTAAAAAAGAAAATTAAACCACTTTAAAAATAAAATTGTAAAAAAAGAAAAGATTTTAAATAAAACATCACACTTTTTATAACAGGGGATTGGTTGGTTGGTTGCCTTGCCTGCGTTGTGGCTTGTTTTTATTTGTTGTACCATTTTGTAATTAGAAAAAATATATAAAAAGAGTTTTGCTTTCTCTTTAAAATAATAATAAATATTTAAATTATTTATGATGGGATCTAAAGGCATTTGATTGAACAAAATTCAGTCGATACATTACACAGGCCGACAAAATTTGATGAATTTTTCTAACCAAGAATCAGACTATACTTTCTCGAAGGTTTTGGACGTGCTGAATCAGAATATCCCTATCATTTATAATTTTTTCAAGATATTCTAACCTAAAAGTGCAAAAAGCAATAATGCACAGTTCTTAACACGTCATTATTTGTGTCTGTACAAGTCTTGCACATGCAATGGGTTAAGGGTGCTAAACTCAGTAAGTTCTACAGACGACTTCTCAGTGACAAATGAAGAAATTTAAAAAATTCAAAATGGATTTTGTAGGGTAGAAGTAGCACCGTAACGATCTTTTTGAAAAAATCTGGAAGTTGCAGGACCTTAAATATACCCAAAAACATGTTTTGCACTTTAAGGTTAGAATATCTCGAAAACCTGTCGTAACAGGGCTATTCTGAGGTCAGATTCGGATTCAGCACGTCTAAAACCTTCAGGAAAGTATATTCTGATTCTTGGTTAGAAAACTTTGTTGGTCTGTGCTATTAGCGATCGAAACCTTAAGATTTTTTCTTTGCTTTTGCATACAAAAATACGTGAACTATATTTTTCCAAAAATATTTTTCATAAATTAAAAGTGTATAATTAATACATAATAATGGTTTTGAAAATTCTTTTCCAATAGACAATTTATCACCATTTTCGTTCAAAATTTAATTTATTATAATTAATAGTTAATTTTTTTTAAATAAATCCTTTATTTCGGGAATACAAGTTTAACAAATTCACACAAATTTACGTTTGATTACGTTTTTTCTAATTGTGTACGCGCAGTGAAAACAATTTGCTTCAAATTTCGATACGATAGTATTTGAAAATCTTGATTTGTACATTACACTCCTGTGTATTGTATTTATAGATCGATCTTAAAACTAGAAATATTTTGTTTTGTTTGGGAAAGGGTTTGCAAGGTTGGTATTTTGTGTGCCTATGGTTTAGGTATGAATAAATGTTGTCGCATGGATAAATTTTGTTCAACTGTTAATATAACAGCTACATATGTATATTGTTTAAAGTGGAACATATATATTTTCGTTGTAAATTTTTTTAAACAAAAAGCAAAACTCTTTTTAATTCGGCCAAAAAAAAAAAAAACGCCAATTGTAAAATAATTTTTTATATATATATATATATATTTTTAATTTCAACCTTTATAAAATTTTATATTAAATGCTGAAAAGTATGGTGAACTTAAGTCTTTTGTAGTAAGCGTTCAGTCTGTTCGTTTATCCAAAATGTTTACTACTTTTACGTCAATTGAAAAATGTTGGTATGTATTGAAATTTTTCGGCTGTAGTAAAGATTGTATTGTTAAATAAAAACATTAGGTTTTTGTTGTATAAAATTTAAATTGAAGAAAAAAGAAAGGAAATTCTAATATATAATTGAAATACACAAACGTAGGCAATACCATGTTAAAATATAATGGTTATTTCCGAATGCAGCCATTCTGTTAACAGAAATTAGAATTCAATTAATTTACATATGTATATCAAATCCCCTTTGAATTGTCCAATTTGAATGTTGGTTTCTGTGTGCTTTTACCATGAGCAATAGCTATCTGCTCGTAAAATTAATATTAATTAAAAAAAATAAAAAATGTTTGATTATTTTAGTTTTCATAAAACTTTTTTCTTAAGATTTTAAATCAAACTAAATTCGTTTAAAATAATTAACTATCAATCCAAACTTAAAAAAATAAAAAATGAATTTAAATCTGAAACATATTTAAAACAAACAAAAAACAATGACGCCTGTCGGAAATTCATCATTATAGCATAGTGTTTCTAGTTTCGCACGTTTTATTATTTAAAGTATTCTTTAAATTTTTTCAAGTGAATTTAAAATTCATATTTTTGAAAAATAATAAATTGTCTTTATGCAGAGAATTGTAATAAAATATTGAATGTTTTCTCGCTTGCATTTCAATGTGCCACTTCATGTATGTATGTATGTGTATAACGCAAGTGTTTGTTGTGTATTATGTATGTATGTTTGTTTTTGTTTTTGTTTTTATTAAATTAAATTAATTTTGTTTTTTTCTTCTTCTTCTATGGTTAAACTTAATTTCTTCTTTTCAAAGACTTAAATACATGAATTTTTATTTTATCTTTTATTTATATATATATATACTATATACATATATATATTAATTAAGTTCATTTTTATTATGTGATCGGTTGTTATGTATAAACAACGAACAAATTACTTTAAGGATCGCCTTAAGAATAAGGACATATGCGCCAGTAGTTAAATGAAAGACGTTACTCCGAAACACAGGAATATTGTACCATTCATTAGAGCGGATCGAAATGGAATTTCGAAATTTTAGTTAATTTCAGTTGTTTAAATTTTTCTTCTAAAAATATATCTACATATATTTGGCCTTTATGACTTAATTCGAAGCGAACATTTTGTTTCTTTTGTAAAGATTAGTTATTTGGAGTAGCAGTGTTTGTTTACGCTGAGGCAGGATTTTATAACCAATACTTATGTTTTATTTATTTGCAATACCAAGTTTACACAGTATACCGCCAAGAAAAAAAATAAAAAAAAAACTTAAAATGGCCCAAACAGGAAGGAAAATCTGATGCTTTACTTTTGAACATTTGACAACATAAGTAATGTCTATAAAATACAGCCTCATTTAATCATTTTTTTTTTTTTTTTGTTTTTTTTCATTTTTAATTTATGGTAGTGGTTGTTTTAAAGTGTTTTTGTTTTTGTTTTATTTTTCCTTTTTGTTTATGTCATTATTTCAGTTAATTTTTTTTAGGATAATATCGCCAATGCTTACGAAAGTTGTATTATTGTTAATAACATTTGACGAATTTCTTAACGTGAACACGGCTTATATTGTTGTTGTTGCTGCTGTTGTCGCTGGCATAGGCAATATGGGTTGTGTTGTTAAAGTCAAATGCTGTGCACTCTTTTCTATTGCATCGATGCCAAACTAGCCGAATTAGTAATATGTGATGAAGTACCTAGTGTAGAAGCCATATCCTGGTAACTGAACTGTATGTTGAATTAAAAAAAGTTAATAAAATTTGCAAATTAATCGGTCGATTGTGTACCTGGGGGAAATGGGGTTCTTCTGCTATTGAACCAAGGGGACCCGTAGGATCCGGTGGTGTTAATTCTACACTTTCACCGGTGAATTCCTTATCAAAGTAACGTGTGTCGGTATCTGATGTTACTTGAGGTTTAAATGGGGGCTCGATCTATGAGAACAACAAAAACAGAAATTAGCAGGGCAGAATAGACGATTGTCGCACTGCATGTGCTTGACACTTACTTTCTTTTGCACCAAATCTGTCCAATTAATGCTGGCGAAAAATGGATGCACTTGGATTTCTTTGACATCGCCTGGACCGCCGCCTAAGCGCTTTTTAGGGTCTTTAGCCAAAAGACCGGCCAGCAGACTTTTGGCCTCATCTGAAATTGTACGAGGAAACTTGACTTCTTCCATAAGAATAAGTGTGAAAAGTACATCATGATCACGGTTATAAAATGGAAGACGTCCACAAATCTACAGAAGAGAACCGAACGAGAGAAACCATCATCCAAATGGCTGCAAAGTAATAAGGATAATATTCTTACCATCTCGTACATGACCACACCAGTGCCCCACCAATCAACGGCGCGGCCATAATCATTATCCTCTAATACTTCTGGGGCCAAATATTCTGGAGTGCCACAGAATGTCTTCGTCGTACGACCGTAGGTTATATCTTCCTTGCATAGACCGAAATCGGCAATTTTAATATGACCATCTTTATCCAACAATAGATTTTCGAGTTTTAAATCGCGATAGATGATGCTCTGTGAATGTAAATATCCAAGGGCTGATATAATTTCAGCTCCATAGAAGCGTGTACGTTCTTCGGGGAAAACACGTTCGCGACTTAAATGGAAGAATAATTCACCACCATTTACATACTGCATGACAAAACACAGGCGATCATTAGTTTGGAAGGAATATTTTAGGGACTGCAAAGAGATTTTATCAAAATCAATTGTTTTTGTTGAGTTTAAAAAAAGTTTCTTGTGACTTACTATTAAAAATGGATGATTTGTTGTTTGCAATACTCGACTTTCGGTAATGGTGTGGGCGACTTCGTCCTTTTGTATAATAACTTCTTTTTTGAGAATTTTAATGGCATACAACTTGGCGGTGGCCTTTTCACGACACAAAATCACTTTACCGAATGTTCCCTTGCCCAAAACTTTTAAGAATTCGAAATTCTCGAGGGTCTAAATTAAGTAGATTACATGTGTTTAAGGAAATGAATTAATGTTTGTAAATGATCGGAATACATACCACTTTCTTCACACCACCACTTCCAGTTGAAGTGCCCTGTACCGAAAATTTTTCACACAGTTCATCTTCGGCTATTGACGCCATATCGACATCTGTCATATCTGTATTATTTGAAGTACACATGGCAGTTTCTCCCAATTCACTCAAACTACTTGCCACAGTTCTGAAACAAATGCAGATGGTAAAAAAAAATCTTGAGATAAATTTCACTATACCTTATGGCGTCCGTCCATTCTTGTCTCTCCCGTTCTGTGTCAACCGAAAATGTACGCTCCACCACCGAAGTCCACTGAAGGCCGCGGATAATAAAAGTGAATGGCCTGGGCCGATCTACTGTCATAATTTGGCAACCTTTGATGGTGAAATCATTTAAAGGTCTTTCTGGCGGAGCATTTTCATTGGGTTTATAGCGCCAACCATGTAGAGTGCCATCACTTCGTAATATGAAATAACGCGATCGCCATGTTTTAATATGTTCGCCTCGTTTTTGTAGCCAACCCTCTTTGACTATTGAGGCATTTGAATGAGCTCCGCTAGCTTCGTTTGAGACGGCCAATGAACCAATATCAGCCATTTCTACTTTTGAAACGATTTGTGGATTTGCTGAGGTAAAAGAGGACTGCTGAAGTTGATTTTGATGCTGCTGTTGTTGCGAATTATGGGGTGGGCTGCTCAGAATTGCGTTGGTTGGAGAATTTTGAATGGAGCTATTGCTGTTGCTACTCCCGAAACTGCTAAATGGACTTGTAAAAGAAAAGGGCACAAAATTAGAGCCCAGTAATCCCGAAGAGGTAGATCCGGAGGCAGCAGCAGATGCGGTTGTTTTACCACCGGCTGTCGCAACCACTGTTGATCTCCTCGCAGTTGCAAACGGTAGGTAATTCGTGATGAAGCCGTAGGATTATACTAAATTCCAATGAAGTGAAGACTCTTCTTTGTTGGTAAAAACTTTGAGATAAAAAAAAATTAAAAATTAAAAGTTAAAATAATGCCCAAATCGTATTGTTTAATTACACACATAAACAAGTTATGTGCGGTTTGAATTAAGGCAAATAATTGGTTCGTTTGCCTACTTTTTTAAGTCAAGTTCAGTAAGAGTTAAAGCCAGGGACCCAATGGTCTATGCGGGGTCTTTGACCGGCTAGCTCAACCAGTAAAAATTACTCAGTAATGAACTTGCAGAAAGCAAGAGAAATTTACTTCTTTCTATAGAAAAACTAAATGGCAAGTGTCTAAGCACAATACGACAGGATTTAATACGATATTTTTGCATTTTAAATAAGGAGTATTTAGATCACACTTCCTTTCCTATTTATTTTACAAAGTCTATTATTTGGGTAATACTGTTCAAGTTCTTGTTCTTCAGAAGATCGTAAATATTACTAAATTTCTTCAAAATGCTGTATCAAGAACGAATTATTATATACGCTTCTCAGAAACCAATTGCCTTAGAATATTTTTTGAGAAAATTAGTTTCAACGTTAAAAGTTTTTCTAAAATTCATTGTCCTATATCAACCAAAATCAAATATAGGGATCTATAACAATAGCTATGCAATGCTATCACCCTCTGTATATCACTGGTTAAAGTCTCAATTGGCTTCTGAAAATTCTAAAAATGTTTTCTGAGTAAAATTTTTCCAAGATAATAATTTTTTCGATTTGTTTTTCAAAATAAATACAAATTAAGTATTAGTATTAAATCGTTGTGAAGATTCTAAATTGTGTAACTAAATAATTTTTTAAAGTTACAAATACTTCATAAAAATGCCTTTTAATAATGCAATTTCATCGAAAATGCATTCATACAGAAAATATATAACTTTAAAAGACAAAAATTTTTTTAATGTCATAGTTTAATTCAAAAAGTGCTGCGTTTACATTAAAATTTTTTATATAAATAGAACATTTTTGGTCTTCAAAGTTTAGTAACGTCATGATGCTTGTTAGGAAAAGACCTAACCACGTGCTTGATTACTAAGAAGACAAGAATGGAGCAAAATTGATTATTAATAGGTTTTTTGTTAAAGTTCTGCCTATTATGGAGGCTCTAACTTTTCTAAAACTTCGGGTTCTGATGAGATCTTTAGCCAGATCGAAATACTAGTATCAACCTAGCTAATATGTTTGATTTGCTTTATTTTTGTAAATATACGGAGGTTGAAAGCTCGTTATAAATTGAAAATAACATAAAAATAATCTCGATGTATATAAAAACAAAAAACTAATATAACTGTAAAAAATATTACTTGAGCCAGAGTACAAACTAAAAATTTTTTATATAAATAGAACATTTTTGGTCTTCAAAGTTTAGTAACGTCATGATGCTTGTTAGGAAAAGACCTAACCACGTGCTTGATTACTAAGAAGACATGAATGGAGCAAAATTGATTATTAATAGGTTTTTTGTTAAAGTTCTGCCTATTATGGAGGCTCTAAACTTTTCTAAAACTTCGGGTTCTGATGAGATCTTTAGCCAGATCGAAATACTAGTATCAACCTAGCTAATATGTTTGATTTGCTTTATTTTTGTAAATATACGGAGGTTGAAAGCTCGTTATAAATTGTAAAAAATTATTTGTTTTTGTTTTTTCCTCCTTCGAATTATACCTATACGAGATTTTTCGACATTACACCAGAGGTGTCAATAAGTGGAAGTGGAATAACATAAAAAAAAAGTAATTTTTCCAAAAAAAATAGTACTTATTCAAAAAAAAAATTCGAAAAAATTTACTTTTTGAAAAAAAAAAAAAAAAAATCTTTTTCGAAAAAATAACTATGTCTACAAAAATGTACTTTTTCAAAAAAAGTTCTTTTCCAAAAATGTACCTTTTTCAAAAAAAACTACACACTATTCTTAAAAGCACGTTATGAAGGAACAAATGGTAGAATATTTGGATAAAAATCGCTTAATTAGCCATTATCAGTCAGGATTTCGCCGTGGTTACAGACTCAATTAGAAGAATTTTGGATAAAAATGATATAGGAGTTTTGTTATCACTCGATTTATCAAAAGCTTCTGATCGAGTTAGTCACACAATTTTAATTATGCAATTTCTTTAAATGTTCCCAATCGGCTTGTATGCTAATTTTTTCTTATTTAACAGAAAGACGTCAATATGTTCATTGTAGGGGGTCTGTTTCTGATTGGTCGACAGTGACAAGCGGTGTTCCGCAGGGATCTGTGATTGGACCTTTGCTATTTTTACTCTATATGAATGATATGATGAGTATTGTTGAAGGGGTTTCTTGCGAGGCTTTTGTTTTTGCAGATGATATTCAGCTTCTTTTTTCTGGTGAGCGTCAGTTTTCTGATGTATTGGAGCAGGTGATAAATTATATAATGTCAGATGTCTCAGATTGGATGTCTAATTGTAATCTTTTTATTAATCCTAGGAAAACTAAGGCAATGATTTTTAAATCTCCTAGGTCTGACATAAATTTTGATATCGTGGTAAATGGTGTTAATATTGAGTTTGTAGAATGTATTAAATGTCTGGGAGTCTTAATTGACTCAAGTCCTAATTTTGATCAACATATAAACTGGTTGTGTTCTACTATAAATTTTACGTTACGTCGATTATATTCTTTGAATCTTTATCTACCAATTTATGTAAAAAAGCGCGTTGCGCATGCACTATTGATGTCCAATATGTTGTATTGTGCTGAAGTTTTTACAGGTGTCAAGGGTCGGGTAATGCGTAGATACAACCTTCTTTTCAATCGAATTATTCGATTTGTGTACAACCTTAAATATCGCGATCATGTTTCAGATTATGTAGTAGACTTTCTAGGATGCAGTTTTAAAAGTTTTATACATACGCGATTGTTGATACATTTTATAAAGTTTTTAGGTCTAAATGTCCGGAATATTTACTAGAACATTTTGTATTTTCAATTTCTTTAAGAAACCCTCAATTGAAGTATCCTATACATAAGACATCAATTCTTCAACGATCTTTTCAGTACAGGGTAGCTGAAATTTGGAGTTCGTTGCCCCTATTACTTAGAAAATTTGAGTTTTCTGTCAATGTATTTAGGGCCAAGCTAAGAGAATATGCCTGCTATAACAATGTTTAAACCTTTTTATTCACAAATTTATTAAATTTGTTAGTGTACATCTGATATTTGAACGCAACTATATTTATTAGGGACATTTTTTAAGAAGGATAAATGAGGAGTATTATATACGTTTGTGTCTATTATTATATATATATATTTTTTTTTCGTTACTTTTAAAAACCGTTTAATTTAAAATTTATTCATTTAAATATAATATATAGTTTTTCTATGCTTTCTTTAACTTCTAAAGTTTTTATTCTTTTATAATAATATACTATTTTATATTAATTATCTTTTATTTTTTTTTATTTTTTTCATTCATTTGCAATACAATAAGCCTTAAAGGCCAAAGACGTATTGCTAGTGTGCTACATAAATTCAAGAATATATTTACAAATAGCTTAGATTAAATTCAATAAACAGTATATATATATATATAAAAAAATACGAAAATATCCTTAGAACAGGATAGCAATAGCTATAAAATTGTACACTTTATTTTTGGATATGGTTCAGCTGTTTCAACATAACTAGGAAAATGTAAAAAGTCCATACTGGAGAAAGCCTGACCTAAAACAATTTAAAAACACTCATTCATACAGTGTCCCGGAAATGTGACAAAAGTCTGTTCCTAAAAACATTATACGATAATGTAAAAGTACGTAAATTCAAAGGCAAAAAATTCCAGCTTCTAGCAGTTCTAATAAGTAAAGATCGTTCAAAGATTGTATAGTTTATAAGAGGTTCAACTATCTGAGGGTTTCTCTCAGACCTAGAAAATATAAATTCAGAACGTAAGTAATTGGGTACACCAATTTTTTTAATTATATTGTTAAATTTATAGTTTTATTTTTATTTATATAATATAGTAGTATTGTGTAGTAGTTATTTTTTAGCCAAATATGGCCCTCTGGGCTCGGTTATTTAAAAGAATAATAAATAAAAATAAAATAAAAAAGCACTTCTTCAAAAAGATCAAAATCAAAGTACTTTTTCCAAAAAATCATTTTTCTCAAAAATGTTTCAAATAATTTTCATATTCATAATTTTATTTAAAAAATCTATCTATGAACGCAAAAATATCAAAAACTGAAAGTTTGTAAAAATTTAGAGAATACATATATGTATGTACCAACCCAGTATGATTATTTCGTAATACAGACTTAAAAGCACGCGTATTTTGTTTAAATTATTCTTTCATATTTCTTTATATTTTTTTTCTTTAACAATATTTTTTTTGCTATAATATATCTGTAATTGAAGAGAGGTATACTAGAAATTTCTGTTAATTTTTTGAACCTAAAGATGATTTTAGACGAACCGTGAACAAAAAATATTGCAAACGAAAATTAAAAATTTATAGCCGTACGTAGGTTAGCTATACAATTTTTTTATTAACAAAAAGTTAAATTAATTTACAGTTTTCGATATTTTGTATTAAAAAACTTATATTGTTAGCTACATACGAAAAAAACAAAAGTTTTTTTAACCGATTGAACGGTTTGAAATACCGGTATTTTTGAATTCAAGGGATTCGGTATTGGTATCGGTTTGCCAACCGATTCATTTTTATGAATCGATAATGTTTTATGATTCGTTTAAACTGAAAAGTTGATCTAGTAAAAAAATTGTACTAAAATTAAGTAGTTAATTCACCTTTTACGATATAAACTTTTACTACACGATAGTAAAATAATACCAAATGGTGTGTCGTAAATATATACATAATTAATGTCCAGCACTTCAAAGCTTTGAAGAATTCGTTCCCTAATTCCCATTTTTTAAAATGAATTTAAATTTAAGGAATGAATTTCCTCATTAACTTTAAGGAATTGCATGAATTCCTCTTTTTTTTCATTCGATTTGTCTTAGGGGAATTTATTCATATTTTTTTAAATTCCTTCATGAAAATTATGAAATTCATGCAGAAGGGAATTAATTCAAATCTAGTTCATTCAACTTATATTCAGGGAATTCATTCCATTTAGTTTCCTTCGGGACTTAACTCTTCGGTTTGTCTCCAGGAACTTAACTTTTTTGTTTAATTCCCTAAGGACTTAGGGACTTGATTGGTTTAATTTTCCTAAGGACTTAACTTTTTGGTTTAAGTCCCTAGTTACTTAACTTTTTTGTAAAATTCCCTGAAGGAACTGCATGCAGGGCCTAATAATTTAAAAATAAAAGTAACGCAAACGCAGTTCGTTAATTAAATACAATAAAACCGGATCTGTATTTTAATATATTATAGTTAATGTTTTCAAAAAAACGATGATATGGTTTTTTAACGAAAAAACTCAAAAAAATTAAAAATTGGTTATTCGACGATTTTTGATACAAAAAGTATTTTTGTATTTAAAAATCATGTAGTTCCTTTCAGGACAATTTTTATTTTCCGACCATCCCTAATTTAACCAGGAATACATTTTTTTCCCGTTTATAGTCTCACAAGAAAAGTTATTTTTTTGGGCATTAAATGAAAATCTTACTTCAGGGAATTAAACAAGTTAAGTCCCTTAGGGAATTAACAAAAAAGTTAAGTCGCTAGGGGCTTAAACCAAAAAGTGAAGTCCTTAGGGAATTAACAAAAAATACTACTTCCCTAAGGGAATTAAAAGAAATTTGAATGAGTTCCCTGACCAAAAGTTGAATTTACTGAATTTGAATGAATTCTTGTTGACTGAATTCCTTAATTTTAATACTTAATGTTTTAGTTATGGGATTCATTCTTTAAATTTTAATTATTTGAATGCATTCATAGTATTTTCTTATTAAAGAATTCATTTTTAAATTAGAAAATTGAATTCAATTTTAGCGAACTCATTCCCAAATTGAATGATGCTGCACTTACACTATTTTCTAAAGAGTTAAACATTTGTAAGACTTTAGAAATTTAAAAACATTTAAACAACGAAAAAGGATTAATAAATATATAGAGTGAAACAGAGAGAACTGCCAACTTCGACGATTTGTCTCTATGTTGACGATCTTTGAAACGAAATTTAATAAAACTATAGTTTTTAATTTTAGAAAGATTAATAAACATTTTTTGGTTTTTTCTGTTTTACATTAGTTTAAATGACAAACGATTTTATGTTTCGATATTAAATTAAATTGATTCAAATTGATTAAATTAGATTCAATAACTTTTTTTATAACATGGTTATAAGCAAAATTTGTTGCTGTTTCACATGCAAATTTAATTTATAAGACTAGACTTTTCCGGGATTTTCGTGATCGGGATAAGCACCCCTACTGGAAACAGATAAAAAAAAATTTAGAATGAAATCTCATTTTGAGAACCGTGAAAATTCAACAAATAAAATTCAAAAAACGACAAGATTTGTCAACAAAAATAAGATGTATACGCTAAAATATAATTACACTAAAATATAAATCGGCAACTGCAAAATAAATATACACATATTCCAGGGGTGGGCACGGAAATGGTTTGAAGGCCCAAATTTGTGATTTCACAAACTCACGGAGGGCCGGCCTTACTATATACACTACCTAACCTAACAACAATTCAAATTTGTTTGCACTTAAAAGCTGTGCACATCATTAGCCAAAAGGTCCGTCTGTTCAAAAAGTATCAGAAAAGCACTTGGTTAACTAAATTTTCAACGTTGGCAAAATGTTGGTAAAATCATAAAATATGTGGTATAAAAATAGTTTCAAAATAAAATTACAAAAAAGTTCATTTATATTTTTTTTGTTTGTTTTATTGGTCTTTTTTGGACTTTTTTTGAGCAAATTTGAATACAGGCTACTGTTTATTTATCCTTTATAATCTATACTAATCTATACTAATATTATAAAGAGGTAATGTTTGTATGTTTGTTTGTTTGTAGAAAGTAATCTCCGTAACTAATCATACGATTTCTAAATTTTTTTTACCAATATTTAATTTGGTCCTCCAGGATGGACATAGGCTATATATCGTTCCGAAATTTTTTTTTTTTTAAAGTTATGAGCGGAAACATAAAAATAATCTATATATATAAAATACAATGTTTGTATGTTTGTCCTCTATAGACTCTAAAACTATCCAACCGATTTGGCCCAAACCGGTTTCATTTGAAAGGTTATAGTCCAGATTAGGTTTTCGCATATATATATTTCAAGTGGGCGTGGCCCCTCCCACATAAATTGAATAACATCATATATCTTGACTATTGTGATAGCAAGAGTTTTGAAACATTGCAGTATCCCATATGTTACTGATTTGAATAATCAGGAAAAAAATGGGCCGGATCGGACCAGTGGGAGTGGCAGCTCCCATACAAGGTAAATATTTAATATCATATATCTACAGTACTATAATAGCCATAGTCTTAGAAATTTGTGCACGTTGATTATTTGTTAATGTGAATAGTCATGGGAAAAATGGGCGTGATCGGACCAGTGGGCGTGTCAGCTCCCATACAAAGTAAATATTTAATATCATATATCTACAGTTCTATAATAGCCAGAGTCTTAGACATTTGTGCACGTTGATTATATTATGAATAGTCATGGGAAAATTGGGCGGGATCATACCAGTGGGCGTGGCAGCTCCCATACAAAGTGATTATTTAGCTCATATACAAAATTAATATTAATATTAAATATCTAGGGTTCTATATAAGCTATATAGCCTTCAAATTTTGTACGAGTCCATCAATTACAAATATTAGTAGTCGAACTGAAATTGGGCGGAATGGGATAAATGGGCGTGGTACCAAAAGCAAAAAACAAATACGCATTAAAATAAATTATCCCATTCAAGACTTTTTGCAAGGTTATTTAATAATGTTGTTCAAAAATTGTTTTAGCGTTCCTCATAGTCCTAGAATAAATAAAAAAGGTAAAGAAGTAAACAATAAATTTTATGATATGGTTTTAAGTAACAATTCATGTTTAACAGGTACACTTAACATAAAAAATATATTATTATTATATTATTATTTGTGTAAAAGAAATTTCTTGATTTAAAGAATTAATTACAATTAAAATTTGAAGGCAAAACAACGTTTGCCTGGTCAGCTAGTCCTTTATAATTCGTCAAAATCAACGAAATTTACATTTTTTTGATATTTCTGCTCTAAAAAATTTAAAAATCGTGGGATTCAAATGAAATGTATCTGAAATTTTACGTAATTTTATTCGCTATTGATAATCCTATTGATAATCGTTATCAGATACGCGATCACTTTTTTATTTATTTTAGTTGGAAATAGAGCCGTTTTATTTGTAATACAACATCTTCAAAAATTTACCAATCGTGTTGGTCTTTTATGGAGATGAATGTGGATTCTACTTCATCGACGTGAATATTTATTCAAGAAATACAACTAAAGTGCTGTTAAAGAGCAAAGAAAATTACATAATTTTACTCATACTTGGGAATTTTTCATTGGAATTGAAAATTAAAAGGCATTACTTGTGGTCAATGCCAAACAATTTCATTACCATTCCAATGCTAATGATTTTTTTTAATTGGCATTGATTCTACCAATGGTAATGAAATGGCACCAATGTCTAAAACAACCAATTGTAATTGACGAATAAATAATTGTTTATAAAAAGGGGTTGTTTCGGAAAAAAAAAGATAAAAATTAAAATTTAAATTCTAACTTTAAAAGTATTCGCTATTTTATTCAAGTTATTTCACGTATACACTATTTATTATTGGTTGGTAACGGATTAGACATTGTGGATCAGTTTTTAATAATATATACTTGATAAAATACCGAATATTTATATAATTAGTACGCAAATTAAGGATTTTTTCAAAATTTAGATATCATTTTTTTTTGTGGACAATTGTAACAAAACGATTATAATTATCAATTATAATTGTTTGTTAAAGGCATTGCCATTGATCAATGCCAATTAAAACAAAATTTCATTTTCATTGTTTTAAGCAATTGTAATGCCAAAAAATTTAATTACAATTAACAACAACCAATGCCAATTAAATCGTCAATTAATTGGTCCATTCAATTAACTAGTCCCAAGTATGATGTTACTAACGAGTTTGTTAAATTTTTTAACTAAAACACATGAGTAAAGTAGTATGAAATTTATTACACATGTTAGCTATTTTACAAAAAAATAAGTTTGTCATGTTCTTATTAAAAATAAAAGACTTTGAAATTTTTTTTAATTATTTTAATGATGGTCATTTGTAGATCAAAATATTGGTTTTTAAATAAAGTAAAACTTAACAATGTTGGTAATATAGTAAAGATGAAATGGAAATTTTCCTGATTTTGACGATTTATTAAGGATGTAAAAGAAATTACTCTTAAAAATCTGCCATGAGTAACAAATCTGGAGTTTTTTCTCGAAAAAGTCCAAAAATTTTGGCAAAAAGTTCATAGAAATAAAAGTTACAGCTTATTAAACTCATTGCCCTTTTTTGACATTCGTTATATTTACTTTAAATGGATTTTTCTCAAAACAACACATTGCAAATCGTGTGCCACTGTGCATCCTTAACGGATGAACCTACCCAGCCAATGGTCTGAAAAATCAAGCACTGGCAGAGCACTATTTGCCAATGGTCCAACAAATAAAGTCCTGGCAAAGCACTGATTTACAACGCTCTGCCAATGCTAGTAAAAAGTGCTTTGCCAGTACTTAATTAACAAAATTTACAACTGTAAAAATAATTAAAGCACAGCGCTGGCCTAGAACGCTCTACCAACGTTCGTAAAAAGTGCTTTGCCAGTACTTGATTTACAAAATTTACAATCGTAAAAATAAAAAAGCACTGGCACAGTACTGACTTAGAACGCTTTCCCAACATTGGCAAAAAGTGCATTTCCAGTACTTATTTACAAAATTTTCAACCGTTAACTTAATAAAAACAGTGGCACATCCCTTGTTCACAACAAGAGTGGAAAAATTCAAAACTAAATTCTAATTTATGATTTGAAGTTAAGAATATTAAGGTCTCCTACTATAGTCAGCACAAAGTATAGTTTTTGTACTAAAATTTTACTTAAGAAATTTATTTTCAAATTTCTTTCTTTAGTAAAATTGTAGTAAAAATCGTGCTAACTTATCACAAAAATAATTTTATAAAAAAAATATTCAGTTATTTTGTAATTAACTTAGCTGAAGCAAGCCTATTGTTATTTTTGTTCAAATTACCAAAAATAATAAATAATACAACTCTTTACTGAAGTGAATTACTAAGTAGGACTTTATTGGTCGTTTTTGGTTTTGGTACTCGCAAAGCGCTTATTGCCAGTGCTTTGCCAACGTTTTAAAAAAGGAACGGCCAAGCCCTGCCCGGTGTTATCATTTTGGGGTTGGCAAAGCACTTAAATCTTCAGATATCCAACGCTCTGTCAACGCTCATACCACCGTTTAAAGCACTGGGCCAATGCTTTGCCGTTCGTATTTTTCTGGCTGGGTACCCATGTAGAAATTGCCAACCGTGCCATATTTTTGGCTGATATTTTTGTAATACCCACAGTGTTAAAAATTACCAAAGGTACAACTAATATTGTACTAGGAAAACTCTTTTTTGTTTGCAAGGCATGTGTTTGACAGTACCATACGCAAAATTTTTTGTCAATATTGTTTTTACCAATATTACAACCAATTAGAAGCATTTTTTTTAAATATTTTATTATATAGTGAATTTTTATCGTTGATCTATAAATTTATGTGTGAGATTTTTTTTTTTTCTACTAGTCAAAGTAAATTATCATATAAAAATTATAATTTTTCTGTTAATTTAGAGAAAAATTTGTCATGATCTAAAACCGAACAAATAAAATCTCACACATAAATTTATAGATCAACGATAAAAATTCACTATTAAACCACTCACCAGGTACAGTGTAAAAATCGTTTAATGTATATGCTCGACATATGTGTTAATGAAAAATCTTTAATGTTTGTTGATATGCTTTGCTAATGTAGAAGGATAGTATATGATGACATTAGAGAAAAGAACTGCCATTTAAAGTTTTAACTGAAAGTTAAACTGGCAACTATGATAATGACTAGAGAAAAAACAAACACACTATAAATAGAAATCGTTCGTGGTAAATTTCATTCTAACTCAACACACAGAGTAATGTGGGATTTAACGTTACCCAATTTCTTCAACGTGTGAGTTAAATAGATGATATTTACGATTAACACTAAAATGGCACGAAGAATGTTGATGAAGACCGTAGTGGGTCAGAAAATGCATTCCATTCATGCTAGTGTCTAATAACTTTTTCTGTGTTTTTTTTCTACTAGTCAAAGTAAATTATCATATAAAAATTATAATTTTTCTGTTAATTTTATTATATTTCATACATTTAAATGTGATGTATAATACTAAGACCGAACTGTATTGCTGCTTTTTAAATGTGTTCTATTATACATATTGCTTAAAATTAATTTAATTTAAGCTATTTGAAAAGCACAACATTTTTTTTAATTACCAACGTTGTCAAGTTCGTTCAAACAAAGGGTTGGCCACTGTTATCAATCGGGTAACAGAACAATACTGTCAAGATTGTTAATCCCACGTTCTGCCAAGGCATAACCGACAGTCGCCGACACTTTGCCAAAATTAAGTTCCTAACATTTTCAAATTGTTGCCTAGTTTTTTTTTTAACCAAAATGAACGATGTTATTTGTGTGTTTTTCTAATTTTTGAGTTTACCATTGTACAATTTTAATGCAGATCAAAAAAATTAAAAATCCTACCTCTCATGCGGGCCGCATGATGCCCATGTCTGATATATACATATTAGGGTATTCAAATTACTCGAGTTTGGTTTTGTTCGAGTAAACGAGTAACTCGATTTTGAGGTTTTTAACTTGCTCGATTAATCGAGTAAGATGTTAAAATTACTCGAGTAACTCGAATAATTTCAATAATTTTATTTCATTAATTTTTCCTTAGATATAAATAATAAATTGCAAATAAATACCAAACTCGGAGTTCCGAAATGTATTTTATCAAATTTAGAAATACTTATGCCCGATTACTGAATGTCCAGTTAAAATTTAACTAACAGTTAAATTGAAAACTTATATAGGAAACAACAATAATTGTCAGTTAAAGTTCCAATCAGTCGCTAACGGGACATTTAGTAATCGGGTATTATACGTTAGATAATTAATTAAAAATAAAAAACATTGTCTAAAATAATATGTAATTGAGGTTTTACTTTATTTTCTTTCGTTTTTATAAACATCGTCTTTAAGAAAACATTGTTTACATACATATACAGTAGAAACTCGATTCTTGCACGTAATGAAAACCGGGCTCGGTGCAAGTTTCGAGGTTGTCGCAAGTACCGAGTATTAATTTCCCATACAAAATAAAAGGCACATACATCTGTTTAGAATCTAAGTTTAATATTTCAATTCAAAACACTTAAGTTCAACGCATTCGTATAACAGTAGATACATATTTTATGTGGAATTAAAGAAATTTAAAATTTTTGTTTGTTTTGTACAAAGTCGCTTGTTCAGTACTACACTGCTTCTTAGTCTCTGGAGCATCATAATATCGTCTAATGAAGCATTGTTTTCTCCGCCCATTCTAAGCAAATATTGAACGCTGATATATATACATAATACAAAAATGTTGCTAGTATCGAGTTCAAAATTTTCGGATGTCGCAAGTACTGAGTACGTAATAAAAAATATTCCTATGTTGCAAGAATCGAGGTGTGCAAGTATCAAGTATGTGCAAGAATCGAGTTGCTACTGTATAACTTTTAGCATTTTTTGCAAATATCAGAAATAATATGTCGTAGCCTTCTATGACTTAAAACAATTTGAAGAAAAAATAATACATACTTTTTCGCCGTCGTTAAAATTTGTTCAATTTTATTTTTTAATTTATGTTTTGTATGAAAAATATCAGACAGTTTAAAATATTGAAACGTGACATTTTCTACATACATATTTGAAAATTGTTTTCAGGCGATTTTAACAAATTTCGTTGAAATTCGGATATAAGATCAAGGAGACAAAGGTTATAAAAAATTGATAAGAAACGTAACGAGTCAATCGCATATTCAAAGTAAAAATGGATTTTAAAGTTGCCCGAAACTTTTTGTATGTATTTAAAGTGTATTTCATTTGATACCTTATTCGTATATTTTTTCTTGAAAAAAAAAAAAAAAACATGAATAAGGGATATTTTTGACCCCAAATTTTAACCCTTGAATGTGAAATTGTCCGTGAAATGATTATTTTCTATTATCTAGCACTTACACCAATTTTATGGCAATCGGTGCACAACACCAGCGGAGCACATCAGTTTTAAATTAATTATATTTATTACTATAATTTTTTAAAAGGATAGAATTATTTAGACTAAATACAAGTTCTGTTCATGGAATCATGAAACTTTTAAGCTATATTTGTTAGAGCTTTTTTAGCTTATATATTGATATATTGATATTTGCTTATTTTAGCTTATTTTGTAAATATAAGCTACTTTTGAATTTTTTCTTTAAAATGTAAGCTTATTTTAGCTTTTTTCTTTTAAAAGCGAGCTTTTTTGCTTTTTGTTAATAATCGATATTGTAGTATTGCAGTATTTTTTTTAGTTGAAATTTTATTTGTAAAAATAACTTGAAACTTATGTACACTCAAAAAAATAAGTTAGTAGAAAAGTTAGTAAAACGTCTTGTAAATCAGGTATACTATTTTTTAGCAAATATTTTTGCTAAAATCGTGTTTTCAGCTAAAATTTTTGTTATACTTATTCAGCACTTAACTGTTTTATACTAATGCTTTACTAATATACTAATGTTTTACTAATTAATTTGCTAAAAAAAATTGTGCTGATAAGCAGATGTCGCGGCATGTCAAGATGTAGTAGAGAAGAGGAAAATGATATTAAAAAGTACAACTCTAACAAGACAAGTAAAAAAATCAACCATGAAAAACATATACAGACATGTAGACAGAGTAAAGAGAAAGACAAAAACACACATCTTAGGTAGATTTGTATGGTTTCTTTTTCTTATTGCAAAAAAATGGTTGTTTTTTTCGTTTCGTTTGTTTTGTTTATTTTTTCGTTTCGTTTCTAGAATTATCTTCGGCAGTTTCGTCATAGCATCATTAAGACAACCATTGATGTAAGTAGTTGAAAGAAAATTTTTGTTATGTTATATATATTTATTTCTATATATTTTCAGATATTAAATTAATTCATGTCGTCAATGTGGGAAAATTAAAATTGTTATATTTCGTTATTATAGTAAATTATTTTTAAAAGAATCACAAAAATATGTTTTATGATTTTCAGCAAATAAATTAACTAAATTACAATTTTTCTACAAATTTTTTGCGTTTTTTTCAGTCTACTAAAATTCAGCAAAAAATTTATTAATTTTTACCAACGCTTTTTTATTTCTAATCTACTAAGTGTTAGCAAAACTTTTGCTGAATCTACAAATTTTGTTGCTAAAAATCAGCTCGCTGATTTTCAGCAAAAGATTTTGCTGACATTAGCAACTTTTTTGCTAGCATCCTCCTGACTAAAATTTTGCTGAGTCAGCAAAATTTTTTGCTGACTTTACAAACTTTTTTTTATGAGTGTAGTTGTATAATTACTAAGTATTTCGTTAATATTCCCCAAATTTTTTTCTGCGTGCAAGGAACAAATTTTATATAAATTGTATTTGTAGTAAAATCTTTAATAAACAGTTATGATTTTAACGGTTTATTTTTTAAATTGAACGGCTTGTTTTATATTTAAATGACTTATTTTTTTTGTTTTTCGAACTTTTTTTAAGAGCTTAAAACTGTGTTTTTAGAGCTGTTTTTGGTTGCCCTAGTTATTACCTTTGTTTTTTTTTTTTAAATTTTTGTTCAGTTATTGTTTTACTGTATTTGGAGTGTGCAAAACCGTAACCGAAAACCGGTTTTTTTCTTTTCAAAACCCGAACAAGTTTCGAATATTTTGCATTTTCAAATATTCGAGAAACCCTTTTTTTTTTGCTTGGTTAACCCAGCCAAAAATGGTCAATGGTCTGAAAAATCAAGCACTGGCAAAATACTGTTTGCCAATGGTCCAACAAATAAAGTGCAGGCAAAGCACTGATTTACAACGCTCTGCCAACTTTCGTAAAAAGTGCTTTGCCAGTACTTGATTCACAAAATTTACAACCGTAAAAATTAAAAAAGCACTGGCACAGCACTTGCTTAGAACGCTTTCCCAACATTGGGAAAAAGTGCATTGCAAGTACTTTTTTACAAAATGTACATCCCTTAACATAATAAAAGCAGTGGCACAGCCCTTGTTCACAACGCTTTCCCAAAGCTGGCCAAAAGTGCTTTGCCGGTGCTCGATTTACTAAATTTACAACCGTTTATAAAAAGGAAATTTAATGCATGTACTTGTTATTAAATAAGTTAGCAGGTTTTAATAAAAATAAAAATTATATAGAATTTTTGAAATATATTTTACATACTTTATTGCTATTATTTATGTAAAGGAGTTATGGCAAATGTTTCATTATTTACAGTAGTAAGAATACACTTAAATTCTACCATATTTATATTTATTTCAATATTATTTGTAGTGTCCGACCGAACAGTTCGGCCAAAAAACTATATTTTGTCGGTTTTTTGATATCTAGAGGCAATGATGACAAATTTTGGTATTGGAAACCTGTTTGTTGAGCCGATTTAATTCGATTTTGTGTATAAAATTTAAGAGAAAAGCCAAAGTTTAGCTATAAAGTTAAAAGTTCGGCCGCCGAACTATTTTCGATTTGGTCGAACTTTCTGAGGACGAACAGTCAATTCATTGCTTAACTACAGACTTTTCTTCAGATTTGACACTCAAATTAGCATCTAATCAGTCCAATAAACATTTTTCCATCCGCCAAATTTTTCCATAATGCTTTACAATACCGAATACAGACCAAATGCATTTTCTGGCCGAACTGTTCGGTCGGACACTAATTATTTGCAATCATATTTTTAACTGTGAATATTCCAATGTCTTTTGATGATACTGGATAATTAAACGAGTCGCTAACTTCATTAAAAATATTGCCATAAACTTTGTATTTAGAACGTTTTGTGCTAAAAATTTCGTTTACTATCATAATATTGCCATTGTCGAGTAAACAAACATTGTCAGGATGAATGGATGTAATCTGGAAACCAGAAATGTTAACATAAGAAAAAAACTTCTCTCGATTCCAAGGTTTTTTGAACATTTCCCAAAGAATATTTCATAATTCTGTTTATGGGGTATACCAATGGAATATTCTTATTATTATTGGTATGAAAAATATGCAATTTTGAGAATTTGGAATATTGAGAAATTGGTGCCCCTATTTTTATAACGTCATCTGCAATACAAATTAAGTTGTGAATATTCATGGTCTGAGAATTAGGACCATAAAAATGCGGCATTAGTTCCACAATTTTTTTTAAAACGTTTTTAACATAAGGCGCCTTTTGTGTCGCTAATTTCACTGAAGATAAGATACGACGTGATGCATATAATATCAACAAGTGCCTATATTGATCTTCTTCCAATACTTCTTTCAAAACAACCCCTAAAGCATATAACAAAAAATGTGTTCCTTTGAAACTCGACTGGTACGCCTTATACGTCGATATATTAGAAAGATTTTTTTGAAGAATTGAAACTCGTTCAAAACTGATAAACATTTCAGAATTTTGTAAAATTAATTTCTGAATTAATTGTTTCGTAATACCAATGTATAAAGCATATGCATTTCGTCACTTATTTTATCATTAAAAAAAACACTTTATTGGTTGTTCTCCCAATGATTTGAAAACGTTTTAAAATTATGATTTTGGTACTGGCAAAGCGCTCATTGCCAGTGCTTTGCCAACGTTTTAAAAAAGAAACGGCCAAGCCCTGCCCGGTGTTATCATTTTGGGGTTGGCAAGGAACTTATTTTATCATTACAAAAGCCCTTTATTGGTTGTTATACCAATACTTTGCCAACGTTTTAAAATTATGGTTTTGGTACTGGCAAAGCGCTCATTGCAAGTGCTTTGCCAACGTTTTAAAAAAGGAACGGCCAATCCCTGCGCGGTGTTATCATTTTGGGGTTGGCAAAGCACTAAAATCTTCAGAAATCCAACTCTTTGCCATCGCTTATACCACCGTTGCAAGCACTGGGCCAATGCTTTGCCGTTCGTAATTTTCTGGCTGGGCGGTAATTTTTTTAACAGGATATTTTACTTGAAAAACCAGCAAACTTCTAAAAATGCTTTATTTTTATGTGATATTAAAAATTTTAATTTCTCCAAATTTTCGCCATTTTACACCATCATAGAAAATGTCCCTCAATTCATCTATATTACACAAATTTTTGCTTGAACTCAAAATAGTGCAAACAACTAAAAACCTGTTACTTGTTACAACTAAAAACCTGTTACAAAAATCATTTGTAGTAAGAATGAGTTTAAAGTTATTACGATTGTCGTTAACAAAATTTAGCAAAATAATTTGCTAAATTTTGTTAATTTAAATTAGAAGCTTTTTTTTGCTAAGTATTATTTAAGTAAGAATAGGAACAAAAAATCTGTTAAATGTACAAAAATTTTGTTATATTTTAGCTAAATTTTAGTTAATTACAATTAGTTAGAAGACAATAAGAAATTGCAAAACAAAGTGTTTTCTCGATTTTTTTTTTGCGAATAAAAATGTATGTTATATGTAAAAATGTATAAAAGTGTACACCACTGACGGTAACTGACATATGTATTATATTTTATAAAATAAATTCTTTTTAAAAAATACGAAACAATTTAAGTGCTTATTTACATAGTGTGCACACTAGATACTAACTTTAATATTTTTCTGTCAGCAAACTTCAAATTATATTACGTGTGGACCACACATTACTGTTACTGTTAGTATTACATCTGATATCAAAATAGTGTTGTTATGATAAATCTCTAAACAACAATATCATGATATGATCTGTCATAATACACACACACACATACATAAAATATAACAAACAAACAAAAAAAAAAATAAAAGTTAAACGCCTAAAACTCTAAAAATTCGAGAAGAAAACGTGCATTAAATTTAAATGAAAATTTAATGAATAAACGAATGTCTTTACTCAACTAAAAACAAACAATTGTGAGAAGACATGATATAAATAGGTACATTAATATGAACATAGATAATTTAATTCCGTTATTCTATTGGCGTTCTCGCACATATTATATCAAACTTAATATCTAATGTGATGTTAAAAATATCTACTGTAATATAATATATTTTGATTTACTCGTTTAACTCGATTAATCGACACAAAATTTTTCGAGTCTTTCGTTACTAGAAATGGGCCATGTCAATTTACTCGAACAATTGTTTGATTAATATTCATCGATTAATCGAGTAACGGTTAACCGATTGAATACCCTAATAAATATATGTATATAAAAATAGAATAAAAAATCTGTGAAAGAATTTCCTTCGTCTAGACGAAAGACGGCAAGAGTGTGTGCCGTTTGTCTGCGACTTTTTTTTGTTATTTTTTTTTTTATAACTGTGTGAAATATGTAACTCTGAAAACGTTTGATGTTGGCTGGTGATGATGTACTTGTTGTCGTTGGGTTTTTTTCAACATTATTGGCCGACATTATTGGCCGATACATTAATGTTCTCATACGATATCAGTTAATATCAAGGTTGGCAATCGATACCATTTTGTGCCGTTATACTATTCAAATCCCTATGTCTGTGAAACTATATGAATTGAGGAACATTGTAATCGATTCTCAGTAGCATATTTTGGGATTATCCGAAAGATATGACTGATGGGTTGGTTCATATACCTGGTTTTACTGTTTGTAGGAATGATCGTCCCGATTGGCATTGGTATAACAACTTTAGAGACACAATTGGGAGATCTCTTTAGAGATATGAAAATGTTATCATAATGTGAGATTTTAATTGGAATTTGTTTCAGCCTGTTAAAGCCGCCTCTTTCCAGTTGAAACTCAGACGGAGTTTATAGAATACAGGGACTATAACAGAGTTGACCAACCATGAAGTATTGAGATCATTTGTTGAAAGTTTTGATCTTTCGTCATTTTATGGGAACAATTGTCTTAATTTTAAATTGGACATTTTGAACACGTTAATCTGTGAATTGTTTGGATTTGTCCCTATTGTGAGGATTATACCTAAACCTAGGAAAGATCCTTTGATGAAGCTTCGAGATCCTGCCTACCGGGAATTTATAGATAATCGTACGTCCGATAACACTATACAACAAATTTCGGGTCATGCCAGACATCTCGGACCATTCCAACGGAAAATGAAAGTAGACCATTAGTAGACTAAAACCCCCAATGGGTTTTGAAGTTGACTCTTTTTTGTTTAGCATATTTTTGTTATTTTTTTTTTACTATGGATGAAAATAAAATGTTGAAATGGATAAAAATAAAATGCAATAACGACAAAAGCGAGGATGCTCATTTTCACACAGACTGTTTGGTAGCTTCTTTAGAAGTGTGGTGTTCAAAATGAGATAAATCGGTCCAGCGCTTTAAAAGTTATGAGTGAAAATGCAAGGCTGCCTTAAAAGTTTTCATACAAATGTGCGAATTTTACTAAATTACGTGACTTGTCCATTTTGTAACCAGACTTATAGAGGAGAATAGTGTTGAATATTTGCCTCAAGTACTTTTTTCCACAAATTTTTTTTTTTACCTCAAACTTTTTTCACCTCGAAATTGTTTTCACCTCAAACTTTTTTCACCTAAATTTTTGTTTACTACAAGAAAAGTTGGACATTATGTAACCAGAGACATAGAGGTGAATAGTATTGAATATCTCACCTCGAATATTTTTTTTACTAAAATTATTCTTCACCTCGATATTTTTTTACTACAATAAATGTTTTCACATTTCGAAATGTTTTTAATCTCAGAGATGTTTTGTCACCTCGATAATTTTTTCTCTCATTTGTTTTTTTAAACCTATTGACATAATTCACATTGATTTCCAAATTTAAAACGACAAATTTTAGTTTCTTTTAAAAATTACACAAAATTAACTTTATATTTTAAAAACCGTAATACATTTTCAAAAGAAATAAAGGAAGAATAATATTTATTATTAATTTTTAGACGCCTTCGACAAACTCAGTACACGCAATTACGTAATTGTCATTACTCGCGATTACGTACTTGTAGTAGAATTTACCAATTTCCATGACAAATTTTGAGGTAAAAAATGTCAAGATGTAAAACGTTCGAGCAGAGAAATAATTTTGGCGAAAAAAGTATTCGAGGTGAAATATTCAATACTATTCACCTCTATGTGTCTGGTTACAAAATGTCCAACTTTTCTTGTAATAAACAAAAATTTAGGTGAAAAAAAATTTCGAGGTGAAAAAAGTTTGAGGTAAAAATATGCTAAAATAGAGTCAACTTCAAGGGCCTATAAAAACAAAACAAGAGCAAAGATTTCAAAACCCTTTGGGGGTTTTAGTCTACTAATGGTCTACTTTCATTTTCGTTGGAATGGTACGGGATGTTTTTTCTTGTTGCACAGTGTAATCGAAGCGAATTTTGGAGATGTAGGAACAGACTGAAATCTGTAATTCGTAGATTAAAGAGGAGTCATCACATGGAAATGTTTGATGGTATTGACAAAAGAGCAATGGCTTTTGAATAAAGCATGTTTTGAGAGTAATAGTGATTAATTGGGTGAAGTAGATGTTAATGATATTAATGACGTTTCTTTGGATTTTGGAATAATACGTCTACTTTGGATTTTGGGAACTTATGTGGTGGGCTGGATGGTTTCTTATTTAACTGTTGACGATTTGTGTTTTGCGGTAGGAAAGGTCGGATGCAATGCTATTGCAAATGATGGTTTTCCAATAAAGTTTATTAAACTTATTTTCCCTTATATTTTGGAGCTTATTTTACATTTTTTAACATGATAATTACTACTTCGACTTATCCAGATAACTGGTAGTTTGTACCGGTGGTTCCTATTCCTATAATATGCGCCCTATAAGCATCTTACCTATCAGGTAGTTCAAAATATTTCACAGTATGACCTCATTAGAGACTTTCAATATGCACATAGCGATGAGTATAGTACCTCATCTATGCTTTTAAGTATAACCGAAAGTGTGAGGCAGAATTTTAATGATGGTAGAAAGAGTGTTTTGATGTCATTAGACCTTTCTAAGGCCTTCGATCGTCTGAATCATGATATTTTGATAAGGAAGCTTAATAGAATTTGTGGATTTTCCAGGATGGCTTGTAGATCAATTTATTCATATGCTTAGGTCTGGTAATTGATGAGTACTTAAATTTTGGTTCCCAAATTGATGCTATTTCTGCTAAGGCAACCCTAGGTCTGAGATCACTTTACCGTTCTGGACTACACCTGTCATTGAGGGATAAACGTATGACCGCACATGCTTTACTCATGTCGCACCTTAATTATGGCATTGAGGTTGTATGTGGTACGTTATCCTATAATATTGATAGGCTTGAAAGTGTGCTTAATATATCGAATTTCAGTTAATTGTACTTAAAAGTAGACATGTTAAATTAAATAAAGACGTTAATAGTCTTATACCATGATTTTTAATATTTAATTGTAATAGCTGATTATACATATTAGTACTTTGATACAATATTCGTAGATCCAAGCAATAAAGTGCAAACGATCAGGACCTATGGACATGCTAGGCTTCTTGATGGACTTCACCCACGTGTGGGATTTGAGTCCGACTATGTTACTCCTAGATTGGATTTCTGCCGACCTTTTCGGGTTAGCTTTCCCTCCAGGCGGGAGTGGGATATGGGGGATCCAACTTTTGGTTTTGACATCAGGGTATATACCGACGGCTCAAAGATAAGTTGTGGTGTAGGCTCCGGGGTCTTCTCGGGTGAGTGTAACTTGCGGTGTTCTTTCAGGCTACCTGATCATGCTGTTTTTCAGGCGGAAATTCTGGCTATCAGGGAATCCTGCAGACTCCTGTCTGAAAGGGGGGCTCGAGGGACAGTGGGCATCTTCGCCGATAGCCAAGCGGCTTTAATGTCCCTGAGCTCGTACGTCACATCCTCTGCTCTCGTTGGTCAGTGCAGGGAGGAACTGTCCAGGCTAAGCTGTCTATCCCAAGTTACTCTAGTTTGGGTCCCCGGCCACAGAGACCTCTACGGTAATGAAAGGGCAGACGAATTGGCAAGGGCAGGATCTGCCTTAAACGTCTCCACATCGGTGTCAGTCGCTGCACCGCTGGGGACTGTTAAGGGGGAAATTTTCCGGCACTATTTTCGCAGGGCGGGGGACAGGTGGCATAATTTGGATACCTGTAGGACCGCGAGACTTACGTGGCCCAACTACGACCTAGGGCGTACAAACTCTCTCCTCAGCAGGAGCAGGAGGGATGTCTCGAGGCTGACGGCTGTTCTGACCGGTCACTGGCTGATTGGTAGGCATGGCATTAGACTTGGGATTGTACGTGGTTCGCATTGTCGCAGCTGCGGCATACCGGGCGAGGAGGAGACTGTGGAGCATCTTCTCTGCGATTGTCCGGCGCTGCAGAATATTTGACTCCGGATCTTGGGTGACCATATACTGGACGATCTCTCGGTAATATCACGTGTGGGATTCGTTGATCTCATACGTTATCTTAACCGAACGGGGTGGGTCTAGTACTCCGGATACTAGTTCCTTACGGGTAGTGTGGTCTCTTCAAAACGGAGTCGCTTTTTTGACTCTACTTGATGCTCACGAGTAGCGTGAGCTGCCACTTAAACCAACCAACCAACCAACTCACATTTATTATTTTTAATAAGCACATAAATGGGACATTTAATTATTCAATGCGTTTATCTCTAATTTTTACATCACCACTACTTTTTGTTCGTTTTCAGACTTTTTGAAGAATTTAGTACATATCAAAACATTGATGGCGACATTTCGTATAACAGGTCTACTTTAAAGTACAATTAACAAAAATGAGCGATATTGGAAAATCAAAATAAATGAAGTTAAACTAGGGACGATCATAAAAAACTAAGTCAGCTTTATAAGGATAAAAAAGGGGTCATGACTTTAATTCTTTATATGCATACATATATAAATATATATACATGTACAGTAGTGGTCAAAACATTTGGAACTGAGATCGCATTTGTTGTTTTCATCGATTTATTTTCTTCAAATCACACTTAGTTACTAAAATTTATTTTTTACATATTCTTCATACATTGTTTTATGTTAAACAAATAAAAAAACTAATTCCGTTAAATTAAAACAACAACAAAAATAATAATAATAGATGTATTCAAAATGCAGGTGTTCAAAACATTTGCAACTCTCATTATTCTTACTCTTAACGAAACAATTTATACTAACAAATGCTAGGATATAACGGTAATCGCATTCCTTTTTAACATGAGATTCAGGCCGTTACATTTTTTAAACAAATTTATTATAATTATTGTTCTTTAATAGTTGTAATAAGATGTTGGAAGCACAAACATCGTAAGAATAATTTTTGTAAAAAATGGCATGAAATAAATACAATTCTGATTTTAAATCAAAAGTTTTAAATGATTTTCAAAATGGACTTTCCCAAAAAGAAATTTCTATAAAGTACTCCGTTCCAAAATCAACGATTTGCCGCATTGTTAATAGTGGTAACATCCACACAACTCATAAAGGTGGATGACTGTAAAAGAAGATCGGAAAATCAAGAATTTTTTTACGAAATATCCCGAAGCAGAGAAGCTAAAACTGAACTTTTAATAGATGCCAGTCTTCCCACCATTAAAAGAAGAGCCCGAGAATATGGTTTTAGAAGTTATAGATGTACAAAAAAACCGTTTGTGTCGGAAAAAAAACGAAAAGCTCGGCTTGACTTTGCACGCACCCATTTGAACTGGACTTAACAGCAATGGAAAAATGTATTGTGGTCAGATGAGTCTAAATTCAACCTCCGGGGATCAGATGGAAGAGCCAATGTTCGAAGACCACGAGGCGAAAAGTTTAATCCCAGATACACAACCACCACAGTGAAGCACGGAGGTGGAAACATTATGGTGACGGGGTGTTTTTCAGGAAATGGGATTGGCCCAATTCACCGCAGTACTAGCACAATGACGGCCACAATCTATAGAGATCTTTTGAGTTCAGTTATGCTTTCGTATGCTAAATGCCACTCATGGACCTTCCAGCACGACAACGACCCAAAACACACGGCGGGGGTTGTAAAAGTATGGCTGCAGGAAAATGAAATTAATATCATGTCGTGGCCGGCTCAATCTCCCGATATCAACCCGATTGAGAACACGTGGATGATTGTAAAACTGAATATCGGCAATAAAGTATTCCGAAATGGTGATGAACTTTTCGTCGAGTTGGAGAAGCACTGGAATGAAATTTCAATGCCTAAGAAGTGTTCAGAAGTTATAAAAAATAATGGCTACATTACAAAATACTGAGCGTTAAAACCATTGTTTGTATTTCCTGTTAATTACTTTAAGAGTTGCAAATTTTTTGAACACTGCACTATCGACTTATTTTGTTAAAATTACTTTTTTTTTATTTTTGAGAAGTGAGGAATAATTTTTTTGTATTTGTAAAATAATATGCTATAACTGAATTTAATAAAAAAAAAACAAAAACTTATACCACAAATCTTTTTTATCAAAAAAAATATAATTACCTAGACCATGATTTCAGTTGCAAATGTTTTGAACACCACTGTATATTCACAGTGCTGTGAATTAAAATATGGAGACTTGCATGCAACAGAATTGAATTGAAAAACTATCAATATTATTTTTAGATTATTGTACAACAACAACTTTTCATTTGACGTTATAGATTAAAGCTTGTTGTTGTAATTTAGAAAAACAACATTCAAAAAAATATAAAATCTCTAATTCGAGTGTGAATTGAAATGGGGACATTAAGCAAATTGTACAAAATAATTTAAATTTCTAGCATTTTTTTTTTTTGTAAATATAATTGAAGTTAAACTAGGGACGATCCTAAAAATATCTACAACAATTCAGATTTTTGAAAGTAAGTCAGCTTTATAAGGATTCAAAATGGGACATTTTTTCTTTAGCTTATAATTAATAAACAACTCCAATAAAACAGCTTGGCACAAAAATATTCAAAATATTATTTTTATTTCGCAGTTTGTCGCGATTTTCCATATCCTAAACATTTTTAACCGTAGGTTCCATACTTCGCACAAATAGGATACAGAAATAAATGTATCTATTAAATAAAATGACCAATATTACCAACAAAAAATGGTAGAAATTTGAATCATTTTGTACAATTAGCTTGTTGTCCCTTTTTTAATTCACACCCGAATAAGAGATTTTATATCATTTTTTAATGTTGTTTTTCTAAATTACAACATCTAAGTTTACGCTATAACGTAAAATGAAAAGATGTTGATGTTGTAAAATAATATAAAAATATTATTGATAATTCCTAAGATTTATGTGTTAATTTTAACTTAAAATTTGTTGCATGCTAGTGTCCCTATTTCCATTCACACCACTATATATATTTATATACTAATGTTTTACTAATATTTTACTAATGTTTTACTAATTTATTTTGCTAAAAACGTGTGCTGAGAAGCACATTAATAGTGTAGACGACAACCAAATTGAAAGATAGATGTCGCGGCAAGTCAACATGTAAGAGAAGCAAGGAAAATAATACTAAAAAATTACAACTCTTGTAAGCCATATCAAAAAATCGACCATGGAATATTATTGTATCTGTTAAAAAAACTAATTTTGTGTTGTCACCGGCATGTCAAAGTAATTGTCTGTTAATTAAATTAAAGACAAAATAAAATATTTAAATTTAATAAACATTAAATGTGTATTTGTTAGCCACATAATTATAGTGATGATTAATGTAGTATGGTCAAATTGCAAACAAATATACGTTAAGGTAGACAGACTAAAACGAAAGACAATGACCCATATCTTAAGTAATTTTTTATGATCCCTTTTTTGATTGCAAAAAAGGGGTGTATATTTAGACAACAATTGATGTTAGTAGTTAAAAAATACTTTTGTTCAGATATTAAATTAATTCATGTCGCTAATTTGAACATTTATATATTTTGTAACGTATTGTAAATTATTTTTAAAAGAATCACACAATTTTTTTTAAAGATTTCCAGCAAATAAATTAACTAAAATGTAATGTTTCAACAAATTTTTTTAATTTTTTTCAGTCTTCAAATATTTAGCAAAAATTTTATTAACTTTTAGGAATGATTTTATAATTCTTAATCACTAATTGTTAGCAAAACTTTTGCTGAATGTAATTAAAGATTTTGCTGACATTAGCAATTTTTTTTGCAAGCACTTTCACTTTACTAACTTTTTTTGAGTGTATATCACAACTTTACATCCAGGATTCAAAAGCTATGGCTGCAAACGTAGATGTTTGTTTACATTAATAAATGTTCAGTAAAACTGGAAAAATTTATCAGAAGTAGACACTCTGAAGACGCATGAAATGGGTTAGTGCACTGAAAAAATGAGGAAAAAAGTTTAAAGCAGTGCAAAAAAAATTTACATGAATGTCGTCCAAAGCATGATTGGAGGTATCAAGCATAAAATACTCCAAATAGAAGATCACGGTCCGTTGGCTCTCTACAAAAAGTGAATTAATAATTTATAGTCTATACTGTCTTATAAATAAAAATACTTTTTCCAAAAAAATTATTAATTTTCGCGTTTTCAGCTTAAATTTAAGTAAATGCTTTTACCAAAAAACTAATTTTGCAAGCGAGATTGATTTCGTTCATTTAGTTTTTTCTTTTGTATAATACACATCAAACAAAGTCACGCATGTGCACATAAAAATTGTAAATATTAAAAAAATATAAACAAAACAATAAATAAAATTAAATAAACTTATTTAAAAGAATTACTAAATGAATGATATTTTGGTAGATTTGAAGATACAGGCAAAAATAAAATACTCTTTTTAGCTGCTGTAGCAAACTGTATTTTGATAAATTGAGGATGCAGGCAAAAATAAAATATAAACTACGCTTTGGTCCGACTGTACAAAACAGTAAATGCCAGCTTCAGGAAGTTGTTTTTAAAAGATAAATTGTTTTTATGACATTTAGCGATATTTTAAATATTTCTTTTTTGCATTTTAGAATTATCTTCATTTGCAAAAAGTAAACTTCTGTCATACATACATATCAGGATGTCCCTTAAAAGGACGATTTTTCGATTTTCGTTCATTACACCCCAGGTGTATTGCAAATGATTCCAAATGAAAGAAACCGATTTTTTTTTGGAAACTTTAATCCATGCCGCAAGACGGCCAAAAGTGTATTATTAAAAATTCCCAAAATTCGAATTTTTGAAAAAATTTACTTTTTATTGTAATTGTCAATTTAATATACTCAAAATTATTCAGATATGGAATTCTGACTTCATCGGATATCATTAACACACTTTCATTTCATTTATTAATTCAATAACCAAGCCCAAAGGCCAAATATGGTTCGTATTCTACAATAAATTTTTACAAAAATAATAAAATAAATTTATATAAAAAAAATTTCCAAAATAAATTAAATTATAACGAAAGTTTAACGGTCCAAAAAGTAACAATAAGAATTTGAAATTAAGTAGACGATTAAAAAAAATATAAAAAATATAAAATATGTCTTAGTTTGCGTTTAAACGTAGCTCTCTCAACAACAAAGCTTTTAAGATGTCTAGGTAACGAATTCCAGACTCTAGTTATCCTCACATTAAAGGATCTCTCTTATATATATATATTTTTTTTTTATATAATAACACAGTACAACATTTTTTAACAAATGATTTTGGGACTCAATTCTGGGAATGGCACGTGAAAGTAGCCCTAAAAATAAGAATTTCTGCATCATTCGTTTTGTTGGCTACAGTAACAATTTAATGGTCATACGAACTTTTAGGCTCAAGGCGGATTTTTAGCACTTTTTCTATATTTTAACACGATTAGCATTAGAAGCAAAATTGTAGATATTTAATAGGAGAAAAAAAATGCTAAACAAACCTACCCGAAAAAAGTGCATCCGGTGCCAGAAAAATCGCAAAAATGCCCATTTTTCACAGGATTACAAATCCACAAATATGCTGTTTTTTCTGTATAAACTTTATTTTGCATGAAAATAAAAATTCCGATTCATATTACAGGTATGTTATCTATGCATGGAAGCAAAAAGGTGAAAAAAAAAATAAATAATAAAAAAAAAAACATAAAAAAAAAAATAAAAATCGGAATGTTTATTTTCATACAAAATAAAGTTTATAAAGAATAGCATATTTGTGGATTTGTAATCCGGTTACTGAGCAAAAGGGCTGAAAATGGTAATTTTTGCGATTTTTAAGGCACCGAATTGAGTCCCAAAATAATGTGTTGTACCGTGTAAATATAGAATTTATTCTCTCCAATTTACATAACCAAAGCCCTTAGGGCCATATATGATTATTAAAAGCTACTTAATAACAAAAGTTAATTAACATTTTCTATATAAAAAATTAATATATTAAAACTATCATAAATAGTATAAAAAACATTTATTTTTAATTAAAAACTTACATTTTAATAAAAAAAATAAATAGGAAGTTGAGAGATAAAAAAGATAGCGAACAGAAAAAATCACAAATCATGAACAGCCACATAATCCTTCAGCTTCTGCCTAAAGACCTGGGGTGGAAAACTAAAACTTCTCAGGTGTATAGGTAAATCATTGTATATTCTCGAAAGCTTAATCTGAAGTGATTGGTCAAACGTAGTCAAGTGATGTATTGGATATACCAATTTACATGATGAAAAACTATCTAACTATCGATCTTGTAAATCTAAAGTTTTCAACAATGTAACCAGGACAGTTCGCTCTAATAAAATTCCCAGTTTAATAAAATTTTCAAAATAAAAACCAAGAAAATCCAACACAAACGTAAATAGATGTTCTCTAATCCTTAATCAGTAAACATATCTTACTACACGGTTAAATGTAAGATGAAGACGTCTAAGAATATTACTGTTAGTACCCGTAAATACCTCCAAAGCATAAATTAACTAGGGCATAAGAAGAACACTAAATACACGTTTCCTTACATGTAGAGGCACACATAGATCAATATACCATAATCGCCTCAACGTAGCTTTCACTCGAGCACACACGTAATCAACGTGTTTCGAAAAACGTAACTTATCTATCATCTACAAAAACACCCGAACACTTCATTTCAGAAACAAAATTGATACTTACACCTTTCAATGGTACACTTAAATCACGGGAATTAAAACCGAAGCACATTGCCTTCGTTTTGCTAGAATTAATGTCTAACCAATTTGTGTCCATTAGGGTTGTCTTTCGTTGTATGGGCGAAAAATAAAAATGAGAAAATATTACTTTCCCAGAAAATCGCTAACTTACCTTAACTTTGTGTCAAAAAAATTAATAAATATTTTGGGTGTACCTCAAAGTGACTTTTTTGCATTTTTGAAAATTTTATTCAACAAAAATTAAAAACCTAGTGTTTGCTGTCAAGTATTTTATTAAACACATCTCAAGTATTAAATAAGCCAAGTACTGTGGATACCCGTTGGCAAATTTTTTTTTTAGAGCATTTTGATTCTCGGGGATTTCAATGTTTTTTTTTTATTTTTATACATTTTTACTTTAAAACAAGGTTTTAATAATATTTCATCAATATTATTGGATATGCTCTTTTATGTGATTGTAATAACTTTATTATAAAATACTATTTTTTCTGATGATAGTTAACCCATGTTAAACTGAGGTCAAATATGACTCACGTTAACAAATTAAAGGTTGTTAATGACACTGCAGAACGGGCAGTGAAGCTCATGGAGGACTACAATAAAGTATTGTCACGAAACGAGGAGGAAAAACAAGTAATAATGCAAATTGTAGCCCATTATCGGAAGCACTACCCGGATGCAAAAAAATTTACACTATTAAATTAAAAATACGTTTTTCAAAAATACTCCTGAATATGTACAAAAAAATCACAATTTAAATATGAATACAAATAACTGAATTTATACTAAATAATTAATTTTAATTAATTTTAAAATGTAAATAAATTACAATTAGAAACATAAACAAAAATTTATTTTGTCATCTTTGTGATTTTTGACTCTTTAAAATACGAGGGTCAATACGAGGGGTCACACCCCATGAAAACACAGGTTAACTATGAACACGAAAAATTATACTTTATAATAAAGTTATTACAATTATATAAAATAGCATACACAATAACATTGATAAAATATTACAAAAATCTTGTTAAAAAAAAAGTCTATACAAATTTAAAAAAACGTTGAAATCCCTTAGAATCAAAATGCTCTAACAAAAATTTTTGCCAACGGATGTCCGTATTACTTGGCTTATTTAATACTTGAGATGTGTTTAATAAAATACTTGACAGCAAACACTAGGTTTTTGATTTTTGTTGAATAAAATTTTCAAAAATGCAAAAAAGTCACTTTGAGGTACACCCAAAATATTTATTAATTTTTTTGAAACAAAGTTTGGGTAAGTTAGCGATTTTCTGGGAAAGTAATATTTTTTACCTGAGTAGTTATGATTAAACCAAACACAAAAATTATTTTATATTTTTTAATTTTGAAGAAAAAAAAATCGCAAGTTGAAAAATAAGGACCACCCTAGTGTCCATCCACCGTGCAATCTGAACAAGGTTAAAATCTATATTTGCCTACAAAACATCAATGAATTTTCTTTCCCCAGAAAATAAAATATATACATTATCCGCATATACAAATGTTTCATAACAGTTATTATCAATAAAATCATTCAAATACATCATAAATAAAACATCCAAAGTACAAGCGTTCCTGTCTCCAATTGACACGAATTGCGAGCTTTTCCCAAGATATGAGCTTAGAAGTTTGTAAGCAGATTTAGAAAAATTAAAAAAACTCCATAGTTTCGTTATCGATCTTGAATGCACAACATTATCAAAAGAATTAAATAAATCCAAGGACAACAACACACCACAAATTTTCTAATTAAGCTTACGTCTTATAGAATCAGTTAGCCCGACAAGAAACCAAGATTGGTTTGGATAAAGCAATTTATTTTCATCAATAGTATACATCATTAGATCCTTAATAATGTGTTCAACAATCTTTGAAAGGATGGGAATAACAGAAATTGGACGTAAAAGAAATTATTATTGTAGTCACCCATTATAAAATAACATTCTCATATTTGACGACCAAGTCACTTATAGGACCACTAGGAAGGTCAACCACACCAATAATAATGTTAGAAATGCCTAGTTCATATTCCAAAAACAAAAATTCACACGATGTAGAATTAACTGAATGCAAAACTTTCTTATATTTAACTTTTTTAGAAAGCAAAAATGATACTCCACCAGGACGATCATTTCTTACCAGAACATAACCAGGTATATTGATAGCATTTGAGAGAATCCTCTCTTTAAGCCAAGTCTCACTTATACCTATGACGTTCAATAGTTCTCCATCAAGAATATTCGTAATCATTCAATTTCGAAAAAGAATCATTCACTTTAAGACTCTGACAATTGAAATGACCTACCTTAAGATCATTACGACAATTTCCAAGCCATCCACGCAAATAACTGTTATCACTACCTATTGGACCTAAATTATTGTTGAGATTCATTAAAAATTATATAGAAAATCAAAAAGTTTAACTCAAAAGAAGAAATCTTAATTTAATTAAAATTCCATAGTATATGATTTGTTAAGCAAAATTTATTGTAATTATTCGTATTAATCTGTCGTTAAAATATAACAATAACTGATTTTATTTAAACTTTCAGTCTTACTATCTATCAATGAAGCACAAATTTTAACATCATATAGGAAAGTAACATTTAAGTAATATAAATTCATAAAAAAGGATTTTAAATAAATTTTATTAGATACTATAATGAGACCAATAAAAAAAGGGGCAATGACATGGTTAAACTATCAAACTGTAACCCTTAGAAATTCATTAAAGAAATTAATGTTTAAATATAAACTAAACCATTGCAAACTGACAAATAAATATACACAGAATGCTAACTTAGCCTTATAACATCGAAAACTGTGAATCACACAATACATAAATTCAATTCAGAATGAAAGTAACATTAGAGTTCACAAATTACTATAATTCCACAAATTACTACAGATTCTCAGAAAGAACTATGTGAAATTAATAATACCTTATTTGTACCACAAGCAAAATCTAATAATTTTTGAAAATTTATAGGTTTTGCTTAAAAATTTGTATGGAATTTGATAGTATAAACGTATTTTTCACATTCCAAGATAAGATGGAAATGAAGGAATAACAACTAGCCTCAATATTTAACAACCAAAATACAGAATCCAAAACATCCCACGAATTTGATAAAAAAAATGCAGAAACGTTTATTTTTTTTAATTTCAAAGATTTTTTAAAATGCCTAATTTGAAGATGTCGATTGCTATTTTTATAATATTATAGTTTTTCTTAAAAAAGAAAAAAAAATGGAAAAATGGTATTATTTATTTATTAATGGTAAATTAAATTTACAGATTAATAATACAAAGGGGAGGAACTGGCTACAGAGGCCTTCGTCCTTACTAATAGTAATATTTACATTTCAAGAAAAAATATTTTTATTCTATAATATTTGAAAATAAAGAAAAATGACTATAAATTTTCTAATATTTCGATAGGTAGGTGTTGTTTGATAGAAGTATAATCCAATGTTTTTATGGATTCCAGCAGGCTTTTTGAGAGATCTTTGTTATTGTAACAGGTTAGTAGGTGTGACATTGTAAGTGAGTTGCTACATTTTGGGCATATAGGTGGATTTTCTTTCATCAGATGATATCGGTGTGTTAGCTTACTGTGTCCTAATCTTAAACGTGTTAACGTTTTCTGTTGATATTTGGGGATTTTTGCTGAGTATATTATTTTTGTATACGTGGGATTTATCGTTTTATAATGTCTGTTTGGAGATAGTATTGTTGATAGTTTATTTTTTATATGCAATTGTTTTTGATGTGCCTTTTTATGTATTTTTTGTGTAGTTATTATGGGCTATTGTTGGAGATAGTACTGCTTCTTTGGCACTTTTATCCGCAATATCATTGCCTTTAATGCCTATGTGGCCTTGAGTATAAAGCAATTTAATGTTGTTTTGCCTAAAAAGTAATTCTCTAGTGTTGGATATTAATGGTTCACTGTTGTTTATATTTTTTATAGCATTTATTGATGATAGACTGTCGGAGCATATAACAAGTTTTGTTCTGGTTGGTTTTGATTTTATGGCTTCTTCTATGGCTGTTATTTGAGAGGTAAAAATAGAGGTAAAATTCGGTAATAGCCCTTTTTTGATTAAGAGTCCAATATCTGTCACAATTGCATATGCAATTGCATTCGAGCCGTCACAGTACCAGAAGATCCATTTTTTTTTTTTTTTTGTTTCCATTCGTTATAAATTTGAAGATGATATTGTTTCAGTATATCTGGACTATTATGTTTTTTTTTTGGGGCATTTCAGATTCGATGAAAAATTCAGAAATATTTGCCCAAGTGGGGTGAGTAGTTCGAAAAGATGTAGGTTTGTTTAAGTCTATTGAAAACTCCTTGGCAGAGTCGTGAATTGATGATATCGTGGTTTGAACTTTAGGTTTTTTTTTTAAGTTTGAGATATGCTTTTGAAACTTTAGAGATGATATTAGATTTATTTTGAGATATTTTTATAATTTGATTACAGAAGAGTTCCATATACCTATCTTCTATTGTGGATAATGGTAATTCCAGGACATTTTATGAAAATAGCTCATTTTGGCAAAAATTTATCAAAATTTGAATGTTTTCATCAAAGTTTGCATAGTTTTCGGAAAAATGTCGCTTAAATGTATAAACACTATAATTATCTTTATTATTATTTAAAAAATATTTAACCGTTAGTGGCCTGGGGACAAAAAAAGACCCATGAAACTTAATTTTAATTATGATTACGAAATGTAATGCTTTTAAATTGATTAAAAAAAATATCTCAACTTGATAATATAAATATTTTATGTAACTTGATCCATATAGGGTTAATTTTTACACTTTTTGCCAAAAACAAGACACACTAGGGAATTTGCAGAATTACATTTTTCTTTTTTTATTTAAAATAAGTAATTTATGTCTAAGGAATATTTTTAGTCATTGTTAAAAGAAGGTTTTTATTAAAAATTAAATATTAAAGCACATTCGTATTAAATTTTTGCGTTGCAAAAACATATTAATTAAATGATTTCAGATCATTTTAAATTAAAAAAAAAAACTATCATATACAGTAGAATCTCAGAAATTAGAACCACTTTGTACATCGGGCAGTTCTAACTTTTGAAAAGTTCTATTTTCTGGACATTTTTTTTTACAGATAATTATAATAAAACTAGTTATGTTAGCTTTATTTTAACACAAAACAATTTTTATTTAATAATATTTAATTAAATGAACATATTAAATTCATAGAAAAACATTAAATATTTTTTTTATTATGTATTAGGTATTTAATTTTGTACAAGCATATCAAATTTCACATGCATATGACCGAATTGTACTCAATACGAATAACTCGGGGATTCCCCGTTTTATTTTTATTTCAATGACAAAATAAAAAAAAACATCCAGAAATTAGAACACAGGTTCTAATTTCAGAGCATACAATACATTGGAGCGTACAATACATTGCAAAAAAATAATTTGTAGTGAAAATACAAAACAAAATAAAAAAAACGTCCAGAAATTAGAACCACAGGTTCTAATTTCAGAGCGTACAATACATTGGAATGGCCGGTTCTAATTTCTGGACGATTCCAAACACGAGGTTATAAATTGGTTCAGCATACAATTTTAAAGAACTTTTTGATGTTTTAGAATTGGCATTAAAGTTTCCTTTGGTTAAATTTTTCTTTCAAAAAGTATATTTATAATAAATAGCATTAGCTACTAAAATATTAGAATCTCGGCGATGTGCGTAGTGCGTCTCTTATGGGATTCACAACTTCCACTAAACATATCCAGGACTGTGACATGTTGATAATTCCAGAAATTAACTAAGACAATGTCAATTAATGTTTTTTTATAGCTATTTTGTCTTTAAAATTAAATAAATCGTAGCCAATTAAAAATAAAAAAGCTAAGATATAAAATATTACTACATAAATTAATTAATTAAAATGTTTCCCTTTTCCCGGGAATTCCCGACGCCTGCTTATTCAAAAATGAACAAACGTAAACAAGGATAATTTTAGTGTTCTTAAATGGATAGCCAATACTCTAAAAACTTGTGTCCGACCGAACAGTTCGGCCAAAAACCATATTTTGTCGGTTTTTTGTTATCTAGAGGCAATGATGACAAATTTTGGTATTGGAAACATGTTTGTTGAGCCGATTTAATTCGATTTTGTGTATAAAATTTAAGAGAAAAGCCGAAGTTTAGCTATAAAGTTAAAAGTTCGGCCGCCGAACTATTTTCGATTTGGCCGAACTTTCTGAGGCCGAACAGTGAATTCATTGCTTAACTACAGACTTTTCTTCAAATTTGTCACTCAAAATATCATCTAATCAGTCCAATAAACATTTTTCCATCCGCCAAATTTGTCCATAATGCTTTAAAATACCGAATACAGACCAAATGCATTTTCTGGCCGAACTGTTCGGTCGGACACTACTAAAAACTTCCATTTTAGATATGACATTAATATAAGGGTCAAATTTTTCTGTATTACAGTTTTGTCCAATTCGGTTCGGTCCAATTGCTTGTTTTACGACCAAGGGCGAGTAACTTTTTAAAAAATAACCAAAGGTTAACATTAACCATAGATAATTCCATAAAAATTCGAGATTCTCATAACTATGGTTAAGCCCTTACCTTTGGTTACTTTGAGATAAGTTAGCAGGTCTAATAATAAATAAATTTCTGATTTAACCCATTAAGTGTTATTGTTTTTTATTAAAAAAAAATAATGAGTACACTAGGATGTTATCAATATATTGTATTTTAAAATAATGCACAAGGTAATGATATATCTTTAGTGGTAATGATTGCTTGGTAGTGCTTTTGAAATAATAACATGGGTGACCATGGCCTCCAAAATCATGTCGAAGAAGCATAGTAAAATACTTTTTTAAAATAATAAATGCAAGTGTAAGCTTTGGCACAACCAAATATGCTGTACATTGCCCGTACTTTCAATGCGAAATTAAATTAGCAATTGATTCATTGAAACAAATATATTGAGGGTATTCACGATGGTCATTCGTACAATATTGCATTCTCTGTCATGAGCAGTATTTGCGATGCAAAACAGACATATTTTCATAGTGTGCAAATCACCATTGTGAGTTTCCTTAATATTTATGGCAAAATGTAGGTGTACTCTTACTGGACAATATAAATAAATATGATTTATTCCAGAACAAAATTTTAATGAAATTTTTATTTAACTTACCTTTATTTTTTAGAGCGAAAAAAAAGTTTGCAATTCCTTTTTTAAAATCTGGTAAACGAGTGCAATTGTAAAATGACAAACGTTGCAAATAACACGTTTTTCTTTTCTACAAATAATTGTTTCGTGAAATGTTGCAAAGCGATTTCTCATAAAGGAATCTCCAGTTTTTTTTTTTTTTTTTCTTGAGAAAAACAAATAAAACAAACACGGGGTCACACCTGTGATGCTTTTTATAATTTGTGTTAATTGATTGATGATAAAATATTGTTTTCGATTATATTATTTTACGTTAAAAGTTTATCATTATTAACAAATTAAATTGCATATTTTAAAATGTTTTACAAATCTGATTTTTCTTCGTTTTTTATGCACAATGTCGTATGAGACGTATCTACGCCTTCGTTTTATATTCACATTTACATGAACTTTTTGGAACAAATTCTTTCACTTTTTTCAAATACAAAATATATATTTAGTTTAGTACCAATTCGAGTGTGTTATAATCTTAATTTATTTTATTTAAATGTTTTTCTTTCTAACTTTTTTTATGGAATCTGAACAAATACGGCCGCTATAAAAATATTACGTCGCCATTTTTATTTTTCCATCCGTACTGACAAAAAAGTGCTACCAAATTAACCTAAATATAATGGTTGTATATAAAGTGTAATAAATATGAAATATGCAGCTGGCATATTAATAGGGAGTTCAGACTGCGATATTAATCAACTTGATTAACCCTTTCGGGGCAATCGTACTTTAAAAAGGACATCTGACAAATGGGAGAAAAGCGCCGTTATGCATGTGCTTTTTTTTCTGTCAGAGCTTTGAATAATTTATTCAATTTGGGAATGAATTCCCTAAAATTTAATTAATTTTTTTAATTCAAGGAATGAATTATGAATTTCATGTCTAAAAACACTTAGCATTAAAATTAAGGAATTCATTCAAATTCAGTTAATTAACTTGTTGGTCATTGAATTAATTTTTACCTTAGGGTAAAAACAACTATAAATGGCGTATATGCTACCTAAGTTTATTTAAGTTTCGAAATAAAAATTTAAGTTTTAAAAAAATGTTCGTGACTATCTGGGCTAACGTTAATCCAGCTTCTTAATCTTCCTAGTCTACATATACATTTTTTGGTGAACTTGACAGGGCAGCTAAAAGCTTAATTTGTTCAGCTTAAAAAACCAAGGTGGCGCCGATAGCGATCCAAGGCAAGGAAAATGCCGGCGTTAGCAAAAATATTTGTCGACAGCGATAACCCTTTTTGGCGGCAGCCTCTTAAAGATAATTTTTACCTGAATTTGTATGTGTATTTTGTTAGCGTTGCTAACCTAAATTATATAAAAACACAGAGTGGCACACATTTAGTAGTACAATTTGTGTTGTCATTTATTCGGGTTTTTATTTTGTTCGAATAAACGATCAAACAATTTTTGATCAAACAAACGATTTTGAAAATACCAAAACGATTAAAGTATTTTAAAATATCACATCACTATTTAATGAATTTTTGCATCAATTTGAATACTACAAAAGTACCAGGTTTTAAATATAATCATTTTAGACTATAGTAACGAAAAAAGATTTCCCAAACATACGCCGTTTGGTATTGTTATCTAGTGATGGAAAAATTACAGTTGCGAAAATCGTTAAAAAGTTAAATATATATCGGCGATAGTTTTAGTAAGATCTTTTTAAGTTACCGTAGAAATTACATGAATGGAATTCACAGTTTAAGTGCTACCGTGGTAAAATAGCAATAGTTTTGATAGTTTTGTATAGTTTAAACTTCAATATATTTCAACGATAGCACTGATTTCCTCCACATTTGAAAGTCATATCATTCATCTTTACCCATTATTAAAAAGTCCATATCTTGGAAAACGATAAAAAGAGTTTTAAAAATTCAGTGATTTCTTCAATTTTAATTTGTCCATTATCTTTTTTATACAAATTTTAACAAAACTAGTAAATTTTCGAAAAAGTTTTATTAAAAGAAGTATTTTTTTAAATTATTCGTTTTATTCGATTAATCGTTAAAATTTATTCGTATTATTCGTTGTTCGAAAATCATGTTTTTTAAATTGTTCGTTTTAATTTTCTTTTTGCTCGTTCGATTAATCGAATAATTTTTACTCGAGTGACAACCCTAAGTATAATACAGAGACATTTAGAAATATTAGTCAGATTAACAGTTAATCAAAAATAATAAAAATGTTTTAATCGCCTTGTTTAGTGCTTGATTAAGCAGTTAATCCCATGTTTATGAGATTATTTTGTTTATGTGAATGCCCTATTAGACAGCGAAAACAATCTACATGATTAAAGTTATAGGGAATTCACATAGACAAGTTAATCTCCTAAATATGGGATTAACTGTTTAATGCAGCACTAAGAGGGAATTCATATAGACAAGTTTAACTCATAAATTGGGATTAACTGCTAACAAGCACTAAATAACACGGTGTCTACATTAGATGTTAACTTGGATATAATATGTGGGAGAACGTCAACAGAATAACGGAATTAAATTATCTGAGTTCATATTTATGTTTAGGGTAGAGAACACCTATTCATATTTATATCATGTACAGTAGAAACTCGATTCTTGCACGTAATAAAAACCGGGCTCGGTGCAAGTTTCGAGGTTGTCGCAAGTACCGAGTATTAATTTCCCATACAAAATAAAAGGCACATACATCTGTTTAGAATCTAAGTTTAATATTTTAATTCAAAACACTTAAGTTCAACGCATTCGTATAACAGTAGATACATATTTTATGTGGAATTAAAGAAACTTAAAATTTTTGTTTGTTTTGTACAAAGTCGCTTGTTCAGTACTACACTGCTTCTTAGTCTCTGGAGCATCATAATATCGTCTAATGAAGCATTGTTTTCTCCGCCCATTCTAAGCAAATATTGAACGCTGATATATATACATAATACAAATATGTTGCAAGTATCGAGTTCAAAATTTTCGGATGTTCACTTTCCATCTATGCGATTCAAAAATAACTTTAAATTGATTTATAACAATTGAATCATTTTTAATACACTCTTTCTTCTTGTATTTTTAATTTTTTTGTTTACAATCTTTTATGAAAGTGTGTGTATATTTTGACAACTCATATAATGAGATTGTTTATCATAACAACACTATTTTGATATCAGATGTAATACTAACAGTAACAGTAATATAATTCTCCCTGCGATTGAATTCGAAGTTTGCTGACATAAAAATATTAAAGTTAACATCTAGTGTGGACACTATGTACAAGAACGAATGGTGATGAGCTAGCTCATATCTTTCAACGTTCAACTGAACTAGTTCGTTCACAAAGTCTAAAAATTTTGTTTCGCTCTTGTTCGCTGCAAATATGGACGTTTAGTCCAGTTATTCTTATTGAGAAAAAGGTTTATTTTTTGCAATATAAAGTTTTTAAAAAAGATATAGTATTAAATCTCTTAAAATTATTCATAGTTTGTTTCCTATTTAATACAAGAAATAAGTTTTTAGTTTTCTTTATTTTATAAAATTTGTGTCGTTTTTGTTCGCATCGTCGTTTGCGGTTTCTTTTCCATTTGAACTATTTTTTTTTTCTTTTGTGTGAAAAATCGAAGTTTTGTTACGCGTCTGCTACAAAAACCTATTTTTTTTTTTTAATTTGCAGCATAATCAAAAAAATTAAATATAAAAATATCGATTAAATTTTGTGAAAAACTAAAAAAAATTAAAGAATTGTCAAATTAAATATTAAAAGGTGGAGGTGGGCGTTTCAATACTTTTGTTTAGTTATTACACTAGCCATTTGTAAGCCTTTTTTTTGTGCTCAGCCAAAAGATTAAAAACAAATTTGTAATAATAAAACGGTAAGTCGACGTCATTTTGTTTTCATTTTAATATAAATTCTTTTGTGTATATATTTTTGTTGATGAGACATATGCCATCACTACTAGCAGTATGCAAAAGGAGATTGGGATATTGCTATGGGAACATGTATAATAATGTATACTCCTGTAAAAATGTGATGGAATGTTTACAAATGAACTCGATAAATGTTAGGGCAGCATTCCTTAGTACTCAATATGCGGCAAAGAAGGATTGTTCCGTAGAATTAATTTTTTTGAGAGGATTAGTAAATCTTTAAAATAGAGCAAATGATCCAGGGATGGCAAACATGTTACAATTCTACTTTTTTTTATACAAATTGAGCTTCGTTGGTAACGTGTTACTACGTGATTCATATGGTACCATTTCACAATTTTCCAAATTATCATTTACTGTTCAGGGCTTTGAAGAATTCATTCAATTTGGGAATGAATTCATTAAAAAATAATTAAATTTTCTAATTAAAAGAATGAATTCTTTAATAAAAAATACTTAGAATGAATTAATGTGAATACAAAGAATTTAAATTTAGAGAATGACTAAAACATTAAGCATTAAAATTAAAATTAAGGAATTCATTCAATTCCGTTAAACTGCCTAGGGAATGAATTCTTTAGGAATCCATTCCATTTTCGTTCAATTCCCTTTGAGAATTAACTTTTTTTTGTTTAATTCCCTTAGGGATTAACTTTTTGGTTTAAGTCCCTAAGGAACTTAACTATATTGGCAAATTATTTTGAGAGTGGTACTGGCTTTGCAAACATAATTGTGTTTTCTTAATAGTGCCGGTAAAGAATGACTAGTGGGTATAGAGTTTTTGTATTTTTTTGGGTACTCGATACTTAAAAGTAACTACTCTTGTATTTTGGACAAAAAAAAGAAAAAAAAAATACAAAAATGCGACTCTGCCAAAATAAAATTTGAATTTAAAAAAAAAGTTTAAATTTTCATAAAACTTTTTTAAAAAATTTTATTGAATTTTGAATTTAAAAAACGTTAAAAGTATCGATTATCCAAATTAAAAATATCGAGTAGTATTGAAAAGCAACCGAATTTATCAGCACTATTCCCTAATACAATATTAGTCGTACCTTTTGTAATTTTTAACACGGTGTGTTTTACAAAAAAACCGTGGTTTGCCGGTACTATATTTTTGGTACGGTTGGCAATAGCTACCTAGGCAGTTTTCTTTTCTTTTTTTTTTTTTGAGTTATTAAATGTTAATGGCGGTATAATCAATACACAAATTGCCAAGTTATAGTAAGCGTTTAACCCGAAACGCATGATATATATAAGATGATTAAAATCAGACGAACAGGAACGTCAGCAACACATACACAACCATTGCCTTCGCAATGGAGGCTCAGCGAGATGAGGCCCCCATTCGCCATAAAAAGAACGAATTCCATCAGACCAACACGTGCACAAAACAACCATTGCCTTTGCAATGGAGGAGTAAACGATGTCTCCAAAGGAATCCGAACGGTTTGCATATGGCTAGACTCAACAGTCTAACGGCATGCTGAGACACGCTTTATAGTATTGCAAAAAGAATAGAATTAACCGTTATTCTCCATTAATAATTAATGCGAGTGACGAGATAACTTATCTCTTCGGCAACTAACGGCGTACTTAGGCAGTTTTCTGATAAACTTCTTTGGTAACTCGTGGTTAAATTAGGGATGGTTGGAAAATAAAAATTTCACTAAAAGAAACTGCATGATCTTTTTTAAATACAAAAATACTTTTTGTATTAAAAATGTTTTTCAATGTATTGTATTGTTAATGCATATGTTACATTATTTTTGTTTTTTCCACTAACCAATTTTAAAATTTTTGAAGTTTTTACGTTGCAAAACCATATCATCCGCAATTTTGAAAACATTAACAATAAAAACAGATCCGGATTTATTGTATTTAATTAACAAACGTTGTCTACGTTACTTATTATTTTTCTATTAGTAGGCCCTGCATCCAGTTTCTTCAGTGAATTAAGCAAAAAGTTAAGTCCCCAGTGACTTAAACTCAAAAGTTAAGTAATTAGGGAATTAAATGAAAATATAATGAATTCCTAAGGAATGTATTCCCTGCGCAAAGTTTTAATTAACTAGACGTAAATAGATACCCTACTGAATGAATTCCATAATTTTCATCAAAGAATTTAGAAAACGGGAATGAATTTCTTTAAGACAAATCGAATGAAAAAAAGGGGATTCATTCAATTCCTTAAAGTTGGTCAGGGAATTCATTCCTAAAATTTTAATTCATTTCAGAAAATGTGAATTAGGGAATGAATTAAATATGATTGTATTGATATTTAATAATTGCAGAAGTATGCCAAAATCATATTATTTGCTTTAAAAGACAAATTTTGAGCACGATGTTGCAAAAAAATTAAACAAAACCTTTTTCGAGAAACTTATTTAAAAATTAAATGTAAACCGCAAATATTTTCATACAAATTTAAATGGAAAAGCACTTATCTTTAGTTATTTTAAGATAAACAAATTTGGTACCGTGAGTGTTGAAAAATTATAAATTTCTAGTAAGGTTGTTACAAAATCTAAAAACCCATTTTCCATCCCTGGTATGATCAATTTTTAAAATGCATATGACTAATTGTCAGTGTTGCTATAGCTTTTTGCACATTTTAATTTAGAATACAGAATAATTTTTAAATTAATTTTTTAAAATTAATTTAGAATAATTTAATCTTAGAATACAGGGAAACGCATTTTTTTTTTTAATTCGCGCGATTATTTATTAAATTTTTTGTCAAAAAAGCATTTTAGCGGGCACATGTAAAAAAAATATAACCTCTGGAACAAAAAACCAAACCAAATTGTGTCGATAAGGTTGAGAAAGAGGTCCAAGCCGACATAAAATAATCGGCGGCGGCTCTAAGCCTGCTGAAGCCGCTGTTTTTTAATTTATACATTTTTAAAATAAATTTATTTCCAAGAATTTTTTTTGGAATTTTTTTTTTATAAAGAAATTAAACCTCGCTTAAATATTTTATAGAATACAGGGAAACGCAATTTTTTTTTTTTTTTTAATTCGCGCGTTTATTTACTATCTGACTATCTATTTTCTATCTGACATGGAATTTTTTTTATAAAGAAATTAAACCTCGCTTAAATATTTTATAGAATACAGGGAAACGCAAAATTTTTTTTTTTAAATTCGCGCGTTTATTTACTATCTGACTATCTATTTGACTATCTGACATGGATTTTTTTTTTATAAAGAAATTAAACCTCGCTTAAATATTTTATAAAATGGAATTGCTATTTATGATAAATACAGTTGTAAAATTAGTCAAAAGTTGTGGTTTGATTGAACTTTCAGCAAATTCGTCTAATTCTCGAATTCGACTACGACAACCGTAATAAGGCTAACTGAATATTTCGCATTGTTTTAAATTTAAAATAGTCTTAAAGATGTGAACCGGTATCCCAGTTCTCCTTACCCTCTTTATTCATTTTAAAATTTTGATTTTTGACATTCTAGCATGTGGAAAAACCGCTCATAAAGAGAACAAATTAAAATAATAAAAAAAAAACTAATTGGCTCCAACAATAAAGATTTGTAAATGCACACACCTTTTTGTTAATTATTTTGTAACTTTGATTTTTTTTAAAATGTTTTTTTTTATATAAAAAATAAAAATATTCAAACATTGAGAAACAAAAAATATTTTTGGAAATAAACTTGAATTTAAAAAAGGTGTTTGTATTTACAAAGTTTTTGTATTTACAAAAAAGCTCGTATGTTACCATTTTGTTATTTTTTATAATTGAAAATTATAAGGCTGCCAGATTACGTGGGAGGATCAATAAGTCCGTGACTTTTGAATGAAACATAGTTTTTTTGAAAAAAAAAATTATTTTTAAACATAATCTCCTTTTAGCTCAATACACTTAGTCCAACGTTTCTCCAATTTTTGTATCCCTTCCAAAAAATAGGATTTTTCGAGGTCCATAAAATAGGCATTTGTTTGATCAATAATTTCATCGTTGGAGCTAAATCTCTTTCCACCGAGCCATTTCTTTAGGTTTGAAAATAGGAATTAGTCACTGGGGGCTAAATCCTGAGAATATAGCGGATGAGATACCAATTGGTAGCCCAATTCATAGAATTTTGTCATTGAGACTGCACACGCGTGCACCCGTGCATTATCTTGATGAAAAAGAACTTTTCTTGGCCATATGGGGTCGTTGTAGCGAAAACAGACCAGTGTCTCTGGTGGGAATTGAACCCACGACCCCCTAGCCTACCGGGGCGCACAAGCAGTTTATTGTTTTCCCTTTTGAAGGTAATCGATGTGGATTATACCGCGTGCATCCCAAAAAAACTGTTGCCATCACCTTATTGGCCGACAAACTTACCTTGGCCTACTTCGGGACCGGTTCACCCGGAGAAACCCATTGTTTAGACTGCTGTTTGGTCACCGGAGTGTTGTAATGGATCCATGTTTCAGCCACAGTTACAAAACTCTCAAAAACTTATTCGAATTGCGGTTAAACAACTCTAAACAATCCTTTGAAGTTGCCACACGATTACGTTTATGGTCAATTGAGAGCAAACGCGGCACCCATCTTGCAGACAGTTTTTCTTAAACCCAACTGATCATTAAAAATCGAAACCACACTGCCATATGGAATGCCTATGGCATCAACAATCTCACGCACTTTTACTCTTCGATCGGTTGTATGTTTTGAACAGCTGTTAAACGCAAAGTAAATGACGGAACTTGCTCAAAATTTGACAGTAGTCTATTAACAGGTGGTACATGATGGGAGCAGTGTTGTATTTCATATAACTACACATGTATATATGTGGCACCCTCGTAGCATTGGCAATAGGTTGCCACATATATACAATAAATAAAGTAATTTAAAAAAAATTAAAAATTCGACGCCTTTTACTTAAAATAAACTCAAAAAGTCGTTTGGGTCAATGAAAACTTTAAATTGAAATGTATTTTTATTTTGACCTAGCCTATTAAAACGGAGTATACCATTGGATTCTACAACACAACATTAAGTTTACGTGTCCAGGGGTTTTGTCAAAAAATAATATATTAAAAATTAACAAATCATTGACCAAATTTTAATAAGTTACCGATAATATTTTAATTAAGTTTAAGTGCTAATCAATGATTAAGGCAATATAATCATTAAAAATAAGTTACGCGTACTTAAACTTTTATTTTTTAATTTGTTGAAAATTAGAGATATGAACAAATTAGTGGATGTGTTTTTTTATGGAACATTTATCATGTTAAACAGTTAACAGACCAATTTGTTTTATACCCTGCATAATCGTAACGATTTAATAGAAATGTATACCATAATATGGAACAGAGGTAGAATTTATTTTGTGTTTATGTTTGTCACTCGATATCGTTATAATATAAAAATCTACAAATATTTTCAGAAATAAACAACAAATTTCAATCCCTTATTTGAAAGAAATATTAAAGCTTTACTGATTTGTTTGCTGAGAGCAGAAGTTTTTTATAATGACTGAAGATACAGAATATAAAAAACTGCCCGTTGATGAAAGGTGTGTCCACAAACTTTGGAAGGCTCGAGTAGATGGGTATGAGGAAGCGGCTAAAATTTTTCGAGAAATTGACGATGAAAAATCTCCAGAGTGGATGAAATTTTTGAGTCTCATAAAAAAGATGGTGGTCGATTCAAATGCTATGGCCCAGGAAAGAGGACTGGAGGCAGCATTGATTTTTGTTGAAAACTGCGGTCATGCTGGTAAAACTGTTGGTGATGTTATGTCTGGCATAGTTCAAAAATGCATTGCTGCTCCAAAAACAAAAACTAAAGAATTGTCGGTTCAAGTTACGCTCATGTATATTGAAATTGAAAAGCAAGAGGCGGTTATCGAAGAATTGATCAAGGGGATGGAACACAAAAATCCGAAAATTGTAGCAGCTTGTGTAGCAGCCACAACACTGGCCCTGAAAGAATTCGGTAGTAAAGTTATTAGTGTTAAGCCACTAATAAAGAAATTAGCTCCTCTAATGAGCGAACGCGACAAAGCTGTACGTGATGAAGGAAAACAACTAGCAATCGAAATCTATAGGTGAGTTTGCATTATTTGACTTTGAGACAGATTAAATTATTTGTTATTTTGTTGCATAATCAATTTTAGATGGATTGGACTTGCTATGAAACAACAAATCTCTTCACTTCCCCAAGTCACTATAAAAGAACTGGAAGATGAATTCGACAAGCTTAAAGGGGAAAAGGCTGAACCTTCACGTTATCTAAAGTCACAACAGGAAAAGCAGCAGCAAATGTCTGCAGCGGCAGCAGACAATGAAGGTGGAAGCAATGGTAGGTAAATTATAAACATGATGTATTCATTGAGAATGTTTGCAACTCATGAATCAGTTTAATTGTCATCATTCGTATAGCGAATTAACATGGACTAGAAGCTCACTAGACTTTCTTATGAAATTCACTTAAAAGTCTATACAAACCATTTAGCTTAGGAAAATTTGAGTGTTAACTGAATTTCGATTTGAAAATAATCAAATTTGTTAGCAAACATATTCAATTCTGAAACATTATAATGTCATTGATATTGCTGGAAATGTTTGTCATAGGAATGATCGCCGCGGTGGTAGTTGTGGCGGTGTAGCTCTCTACTTTTCTGAAATTATAAAACAGAAGGTTGTGTATATTTATTTATTTTATTCATTCAACAATAAAATCAAAATTATTTAGCTTGTTTGTGGAATTGATTTTAAATGATGTTAAAGTTTTACCTAATGGTGTTTTTGAAAGAGAGATTTCAGATTTACTTGTTCAATATTAAAACATTGTAATTATGTGTGATTTTAACAACAATCAAAGTCAAATTCATCAAAGTCTTTAAAAGTAAGCAACATTTGCAGTATATTAAATCTCTTCCTAATTCACAATTCAATACAGACATATGCTCGTAATTTTACTTCGTTGTGGACTATTTCTTGGTTACACAATTCAATACCCACACATATTGCTCGTAATTTTACTTCGTTGTTAGACTATTTCTTGGTGTCAGCCCTGAGATAGTAAAGTATTCTAATCAATTTCAATGTCCTGGCATTACTCGTCATTCATTTATTTTTATGTCGTTTTCAATTTTACAACCGGTTTTTTAGAAGATTTTATTAATTTTATGACTGATGCGGTTAATATTTCTTCTTTAGAATCCGGGTTAATTGAATGAAATCTTAATGATATGCTTTTGACTAATAATGTCAATGAACAATCGTCGATTTTTAGTAGTAGTTTGCAGTTTTTGTATACTTTCGTTCCTTTGAAGAGGCGATTAATTCGGAATTGTAATAAGATCTGGTTTAAAGATCCTCCAATTCAATATCATCTGCCACTTAGGGATCTGGCGTATCGTGCTTATTTGAACGATAGAAATGATGATAATTGGAGAGTTTTTTTTTTTTTTGGTGGTGCAGAAATCGTGCAAAGAATGTTATTTGGAAAAAGAAAATAGAGGCTAGTGGTTTGATTTTTCAGGATAATACTAGCAAGGACATTTGGTCAATTTTGAGCAAGAGGGAAGTATTAGATAATACTGATAACCTTGAAGTGGTTGATTCTGCCCGTGTAAAAAAGTGTTATATATGATCATATGTATGCAAACATATATGGCGAGTCTGATCCGTAATTTGATTTTTACTAGAATTTATTAAAATCAACTTTTTATAATTTTATTTAAAAAAAATTATATATAATTTTTATGTATTTAATTATTTGCATACGTTAAAAACATATAACGAACCACTATTCTTCTTATACTTCTTCGATATCGTTTAAATTAGGATGTGTATGTGAGGAGGCAAATACTAAGATCAGATTTTTTAGCTGTCCAAACTCATATTTAAAGAATAAGGATGGTGCACGAAATGTAAAACAGTTTTTTTTCCATCATTATATATACGTTACAATACTAGCCAAGTCATGTGTTTTATGACAGTCCTAACAAACTGCTTTATTTTACTTTTTCAATATAAATTTCTAAAAACACTTTTGAAAAAACAGAAACTATAACAAAGATCGCGAGACTGACTTTCGCCTTTTTTTGATAAAATCAAAAGCTGTTGGTTATGATGTCTTTGCACTCTTAATTCATCAAATTATTGTTTCCTATTATTGGTAATTATATTTTACATCTGCACCCGTTTCAGTTCTTAAATTCTAAGTCCTAATATTTATATAAAAATACTATGTACGTATTTTCTATTTCTAATTTTAGTTTGAAAGGAATTTATGTTGCACTGAAAAAAAAAATCAAAATAGCTATTTCTTATCATTTTCGTTTTTTAACAGACGATGATGTTGATGCTGGAGGTGAAGAAATTGATCCAATTGATCTTCTCGATCCTGTTGATATTCTCTCTAAAATACCTAAAGATTTTTATGAAAAGTTAGAAGAGAAAAAATGGACTTTGCGTAAAGAATCATTAGAAGCTTTGGAAAAACTCTTGACGGATAATCCTAAACTCGAAAATGGAGACTATGGCGCCGTTGTAATGGCCTTAAAAAAAGTGATAACCAAAGACACAAATGTAGTTTTAGTCGCCTTAGCTGGAAAATGTCTCGCAATGTTAGCTAAAGGTTTAGGAAAACGTTTTTCCCCTTATGCAATGGTGAGTTAAAAAAAAATCATACACTTTTTACAAAAATATTTTGCAAATTATTAAATTCCTAATTAAAGGCCTGTGTACCGTCGTTGTTGGAGAAATTCAAAGAAAAGAAATCAAATGTTGTGTCAGCCTTGCGCGAAGCTATGGATGCGATTTATCCTTCTACGAACCTAGAAGCTATGCAAGAGGCTATTGTTGAATCGTTGGGTAACAAAAATCCGAGCGTCAAATCGGAAACTGCGTCATTTTTGGCTAGAGCATTTGGCCGCACTCAACCAGCTGCTATAAATAAAAAAACATTAAAAACTTTAGTCACCACTTTAATAAAAACTTTAAATGAGTCCGATCCCACTGTAAGAGATTGTTCGGCCGATGCTATCGGAACCTTGATGAAATTGATGGGAGAGAAACAAGTAGGACCGTTCTTAGTAGACGTAGATGCCTTAAAGATAGCTAAAATTAAGGAATGCCACGACAAGGCGGAAATAAAAGTAAAAGTTGCAGGTACAAAAAAAGAGAGACCAGCTACTGCGCCTGCTAGCAAACCAGCCGCCGTAACTGCATCCAGAGCCGGTTCTAATGAACCCAAACCAGTATCTCGACCAGCCACAGCAGGTATTAAAAAAGTATCCACTAAAAAACCAGCTGGTTCTTCGAACAATTCTGGCGGCGGTGGTGGAACACCTCTTTCGAAGAGTGCTAGCAATGCTAAAGTGCTGGCTAGTGAACGAGAAATGTCCCCAGAAGAGATACAAGGAAAAGCAGATGAATTACTGCCGCCAAATGTCCTTGCAGGTTTAGGCGACTCAAACTGGAAAAATCGTTTGGCTGCTGTTGAAAGTCTTCAACAACAGATTGGGGACTTTGACTCAAAGACTCCTGGCATATCACAAATTTTAGTTAGAACCATAGGTGGTCGCAAACCAGGTTTAAAAGAAATGAATTTTCAAGTTTTAAAAATCAAATTGGACATTATTCGCACGATTGCCGAAACATACCCATTAACAGCCACAACCGTTGATGTTGTTATTAATGAAATTACAGAAAAGCTGGCCGATATTAAAAATGGCAGCACCGCTTCGGATGTCTTGACGGCCTTTGCTGAAGCTACAAAATTGGAGTATGTCGTGGGAAGGGTTCTTTCATTTGCCTTCGAACAAAAATCTCCAAAAGTTCAATCAGAAGCTCTCAATTGGGTTAATAAATCCATTTTGGAGTTTGGATTTCAAATTCAACCAAAACTCTTGATTGAGGATGTGCGTAAAGCTGTTCAGAGCACTAATCCCACAGTTCGCGTTGCGGCCATAAGTTTAATCGGCACAATGGCCATGTATATGGGAAATGGTTTGATGATGTTCTTTGACAACGAAAAGCCAGCTGCGTTGAAATCGCAAATACAAATGGAGTTCGATAAGAATGTTGGTGAAAAGCCACCCAAGCCGACGAGAGGGCTCAAAAAAGGAGGATCCAAGTCCTCGGACGGCAGTGGCGATGTTGAGGGCGATGCAGCAGACGAAGATACAGATGAGCAAGAACAAATGAACCTGGCTGACATGTTGCCGAGAGTAGACATTTCTTCGCAAATTACCGAATCGCTGCTAAAGGAAATGTCCGACAAAGACTGGAAGACGAGAAATGAAGGTCTTAATAAACTGCAAACTATTATAAACGAAGCTAAGTTGATCAAACCCTCTATTGGAGACTTGGCGCCTGCCTTAGCTTTACGTTTGGTAGATTCGAATGCTAAAATCGCTCAAACGACTATGGCCATATGTGAACAATGGCCAATGCTATGGGTGCAGGGTGTAAGAATATTGTCAAAGTTTTGTTTCCCGGTTTCCTGCATGCTTTGGGCGATAGCAAGAGCTTCGTGAGAGCTGCTGCTTTGAACTGCATCAATAGTTTTGGCGAAAAGGGTGGCTACAAAGAATTCTTTGAAAACGAAATGATTGCCGACGCTTTAAAGTCGGGCTCGCCGTTGCTAAAAACGGAACTGTGGGCATGGCTGGCTGAGCGGTTGCCACAAATGACACCAAAAACTATACCCAAGGAGGAGTTAACTTCAATGATTCCTCATTTATACGCCCATATTTGCGATCGCAGTGCTGAAGTGCGCAAAAATGCTAATGAAGCTGTTTTGGGCATTATGATTCATTTGGGCTATGACGCCATGGTCAAAGCTCTGGACAAACAGAAGCCAGCGTCCAAGAAGGACATACAGCAAGCGTTGGAAAAGGCTCGGCCAAATTTGCCAGTAAAACCCCTGCCTAAAGGTAAACAGCAAGCACCCATTATGGACGAACCGAAAAAGGCGATCAGAGGTGGTGGAGCTAGCTCGGGAATACAAAAGCCGGGAGCTAATAAAAACATTGCCGGCGCCAAGACCAGTGGTACAGCATCCACGCGCAAAAGGAAGAAGATGTAGATACGTCTCCTCTGCTTGCTGTTAATAATACCAAAAACCAACGGTTAATTGATGAACAAAAAATGCGAGTCTTAAAGTGGACTTTCACGACCCCCAGAGAAGAATTTATCGATTTACTCAGGGAACAGATGACAACGGCTAATGTCAACAAGGGCCTAATGGCCAATATGTTTCACGATGACTTTAGGTAAACGTTAACTCAGTAGAAACATTGCTCTCATAGTTCTTGACTTTTTGCTTTTTCTTTTAGATATCACTTAAAGGTGATTGAATCGTTGATGGAAGATTTGCCCCAAAATCCAAAAGCTTTAGTATGCAATTTGGACTTGATTTTGAAATGGTTATCGTTACGTTTCTACGATACCAACCCTTCAGTTTTGATAAAGGGTCTCGAATATTTGCATCAGGTATTTTTGAAATTAATCGAAAACGAATATATCTTGGCTGAAAATGAGGGTAGTGCGTTCATACCTCACCTGCTACTGAAGGTAATTGACATGGTCAACAAGTATTAAGTATTAGCGAATATTAATGCCAACTTTCACCACTTTTCAGCTGGGTGATCCCAAGGATGCGGTTCGCAATGGCGTTCGCTCTTTGCTCAGACAAATTCTGCTCGTTTACCCATACACTAAGGTCTTTGTGTATGTTATGGAAGGATTGAAATCAAAAAATGCCCGCCAACGAACTGAATGCTTGGACGAACTGAGCTATTTGATTGAAAACTACGGTCTGACCGTCTGTCAACCTTCGCAGCAAGTGGCATTAAAGGAAATAGCTCGCCACATATCGGATCGCGACAATAGTGTACGTAATGCAGCACTCAATTGTGTTGTGCAGGCCTATTTCCTAGCAGGCGAAAAAATCTACAAACTGATTGGACAACTGAACGACAAAGATCTGTCCATGTTAGATGAACGTATCAAGAGAGCCAAGAAGCCGCAAAGAAAACCAGACGAAACCAAAAAATCTCAGTGCAAAATCTTCGGGGCAGATTTTGCAGCAAGACAGCATAGAAATCGATGAACCGTCCACTAATGGTTGCGACGAATTGCCACTACCAGACGACCACGATCAAAGGTAAGTTCTCTATTGATAAAGATAAAATCGAGGCATGCCATTATCCTCATCATAATATATATTTAACATACAATCTCAAACCTGATCGATTATGTAAAACTAGTATCAAGTCATCCATCTATCGATCGCTATTGTAAAGTTTATTTTTTGTTTGTTTTTATTACAACTTTTATTTATTTTTTGCTTTAGTTCTGAGTTCGAAACAAATGATGCTAACAACTCCTCTATGGAAGAACAAGATGTGCGCGCTACATCGCTCATAAGACAAGCGTAAATTTTGTTCATTAATAATTTTGTTTTAGTTGTTGCTTGAGTTTTTCCAATAGAATATTTCGTTCGAATATAGAAGGGTCTTACTAATAAGTGTGTTCGATAACACAAAAATTTTAAAAAATTTGTAAAAGTTTTTACTGGAAGGTGTTTGTTTACACAAATACTCAGTAAAAAAAATAGTAAGAAGAGAGAGTAAAATGACAGGTTGTTGACAAAAACTTACAAGTTTTTACTGGATAAATTTTTGCCAGTAAGAATTTGTAAGAAGAAAAAAACATATTGTTACGAATTTGGGGATTCTTGTTGCTAAATGGCGATTTTAATAAACAGCAAGATGGCAACACTATGAAATACAGTCAAACAATCACTATTTTCCGTTAAATTCAAAATTGCTACTATTCTGTAACCAGTAATTGCCAGATCAGTCGAGCTTTTTCTAGAAGTGATGCCAACTGGTATAAATACCAGTGCGCCGCGAATAAATGAGTCAGTCGTAATTAAATCGTCGAAGTCGTTAAGTTGTAATCGAAACGTGAAGCGATAACTATCAACCTTAAGCTACAAGCTAATTAATTTAGTGTGAAACGGTTATTTAATAAATCTAAAGTTAAATTAAATAAAAAGTGTTTTATTTTGCAAATAAAAGAATCCGTAAAATTGTTTATTCAACGGGAATTAAACAAAACACGATTTATAAAAGGCTAAATCGTAACAATTGGTGTCAGAAGTGAAATTTGCAATAAACTTTAAATAAAAAAAAAAATAAAAATAAAAAAAAAAAAAAAAAAAAAAGGACAATCATGAAATTTGAGGAGCTGAAAGTTGAGCAACTCAAAAAGGAGTTAAATAAGCTAGATCTTCCGACAGCAGGTAATAAAGCGGAGCTGCAAAAAAGGCTTATAGATGAATTCAAGCGGCGTGGCATTGACATCGGAGCGCACGATTTTGAGGAAGAAAAGGTAATGGAAGTATCCACCCTCACTGCACCAAGCAATACAGACTTTAATGCAATGTTAGCTGCAATGATGGAGCAAATGACGAAAATTCAAGAAACTTCTAGAGCCACCAACGAGAAACTTCTATCGGAAGTTCAAGAAACTTCTAGAGCCACCAACGAGAAACTCGCAGAAGTTCAGGAAACTTCTAGAGCCAGCAACGAGAAACTTTTAGCTGAAGTTCATGAAATTTCTAGAACCACAAACGATAAATTACTGGAGATTTCTGAGGTAATAAATAAAAGAGTAGATTCCATTGAATGCAAATTCGATGAAGAGATGGCTGACTTAAAGAATAAAATGAACAATCTAGAAATTGATATAGAGGCAAAAATTAACAATCTGCAAATCCAAGGCGGACCGGTGCGAGTAATATCAGAAACTTCTTGTAAGACAAAGACTCCCAGTTTTGATGGCAGTACACCATTTACAGTATTCCAGTTCCAGTTTGATACGGTTGCCAGCAAAAATGGTTGGAGCGATGAAGAAAAAGCAATACAGTTGATTCTTGCTTTAAAAGGCACCGCAGCAGAAGTTCTCGAAACTGTCCCTATTAGCTGCAGAAACAATCATGGTGACATTATGGCGGCACTACAACGTAAGTATGGTGGTGAACATAAGAAAGAGATATACCGTATGGAGCTACGAGGCAGAGTACAAAAAGCCAATGAGTCTCTTCAAGACTTTGCAATGGAAATTGAGCGTTGGTGCAGCTGACTTATCCTGGCGAAAATCACCCGTTTTTGGATCAGTTTAAAATAGAGGCATTTGTGAATGGCATTCGCGATTTTTGATGTCAAGCATGCGGTCTGTGCTACGCAAAAGTTATCTTTTGCAGAAACTGTTTCCTTTGCGTTAGCTCAAGAGACTGCTAAAGTAATTTCGAAGCCACAATTTTGCAGAGCTCGAAAAATCGAGGTTACCGACGAAAAAGAGAGTAGTCTCATTAAGGACATCAAGGAGGCGATTAATGAGGCATTTGCGCAGAATCAAAATAAAGCCCGAGGTAAATGCTATAACTGCGGAAAAGTCGGCCATTTTCAGCGAAATTGCAAAGCGCCACGTAAAAGATCCAGATCTGCTTCTCCACCGAGAAACAATAAGCGGTCTAACAATGCATCATCACACGAGTCACCGTTAAACTAAAACGAGCCAGCACAGAGGGGCATGAGCTGGCTCCCACAAACGAGGGCCCCACGATCTCCATATCAGTAATGCAACAGAAAAACAGCAACCTTACTGCTTGTGGCTACATCAACGGAGAAAAGCGCATTTTTACTATAGACACCGGAGCATCACATTCCATTATAAGGACGCGATTTAGTAAAGCGGAGAATCGAGCAATTGAGCAATATAAGATTGCGTACAGCTACGGGAGAGTCTGCCACTGTTCATGGAAAAATTAATGTGAAGGTAGCTATGGCCAACATCGTTGCGTATCATGAATTTATCGTTGCCGATATTGTGGACGAAGTCATCATTGGTGCAGATTTCATGATAAGACATAACATTAATCTGCACATGGGACAACAAACAATGATTTGGCGTAATATTGAAATACCCCTCGATGTTGGTTATGAAAGTAAGGCCCAAGTAAGAAAGCTAGTAGCCATTGAGAACCAAAAATTACCACCACAATCCGAAAATTTGGTATGGGCCCGTGTGGAGGGAGATTGTGAGGATAACCGTTTGTGGGTGGTAGAACCAACTGAAATAAAGAGTGACTTATTAACAGCAAAAGCTCTCGTCAAACTTGCAAAGATGGAAGAGTTCCCGTGAGAGTGCTAAATCTATCTAGCCATGAAAAAGTCGTCAAACAAAACATCGAAATAGCTCAATGTGCTCCAGCAGAGGCAGTAATAAATAGCGAAGTGAAGCCCGAACCTGTTAAAATATCCGCAAGAGAACGTGAAATACTAGACGAACATATGGGAAAATGGATAGCCGGTTTAGCAGCGCCTGACAAGAATAAGGCGAAACAGCTACTTTAAAAAGCATGCATCTGTTTTTGCCTTAAACAGCCAAAATCAAGGTAGAACAGCAATTGTAAAGCACGAAATAAACACCGGCGAAGCAAGACCAATAAAACAAGCGCCCAGAAGTGTACCCCCTCGCAAAACGAAATGAGGGTGAAAGAGATAGTAAACGAAATGGAGCAGAACGGCGTAATCGAACCATCTTCGAGTCCTTGGAGCTCGCCAGTGGTCTTGGTTGAAAAAGAAAGATGGCGGTACCAGATTTTGTGTCGATTATAGAAAATTAAATGACGTCACCAAGAAAGACAGCTATCCACTACCTAGGATCGATGACACCTTGGATACGCTTGCCGGAGCCAAATGGTTTTCCACCTTAGACTTGCAAAGTGGTTACTGGCAGGTGGAGATTGCAGATAAAGACAAAGAGAAAACCGCCTTTAGTACAAGTGAAGGTTTGTGGCAGTTTAAAGTTATGCCATTCGGACTCTGCAATGCTCCGGCCACATTTGAACGCCCTTATGGAACGTGTATTAAAGGGACTTCACTGGACAACATGCTTGGTGTATCTTGATGACATAATTGTCATAGGAAAGACTTTTGATGAACATCTCAAAAAACCTGGTTGAAGTCTTTAAACGTATATCATCGGCAGGACTAAAACTTGGCATAAAGAAATGCACACTGTTCCAGAAAGAGGTAAATATCTGGGTCATCTTGTAACAGCAGACGGCATTTCTACTGATGAAGATAAAATACGAGCTGTAAAGGACTGGCCTCGCCCGAAAAATCTTCATGAATTGCGAAGTTTTCTGGGGTCTTTGCACTTACTACCGACGATTCGTACCAAATTTTGCCAGCATAGCCGCCAGCTTACATGAACTGACCAAAAAGTCGAGACCGTACCAGTGGGGTGAAGCACAGGAAAGTGCGTTCCAAAAGCTAAAAGAATTGTTGTCTACGGCACCAGTTCTGACATATCCCATCGCTGGAGAAAAATTTGTGCTAGATAGCGATGCAAGCGGCTACGGAATAGGAGGCGTGCTTTCACAGGTGGTCAACGGGACAGAAAAAGTTATTGGCTATTACAGCCGAATACTTTCGAAGCCTGAGAGGAACTATTGTGTTACGCGACGCGAGCTGCTGGCGGTAATAGAGTGCATAAAAACATTACCACAAGTATTTGTATGGCCAACATTTTACGCTGAGGACTGACCATGCTGCACTTAGATGGCTGTTACAATTTAAAAATCCTGAAGGACAACTTGCGCGCTGGATTGAACGCCTGCAGAGCTACGATTTTAATATCGAGCACAGGGGAGGTACAAAACACAGCAATGCGGATGCCCTCTCGCGGCGACCCTGTAACTTGGAGTGCAGACATTGCGTTAAAGCCGATAAGAAAGAATGTGTAGTTGATATTCGGCTAATGCAAATAGAATCGGAAGAAGACTGGTCAACAGCACAAAGGAATGACCCAATCCTGTCAAAAATTGTAGTGGCTAAAGAGGAAGACAGAAGACCTACCCGCAATGAAATATCAGCAGAGGGACCACTTTTGAAATCTTATTGGGCACAATGGAATAGTTTGAAACTGGTAAATGGTTGCTTATATCGCACGTGGGAGAGTGCAGACGGCAAATCTTCATCTAATTTAATAGTCGTGCCGTCCTCTAAGATGAATGAAGTATTGAAAGAGTTCCATAATGGTCCCAGTGGAGGTCATCTAGGCATAACAAAAACCCTAGAAAAATTAAAACAGCGGTTTTATTGGGTTGGATGTCAACAAGCTGTAGCCGATTGGATAGCAAACTGCACAGAATGCATCGCGGCCAAAGGTCCAGTAAGGAGAAGTCGAGGACTACTTCAGCAATACAACTCAGGTGCGCCATTTGAGAGGATAGCGATGGATGTTGCAGGCCCATTTCCTGTAAGCAACGCTGGAAACCGATATGTGCTAGTAGTAATGGATTACTTTAGCAAATGGCCAGAGGTATACGCCATCCCCAACCAAGAAGCAAAAAACGGTAGTGGAAGTATTTGTGAACAACTGGGTGTGCCGTTATGGTGTTCCAATAGAATTGCATTCTGACCAAGGTAGAAATTTCGAATCCGGCGTGTTTAAGGAAATGTGTGAGCTATATGGCATAAGAAAAACCCGGACAACGCCACTTCATCCACAGTCTGATGGCATGGTCGAGAGATTTAATCGGACTCTGGAAGAATACTTGCGAAAAGTGGTGAGCGCCCATCAGAAAGACTGGGACGAGCACATACAAAAATTTTTATTAGCATATAGGTCGGCTGTGCATGACTCTACCTCTAGAACACCAGCAAAAATTATTTTTGGAACCGAATTGAGACTGCCTGGAGATTTGGCATTTGGCTTTAAGCCTACACCGTTAGATGGGAACGAGGAAAACTCTTCTCGAGCGCAAGAAAATTTGAATGAATTACATGACTTTGTGCGCGGTCGAATTAAAATGACCAGTGATAAGATGAAAGCCAGATACGACCGAGCCGCAAACTCTGAGGGATTCACTGAAGGTCAGCTGGTTCTACTTTTCAACCCACAACGAAAGAAAGGATTATCTCCTAAATTACAGACGCATTGGGATGGGCCTTACCGAGTGATCAAGAAGTTGAACGATGTTGTCTACAGGATCCAGAAGTACAACAGCCCAAGATCTAAAATGAAGGTGGTCCATCTTGAACGACTAGCAAATTACGGAAAGGGAGATAGTGTGCCTATTCGGGACGAACAGGCTTAAGTGGGCGGCAGTGTGTTACGAATTTGGGGATTCTTGTTGCTAAATGGCGATTTTAATAAAACAGCAAGATGGCAACACTATGAAATACAGTCAAACAATCACTATTTTCCGTTAAATTCAAAATTGCTACTATTCTGTAACCAGTAATTGCCAGATCAGTCGAGCTTTTTCTAGAAGTGATGCCAACTGGTATAAATACCAGTGCGCCGCGAATAAATGAGTCAGTCGTAATTAAATCGTCGAAGTCGTTAAGTTGTAATCGAAACGTGAAGCGATAACTATCAACCTTAAGCTACAAGCTAATTAATTTAGTGTGAAACGGTTATTTAATAAATCTAAAGTTAAATTAAATAAAAAGTGTTTTATTTTGCAAATAAAAGAATCCGTAAAATTGTTTATTCAACGGGAATTAAACAAAACACGATTTATAAAAGGCTAAATCGTAACAATATGATTGAAAAAATATGCTTGTATTTTTAGTAAACAAAAACAAATATTAAATTAAATTTTAATTGTCTATGGATTTAAAGTGCAAAATATTAAAGAATTAACTATAGAAGAAATTAAAAAAACATTTTAAATTATATCTCGTCGACAATTTCAACTAACTTATATCTTTTCCATAATGAGCAGTTGTTTTTTTTTTTAATATTTGGTATTTAAAATCAGCTGTTTTATATATTTTACCAATTGTTACAAATTTTCCGTTCGTTTACTTTTTTGTAAATTTGTCTTACTCTCTGTAATTTTGTTACTGAGTAATTTTTACTGGACTTTACTGGGAAAGTAATCGAACACACTTATTGTGTTCGATTACTTTCCCAGTAAAAATTACTCAGTAACAAATTTACAGATCAGTAACAAATTTACAGATATAAACAATATAAAACCAATCTGACTTTTTGTTTCCAAAAATTTAAAGTGTCTAATCTAAAGAAAAAAATAAAAATTTAAGATTTGTGATAAGACACGTTAAATGTCTTCTTCGAAACAGAAAGTGTCAAAAAATTAAATTTTCTATACAGAACGTATAAATACAATTGCTAAAATAAAATTTAGAACATATTTAGTTGGCTAAGTGTACAAACATGCTAAGTGCATTTTTTTAAATTTTTCAGTAGGGGCAAAAAACCTCCTAACTTTTTTCATTGTTAATATTTTTAAAATCTGTAAACGCAGTTTTCTTCTTTTGTTATTCCTCTTTTCAATATCAGTTATCGTTAGTGTCCAACCGAGTATTCAGAGTTCGGCCAAGTTCGGCATTTATTTATTTATTCAAGTTCATTCGGCTTATATTTTATTAAAACTTCGGGTTCTGATGAGATCTTTAGTCAGATCGAAATACTAGTACCAACCTAGCTAATATGTTTGATTTGCTTTATTTTTGTAAATATACGGAGGTTGAAAGCTCGTTATAAATTGAAAATAACAAAGTTCAACCATTCCCATTTTTTTTTGCAAAAGACAATATTAAAATAATTTCAAAAAACACTACCAATTGAAATTCAAAAAATAACAAATGTTATTCAAAAAACACAAAATGATATTCAAAAAATATCAAATGTTATGAAAAAAATAACAATTGAAATTCAAAATACCAATACTTATCAATGACAGTAGTGTATCCAACTCTATTGATTCATTGGAGCATCGTCGGAATGTGGGTTGTGTGACACTTTTCTATCGATATTACCATGGGAGATGCTCATCTGAGATAAGTGAACTTATTCCACGAGCCCGAGTTTTTATTCGTAATACTCGCTTATCTAGTAGAGCACATCCGTTTGTACTTACAATTTAGAAAAATTTAAATCAAATATCCATAAACACTACTCCCTCTTTCCTCCTTCCCATACCCTATTTTCCTGATCAATACAATGCACTGCATGAGTAGGAGGCATTCCCTGAGTATTGGTTAAATTATAAAAAAAAAAAAAAAAATAAAAAATACCAAATGTAATTCAATAATAACAACTGTAATTCAGAAAATAAAAAATGTTATTAAAAAAATACCAAATGTAATACAAAAAATATCAATGGAATTTCAACTGATATTTTTTGAATTATATTTGGTATTTTTTGAATAACATTTGTTATTTTTTTAATTACATTTATGTGTGGCAATACTTAGTTAATGAAAATTTTTTATATATGATCATATATCAGTATATCGTATGTTATATATTAGCATATCTTGCATATTAAATCATCTGAAATAGATATAGATCTATATATGACTATATATCCTACCATACGTGATCATATGTAAGTGTATATGTTACAATTAATCAAAAATAATTCTATCACTTTTTTATATAATTATATATGACAAAACATATCATTACATATAAATATATATAGTAAAAGATTATATAGAATTAATTTATTAAGAGTACCACTGCTAACACATTTTTTCAAAACTCTCTTAACTCTCTTCTCAGTCGTGATCGAAATTATTTCGTATCGAATTTAAAATCGATCATTCGAATTTTTTCTGGTGATGGGACTCGTTAGGTATCGTATCGATTTTATTTTTCAGAGTTATAAAAGAAAATACTAAAAATGTTGTTCAACACTGACGCAATGTAAAAGATTTAAGAAAAATAATGTAAACAGAAATATGATTGTTTATTCTAAGCAAAAAATAGTGTGAAATTTTCGTAAAAAAAAAACACAAAATAAATATATTTTTTAAATTCGTCAATTATACCTTAAAAAAATGGATCCTGGTTTTAAATTCTTCATCTTCGGACTCTGATGATGAGCATCACTTTAATCGATTAAGAAGACAAATACGTGAAAATAGTAATCCATTAAGATTGTCGGACACTGATTAAGTAACAAATATTTTTGTAAAATTTTTGCCAAATCAGTGTGTTCTGCCACGAATTCGGCAAGAATTGCTTTTTGTCTGTAATTTATTTTTGTTATAGTTGCCATAATATGAAAGAAGATTAGTAAGACAGAATCCCAAAAGTAGAAAATTACGAACGTTCGATAAGAAAACTCGATAGCTCACGACTGCGATAATTAGCCCCCCGGTAACGAAGTGTCGGGCTTTTAAGCTCGTATACCATGTACGATATTAATCGGTTCGGTACTCAGAAAATAAAAAGGCAGAATAAACGAAAACAAAATTGAAAATGATTAGTACCTGTGTATAATATAGAAAAAAGCATAATCTCCAATCAAAAATTGCAATAACAAATTTTACTTCGCTGGATACGTTTAGTATGTAATATTTAAAATTAAATTTCCGACAATTAGATAATTGAAAACTATTTGTATTCCTGTACAGAATTTTCAAAAAACTCCAACCTAGAAATTAAAATGTAATATTAAAATTATTTTTTCGATTTTTTTTTGTAATTTTGTTTTAAAAATGTTTTAATTTTTTTATTCAAAGTACGAAAATATTTTTTTTTTTGCTTTCTATATTTTTTATAATATTGCTCTACCTCAAGCCCAAGGTCTAAATAATATTGTCATACACTGGGTTGCAAAACTATAATTACGCATTAATTTCACAAAATTTCGTAATTAAAAAAATCGTAGAAGAGTTTAACCAGCATAAATGTAAAACCAATGGAAAATTAATAATGTTTAACAAAAAAAAAAAAAAAAACAAATCATTTATTTTTTATTTTACTATTTAACCCTGCATTACTATCCTTATTCAACTTACGCCATTACTATCGTTGGGTGTAATCCATCCCTACTTATTAGTATCTGTCATTCATATCAGTTTAATTCAATTATGCAAATAATATTTTTTTTTTCAATAATGAACTCCAAAATACAGAAAAAAAATTTTATTTTATAAGTTTGGTAATTAATTTATTTTAAATAATATTTTGTTAATGTATATCTCTCTTGAAACAAACAAAAATTCAGCTTATGGGTGGATTCCACCCAGACGATAGTAATGCAGGGTTAAAAAGGAATAACAAAATCAATTAGTGTTTCTTAACTGTAAATAACCTTAACTTAATATAATTAATTATGCGTGAGGCGTCCTTTTTTGAATCAACTCGAAAATTTGATCAGACCTACTGTCTAACAGATTCTAAGTTTTTCCATTATACATCTCCATGCATAAATAACTGCTTCTTTTAGATGAAAAACGCTTTCATATTGACGAGTTAATACTTCCCAAATATTCTCAATGGGGTTTTGATCCGGAGATAGCCATTCCATCGTCTGACGACTTACATATACTGAGGCATTGTCTTGTTGGAAAATGAACTCTTCGTTGCTATTTTCTATAAATGGCAGCCTACTTATGATTGATTTGGACCAGAGTTCGAAATTAAACACAAGCAAACGGTTTTCTATCGTTCTGTTTTGCTGAAACTCAACACAATCATTTTGTTGTGTACAGTAAACATAAACACAAAATTTCTTTATTTTCATTTTGATTTGTAAACAGAACACAAACACTTTCACAAACTAGTTTTCGATGAGAGACCAAACTAAACGATTTTGTTCTGTTTGTCCAATATTTCAAACAGTTTGATTTTGTTGTGTTTATGGAATTTAATAAAACTATTCGTAATAGTGTTTATGTCATATTACAAGTGAAAAAAATTTTCATTGAATTTTATAAATAATTTCATTAGTTTAATAAAAAGTTTCAACGGATTTGTTCCAGTGAAATTTCATAAAACTAATGCAAAAAACATTGATAACATGCATAAAAGTCATTTCGTTATTTTGCCAACCACAACGTAAAAAACGCGTTTTAATGTTTAAGTTGAATGAACACAAAAAAATAACCACTACGAAATAATAATGTTTGACGAAAGAAACATTTTCGTTTTGTTCCGTTTATTATACTACAAACAACAATTTGAGCACTTCTGTTGTGTTTATAAATAAGAACGAAACAATAGAGATCGTTGTATTGGTTTTTTTTTATAGGACCGTTATGTTAGTGGTACATAAATTTTCGAACTCTGATTTGGACACAGTTAGCTTACATTCATCGATTATCTGATTTAGACTCTTCATTGTGTTGCTGTCACAGTTGATTATTTCACGCCGGTTCCAATCAGAAAGCTTATAAAACAAAAATAATTTTTTTTAATTGAAATAATTGTATTTCCAATAAACAACATTACACGGGGTTTTTTAACAAAAACAAATGATATTGAACTTGAATAATCTTTCTCACGTCATAATTTTAGCGTATAATAAGCTTTATTTTTGTTACAGAGTTGTATTCTTTGGTATAATTTTAACTTTAGGAAATCCAGTTTATTTATTTATTTATTTATTTTTTTTTTTTTTTTTTTTCTCATTTCTCTTTATTTGCAATCTATTTTACAAAATAATAAGCAAATCTTATAATATTTTAAAAATAACTTAAAATATCGAGTTCCAATGAACTCAATAAAAATATATATTACATTACATTAATGTATTATTTACATATGCATATTTACATAATTATATTTATCACTATTCCCTAAAAGGTAGATCAAGTACGTGAAATCTTTTGAGTCTATGTATTTCGTCACTGTCATCTAATAAATTGATAGCTAAAACGTTTGAGTGATTACTTAGTCTATTGAGGTATCTTTCGCTGATCTTATTGATTTCGTCTTTAACCGTTGAAATTCCGAGATCATTATGTATATTAGAGTTTTTTACAAACCATGGTGCATTAGATAATAATCGTAATGTTTTTGATTGATATCTTTGAAGAATTTCAATATTTGAGTTGCTGGTAGTTCCCCCATAGCTGTAAACCATAAGTCCAAACTGGTTTGAGGATTGCTTTGTATAAAATAACTTTGTTTTCTAAGCTTAATTCCGATTTTGGCCCTAACAGCCAAAACATCTTTTTTGTTTTAATTTTCAAATGTTCATTCTTCATATCGACATGTTTTCTCCATGTGAGCCTTCTGTCTAAGTATAACCCCAAATATTTTACATTATTACTTGTAGGGATAGATTTTCTATTCAAAGTTAACCCTGGACAATCACCATGCCTTAATGTAAACGTTACGTGAACAGATTTTTCCGTGTTTACTTTAATGTTCCATTTTTGTAACCAATCTTGTATGAAATTTAATTCATTTTGCACCATTCCAGATGCTTCAGTTGGTGACTCATATGATGCTAGAATAGCAGTATCGTCAGCGTATGTGGCAATGGTTATACCATCCATTATTGGCATATCTGAAGTGAAAATTGTATAAAGAACTGGGCCCAATACACTGCCCTGTGGGATACCAGATTTAATTTGACCAAAATTCGAGTTATAATCGTTAACATTAACAAAAAACCATCTTTCATGTAGATATGATTTTAGCAATAAATAAAACGGAGCAGGAATTAAGTTTTTTAATTTGTACAACAATCCATTATGCCATACTTTATCGAAAGCTTGTTGCACATCCAAGAACACTGCGGAACAGTAAAGTTTTTTTTCAAATGTGTTCGTAATGACATTGACAATTCGGTGACATTGCTCTGGCGTACCGTGTTTATGCCTAAAACCAAACTGATATTCTGGAATTATATTTTGTTGTTCTAGTATAGGCAGTAACCTTTTTAAAAATAGCCTTTCGAAAATCTTGGAAAACGTGGGTAATAAACTTATGGGCCTATAAGAAGAAACGCAGTTTTCTGGTTTATTTGGTTTGGGTATCATTATAATTTTAGCATATTTCCATTGGGAAGGATAGTGGTTTAGTCTTAAGATGGAATTAAATATTGTTGTAAGAAAGACAAAGCCTTTCTTAGGTAAAGACTTAACTACTTTAGAATCAATACTGTCGTAACCTGGTGACTTTTTATTGTTTAGTTCTTTAACAACATTCTTCACCTCAGAAGTTGTTATATGTTTGATAGGAAGATCCATTTGGCAAGGGATATCAAGGAACTTTAATATTTCATCTCTATCAGATGGATTATTTAAATCGAAGGGGTTAAAAGTTTGTTCTAAGTGTGCCTTGAAAACATTAGCTTTATCTTCTTCAGACCTGCTCCAAACACCATTATCATTTTTTATTGGTATATTTCTTTTTGCAGGACGTTTTAAATATTTTGTTGCCTTCCAAAGACTATATTCATCATTTCTGGTTACGTCAAGACTCTTCAAAAAGTCTTTAACTGAATCATTTTTATATTCCTTTAAACGTTTTTTTAAATAATTAGCAGCTCGATTTAAATTTGCTTTATCAATTGGACTTCTAGTTCTTTGGTATATTCTCCTCAGACACCTTTTGTTCATAACGAGTTGCCTAATTTCCGCTGAAATTTTAACGCTAAAACCATTCGTGCTAAATTGTTGTGGGGTAGACATAAAAGCAGCCTCATGAATTAAACTCGTAAATGATTCTATGGCATCTTCCAATTCACTTCCGGTTTTGATAGATATATTCAAATTTAAATTTTGTTCTATAAAGTATTCAAATGATTTTATATCTGTGTTAGCGTTAATAATTTTTAAGTTTCGAGATATAGTTTGAATAATTGTGCTAAAGGTAACAATTATTGGGCTATGGTCGGAACTTAAATCAGCACTATCTAAAATATCCAGAAATGCTCTAGGAATACCTTTATAAATGATAAAATCCAGAAGGTCTGGTATTTTTGTAGGGTCACTTGGCCAGTATGTAGGACTTCCAGTAGACAAAGACGAGTAGTTGTTTTTTAAAATACATTTGTAAAGCTCTTTACCTTTTGGGTTTGCTAATCGCGATCCCCACCATGGATGCTTTGCGTTAAAGTCACCTCCAACAATGAACTTTGGGCCAAGGTTTTTGAAAAAGTTTTCATAGTCCAGACATTTTACTGAATGTCTTGGGGGGAAATATATTGAGTATATATTAAAAGTACTATTATCACATGTTACTTTCACACCGGCTGCCTGTAAAAAAGGTTTTTGAATCGGATCTAATATTTCAAATTTAATATTAGATTTTATTAAAATAGCTGCACCAGCATGCGCTCTATCATCAGGATGGTTAGCAGTCACTAATTCATAGTTTCTTATTTTAAAAAATGTTTTACTCGTGAAGTGTGTTTCAGAGATCAAAAATATGTCAATAAAATTGTTTCTAATCCATTGTTTATTAATCCATATTGTAATACAAAGCCATTAAAGCCAAAAAACGTATTACATAGCAATACAATCCTGAGTATAGTACTTAACCTAATCTATACAAATAACTTATGTAAATATAAATCATGCATAAATAACTGCACCCATCAATTTAACTTTAACTTATTGGCTCCCCAGCCGTAACAAATTATAAAAAGTACTATTAAAAAGAGATTCAGTTAAGTAATTATAATCCGGTAATTTTCACAACTCATATCAAGCAATAAGAATCATAGAAGCAAGTCCCAAGATAAATAACAGCTACTGTACAGAAAACATAAAAATCTATCGCAATAAACTTGAGAAGTGCTTCATAAGCTTAAGGCGAAACACATTATTGGATTGCGAAAAGATACGCAATTCATGCGGTAAACGATTCCAACAGCGAGCCACCCTTACAATAAAAGATCTCTCAAACACAGAACACCTGATTCTAGGTATTATAATTTGCTTATTCCTAGTAGACCGCGAAAAAGTAAATTCTTTACATAACAGGACAGGTATGCCACTTTTAATAATGCGATGAAATAGGAGAATATTACGGTACTTAACGAATTTATCAAAGTGGCACCCTAAGAATTTCTGCACAAATTCAGAAATATGTTCACGTCTACGGACACTAAACACATACCGAACCACAGCATTAACAACTCGCTCCAATATCTTTAAGTTCGAGGCAATGGTCCCTGATACCAGCTCAAGTCCATATAAGATCTGCGGCATAAGAAGTGCATGAGCTAGTCTACATTTAACCTGAAAAGGCAGAAAAATATTCGTGGAATATATTCTACGTAAAGTACAAGAAACCCTACGATGTACAGATTCAAAATGAGACTCATAACTAAGCCTGTTATCAATGATAATACCCAAACATCTATGTTGGCTTACAAAATCGATCTTAGAGTTCCGAATAAAAATCTCAAAACCATTCACAAAGTTCTCTGACGTTCCAAACAATATAGCCTTAGATTTAGAAGGGTTAACAACCAGCGAATTTCTAGAAGACCACAGGTAGATCCCATTAAGACAGTAGTTAATATTAGCCTCTAATACATCGGCAAAATCTCGACCAGTACTAAACAAAAGCAAAATATCATCTGCAAATAAAAACGGCTTACACATACTAGAACTTAGAACTGCAGGTAAATCATTAATGTAAAGTATAAATAAGAGGGGGCCCAAAACCGACCCCTGAGGAACTCCAGATGTAAGTGAAAGAATACTAGAAAGCCTACCATCTAAATCTACAAACTGTGATCTATCACATAAATAAGACAATATGAGTTTACAAGCCGACTTTGAAAAGTTGAAGAATTCCTTAAGTTTTATAATCATAGTAGAGTAACATATAGAATTAAAAGCTTTGGTTAAATCAAGAGAAACTAGCACACTTAACTTATTGTCGTTCTCACAACTTCTAATAGCATCAGTTAGATTTAGCAAAAGCGATGTAGTATTAAATCCTCGGCGAAAAGCATACTGAGAATCAAAAATTTCATTCCTGGTAGAGATAAGCATTTGATCCTTAATAATATGTTCCACCACCTTGGACAGCGCAGGTAGAATAGAGATTGGTCTCAAATCATCAGGACCACGGATAGTACCAGATTTCGGAATAGGAACAACCCGTGCAATCTTCCACGCCGAAGGAAACACGGAAGTGGTCAAAATAGCATTAACTAAATGCAAAATAAGACCAGAAATATGAGGATAAATAAGTTTCAAAAACTGAATGGAAACATTATCAACACCAATTGACTTGGACTTTACCTTATTTAAGGCTTCAAAAACTTCATATTCAGTAACACAATGAAAAGAAAATGCACCATCCATATCGTCAAAATGATCAAAATCTACTTCAAAGTCCCGAGCAGTGCCTATACCACGAACAAAGTACTCATTCATTACATCCACATCACCATCACAAACGATATCACTAGAATTAACGCATCCAGCTCTCTTTAATACCTTCCACATTCCAGAAGTATCCAACCCCCCAAACAGTTTAGCGTAATGCTTTCTCTTTTCCCTTCTAATGGTTGATTTCACTCTGTTTCGAAATTTACAAAATACACTCCATTTATGACTTGTAGGATCAGTTTGATACGCAGAAAAAGCCAGATCTCGAAGAGATCTGGCTTTTTATGATAAAAGATCGACAAATAAACTTTTGGTTTTAATTTTTTAAAATTTAAAAGCAACAAAAATTTAGATTGATATTCAAATTATAAAAAATTTGTTGGAGCCTTTTTTAGCTTATTTTTTTATATCTGCTTATTTAAGCTTATTTTTTTATATTTGCTTTTTTTAGCTTATTTTTTAAATATAATCTCATTTTAAACTTATTTTATCATCTATTTAACGTGTGAGTTAAATAGATGATATTTACGATTAACACTAAAATGGCTCGAAGAATGTTGATGAAGACCGTAGTCAAGATATATTTATATAGGTAGTCTTACTAGAACAACAACTACAACAAACAACTACAAACAATACAAAAACAACAGGCATTTTGTTGTTGAGTACAGTACAGTACAGTGTCAAAACCATGCAAGAAATGTCAAAACCAGGGAAGAGGAAGATAAACAGCTGGGCTACTAAGACTACCTATATAAATATATCTTGACCGTAGTGGGTCAGAAAATGCATTCCATTCATGCTAGTGTCTAATAACTTTTTCTGTGTTTTTTTCTAATAGTCAAAGTAAATTATCTTATAAAAATTATAATTTTTCTGTTAATTTAGAGAAAAATTTGTCATGATCTAAAACCGAACAAATAAAATCTCACACATAAATTTATAGTTCAACGATAAAATTCACTATTAAACCACTCACCAGGTACAGTGCAAAAATCGTTTAATGTATATGCTCGTCATATGTATTAATCAAAAATCTTTAATGTTTGTTGATATGCTTTGCTAATGTAGAAGGATAGTATATGATGACATTAGAGAAAAGAACTGCCATTTAAAGTTTTAACTGAAAGTTAAACTGGCAACTATGATAATGACTAGAGAAAAAACAAACACACTATAAATAGAAATCGTTCGTGGTAAATTTCATTCTAACTCAACACACAGAGTAATGTGGGATTTAACGTTACCCAATTTCTTCAACGTGTGAGTTAAATAGATGATATTTACGATTAACACTAAAATGGCACGAAGAATGTTGATGAAGACCGTAGTGGGTCAGAAAATGCATTCCATTCATGCTAGTGTCTAATAACTTTTTCTGTGTTTTTTTCTAATAGTCAAAGTAAATTATCATATAAAAATTATAATTTTTCTGTTAATTTAGAGAAAAATTTGTCATGATCTAAAACCGAACAAATAAAAACTCACACATGAATTTATAGATCAACGATAAAATGCACTATTAATTATGTTTATTTTAACTTTTTTCTATTAAAATAGGGCTTTTTTCTAAAAATCAGTATTTTAAATTTTTTTTTAATTTATTTTTTATTTATTTATTATTCTTCAATTAAATAACCGAGCCCAAAGGGCCATATATGGCTAAGAAATAACTACAACACAAGACTACTGTATTATATAAAACAAAAATATAAAAACCAATATAATATTAAAAAAAAAAGAGATAAACATATATGTATTATAAAATAGTAAAAACATTAGAAGTTAAAAGAAAGAAGAGAAAAACAATATAAAGGCACTGTAAACCAATGAATAATTACAATTACACGTTCCATTAAAATGTCAAAAATATTATAACTCATTACCTTGAGCATAGATCAAAACTTTGCGTTTAAAAGTGTAGAATGGTAATTCCAAGGACTTGAGCTCTGTAGGCAAGTGATTAAAAAAAGTGATTAAAATTTAAAGCTGAAATTTTAATGCTAAATGTATTAGAGGTTACATGTGATATAGGTATAGTTTTTCTTTTCCCGAAATTGGTTTTTGATTTTCCCAGGATCCCAGGAATTGCCATTGAGTAATAAAAAGTTTCTTTTTCCATAGTTTCCTTTATTTATTTTTGTTAATACTATTATTAAAGATTTTTTATGAAAAAACATTTATACACGATATAATTATTCTTCGTGACATTAATAAAACAATTTCATAGAATTTTTTCGTAGATTCTATGAAGAATTTCATTATATCCAAGAAATTTTATTAATATTAAAAAATTTTTCACAAACTTTCATAAAAAAAAATTATTTGATTTCATAAATTTAACGAACATTTTCTTTAGAACTATGACATTATTTCAAAGATTTAATATTTTTTTATTTTTTCATAAAATTTCATAATTTCATTAATTTTCATACATTGTAAACTTTAGTTTTAAGATTTAATTCTCAAGTGTTTAACATATTTTATGAAGATAGAGCTTTTTCAATGTAACCTTTTATTAATTTTGGACTTTTAGCAAATGGTTCGAAAAACCATATGAAGAGACAAATTGGCTTAGTTTTAAAATATTTTCCAAGACATTCATGACATTAATTCAAAGAACTTCTTAATACTAAAAGATTTTATGAAATTGTTTCATAAATTAATTTTGGAATGATTCCATAGTTTTATGAAGATTTTCATTAGTTCTACAAAGATTTCATAAACATTGACTTTAATGAAACCTGTTTCATGAAAAGTTCCAATGGACGAGTTCCAGTCACAATCTTCATTAGGCTGAGATTAGTATTTTATAACCAAAAGTCTATGCTTACTAATAGCGATTTCAAAAAATACATTCAAACAATTTCCACAAAATCACGGGATACCGGGTATTCCCGTCAAAAAAAAAAACGCTGGATAGAGAGGACCAGGCACGTAGCTAGGAATTTGTTTCGGGGGGGGGGGGGGGGGGGGGGGCTTTGCGATTTTTTATTTTGATTATATATTTTTTTTTTTTGCACACGAACAGCTTTTTTTTTTTTTTTTGTTTGCTAGATTTTTACCTACACGTAATGGGCAATCATGTATTAATAATAGAAATCGCTTTCTCAGGTCATTTTGAAACAAAAACCTCCCGCATGAAGTGCATTTCCTTAAAATGCATTTTTAATTTTTTACTTATTGTGTTCATTATTTTGTCTATATAATATACAATCCGCGAAACACGTCAAATTTGAAAACGTTCGTGTACTTTAAGTTGGATATGCATCGTTATTGTCTAATTACGTTAAATTTTTAGCTAAATATTTTTATTTATTTCAATTCTTTATTTTTGTATAATATAAGTAAGTACAATTATTTAACAGACTTTCTTAAAGAGTTTAGGATTTTTATCCTCTTCTGCTTAGATATATAATAACAATAATTTTATAATTAGTATTTATTTAAATATTATTAATAAGTTAAGGAGAAAATTTTCAAAAAACTCACAAAGAGTAGCTAAATATTAATTTTTAGTTTAATAAAAAAAAAAAAGGATTATGCGGAAAATTTTTTGAAAACCGCGAAAAATAAAATTGCGTTACTTTATATTTTTATGTGCTAATATACGTCTAGGGAAGCTAAAACTTGATAAATGTAAAAAAAAAAAAGTAAAAAAGTTTTAACTTCTAATAACCCGATTAAAATTAATATGATGCTTTATATAATCATACGAAATTTAATATGAGTCTTAATACAGTTTTGTCCGAGAAATGGGCATAATAACTAAATAACATCCGAATAATGAAGCGATACAATTTAATACGATTTTTATATAGCGGTATAAATTTATATCTGAACTGATACATACAAAATAAGCTATAGTTGTATCCGGTTTTTGATTTTAAATCGTCATGAAAATCTGAAATATCTGTTAATCCTTCTAGACTTTAGCCACTTGCAAAAGGTTTACAACTTTATAATTTGTAACAAATTCCATAGCATTTGGAAATTTTATTATATTCAAAAATAAAAAATAATATAATGAAAATAAAGATTTTGTGGAATTTATTAACTTCACCATTGAATAATAAACACGGAAAAAACGTTGAAACTAAATTTATAGTTTTAGATTGAAAAAAATCTTAGACTAAATTAAGAACTCATAATGTTACAAATGAAACAAATTTTTTTTAAGGGTTAAGAACCAGAAAGAAACCATTTCAAAAGACAAAAATTGGGGTAAATTTTGTGTATAAAATTATACACAAAATGATGCAATTAATTGTACTATTGTATTGATGTAATACATATTTACATCCAAAATATAATTGACAAATTTTCTAGTGTGACTCTGCATGGGGTAATATACAATATTATCTAAAATAAAATTGTGTTTTTTTAAATATGATATAATATCAAAATATATTTTATTTTGCAATGTCTACAAAAAAAACTACATCGTTATAACACAAAGACTGGTTTAGCTGCTTGATTTTAAAATGTCGCATTTCAAGGAGCGCCGACCGAAATTTGTTTAGATTTAGTCTACAAAAAAAATTGAGTCACATTGGACCACGTTAACACATTATGCATATCGATCAAAGTTTGAGGCTTAAATTTGTTTCGAAAAATTAAAAAAATATATGGTCTCTGTGTGAGGAACACGAGTCGCTTTAATGGATTTTGAGATATCGTAGTGTATATCGTAAAAAAAATATGGAAAACTATGTTACCAAATGCGTGCGTAGCAAACCAAATTTAAATAAAAAGATTGCACTGTAAGTAAAGTAACGACTTTTACGGCACAAGCAAACTTAATTTTGAGTCTTAGTGGTATCTCCATCTTCAAAAGATATGTCAAAATACACAGAAAAAATCATTGTCAAAAAAATTTCAATTAAACTTTTGTTCGATTTCAAACTTACTTTCAATTAACTGTGTAATTGAAAATGAATTTGGTATATAAAAAATTTTCAGTTTTTATATCGTATAATAACAACATTGAAACAAATGCAAAAATTTTAAAAATCGCCAAAATTAAAAAAAATCGTTTAAAGTATAAAATTCGCGTTTCTTTAATTGTGGTGATTTTTTTTGGGATTTATTTTGGGAGTTTTTTAAATTTCTGCAATTTTGAGGATTGTTTTTTAAATTTGGCAATTTTTTTTCAAATTTTGCGATTTTTTCAAATGGTCTCAATTTTTTTAAATTTTGGGCAATTTTTTTACAATTTTGGTGATTTTTTTAAATTTTGTAATTTTTCCCAATATTAAACAATATTCAATTAAATTTTTAATAGGTGTGAATAAAACTATATGTAATTGAAAATAATAATAATTAGATACAAATTATTTTAGTTGTTACTACAATTGCATCAACACGACCGAATCCAGTTAAACTTTTGCTGAATCAACAAATATTTTAATTAAAACTCAATTTTAGTTTTTTCTGTGTACACCTTATACAACTATAATTCAAAAAATATCAATTGAAATTCAAAAATTCCATTTGTAATTCAAAAAATATCAATTGAAATTCAAAATTTCCATTTGAAATTCAAAAAATATCAATTGAAATTCAAAAAATATCAATTGAAATTCAAAATACATCAATTGAAATTCAAAATACATCAATTGAAATTCAAAATACATCAATTGAAATTCAAAAATTTCTATTTGAATTTCAAAAGTTTCTATTTGAAATTCAAAAATTATTCCATTTGGAATTCAAAACATATCAATTGAAATTCAAAAATTTCCATTTGAAATTCAAAAGTTTCCATTTGAAATTCAAAAATTTCCATTTGAAATTCAAAAATTTCTATTTGAAATTCAAAATTTCCATTTGAAATTCAAAAATTCCAATTGAAATTCAAAAAATATTCCATTTGAAATTCAAAAAATTCCAATTGAAATTCAAAAAATATTCCATTTGAAATTCAAAAAATTCCAATTGAAATTCAAAATACATCAATTGAAATTCAAAAAATATCAATTGAAATTCAAAAAATATCAATTGAAATTCAAAACACATCAATTGAAATTCAAAATATGTCAATTGAAATTAAAAAAATTCCATTTGAAATTCAAAAAATTCTAATTGAAATTCAAAAAGAATTCCATTTGAAATTCAAAGAATTCCAATTGAAATTCAAAAAATGTAAACAAATCAAAATGTAAACATTAGGCCAACACTTTTTTAAGTATTTTGGTTTATCATGGGTGATAAAAACATTATGAAAACTTTTAAGTCATTTATTAATTTATTTAAAGTACTTAAAATAAATATTTAGTGTTAATAACAATTAGAACTAAATATAAAATTATATGTTTTAAAAGTAATCGATTAAAAAAATAGCAACAAAAAAAGCTATAACATATAATAATATAAAAACAACTAAGCAAATTAAATGAAAATTATGATTAACAAGGCAAAAAATTATGTTTTAAAAATTTAATAAGGCTAAAAGTTAAAGAAAAATAATTAAAAAGCGGTACAAATTGGAATGAAATAGTTAAAACAACGACAATTAATAATAAAAATATTAATTGTCGTTAATTCGAACAAATTTAAATATTTGAACAAAAAATATAAAAATTCTTATAAATTTTTGACACGTTTAATTGAACAAATTAAAATATGCCTTTAAACAACCAACTAAAAACGAAAAACATATTTGAAATTATGTTTAAATGAAGTTTTTTGATTCATCAATAAAAAAAAGCCTTTTAAAAAAAAAATTTTTAAATTTAATTCTAAAGAAAATGTGAAAAAATTCAATGACGTTTTCACAATATTATTTTCAAAACCGAACTATAAAAGATATTTTTGAAATTAAATTTTAAAAAATCTTTTGGGACTCCTATTTTTGTTTTCAATATATATTACATTGTGGAGGCTAAAAAAGTTTCATCAAAGTCAAATTTATTATTCCAGAATTTCATGTCTCTGGGTTCTTTAATTAAGATGAAATGAGGCAGCCACGTAACCAGAACAATTTTTTACCGGCCCAACAACAAATTATATAACAACAAGAGAGAAATATTATTTTTTTATGTATTGTTCTTGTTGTTTTTGTTGTTGGGCCGGTAAAATATAGTTCTGAGGGGTTCCACTTTCACTCGGTATTTTCTTGCATTTACTACCATTTTAAAATGACATTCCACATGATCTTTATGATAGAGTTAAACTAATTTTTCAAATTAATGGTTTCCCACTTCAGCGGTTTCTCTTTATTAATGACAAGCGAGTACGTGAGTGAGTAATCCATCCAAACACTTACTCTGAACGTCACTAGTTTATACATCAATAGTTGCATGCATAAATATTTTATGGCTTTATGACAGGTTATTACAAATATTTTCCAACAAAATCTTGTATACTCTCCTGCAATAAATGCATTAAAAGTTTTAATAATGTTTTTATCACCCATGACAAACCAAAATACTCAAAAAAAGTGTTGGCCTAATGTATTAATTTCTTAAATTGATTTGTTTACATTTTTTGAATTTCAATTGGAATTTTTTGAATTTCAAATGGAATATTTTTTGAATTTCAATTAGAATTTTTTGAATTTCAAATGAAAATTTTTGAATTTCAATTGACATATTGTAGCAGTCACTTTTAAAATAATTGTAATGTTCATGTTTTAGTTCGGTCGAGCTTGGAATATCAGAGAGGCTACGCTCGCCGGATTGGGGAGGGTTCTTGACCTACCTAAAACTACAACTACTAACAAGAGAATAAGAAATATACAATTCCAAGACTTGCCTCATCAATAAAATTTAAGTTAAAAAAAAACCACTGAGCGATCGATGGATATCGCCAGGACACATTAGTAAATCCCACCCTTCAGCACTTAAATGATTCGGTGTCCACTTTATATTTTAATAAATCACTTCCCAGAACCTAATTTATTTGTACTTGCTAAATCATATCCGTTTTGTTATCTTAGCCAACATTCCCATTTATAACGCACTTATTCCATTTTTAACATTCTAAAATCCATTTATTAGAAAAGTATTCTCGACAATAGAAAAATCCAAAAGATAAACTAATTTTAGCCTAACATAAGGTCTAATAAGTAATTCGAATGTATAACAAATATACATAAATGCAAATTTATATGCTTAAATATTAATTAGATTTCAAATAAAATTTATAATAAATGTTGTTAGTAAATAAATAAACCTGAATGGTTTGTATTAATCGAATGCATGTTTGATCAGATTAACTTACATATTTTGATCCTATTCATAGGATTACGATGGTCTGAAAAATTTCAAAATCAATTGACGATGGTGGTTTTATGTAAATGATTACTCCTTATTTTCTCCTCCGATGAATTGAGCTCAATGCATACGGTTGGTATATTTATTCTGTAATTTAGAAAAAATGATTAAAGCATTTGTAAAAAAAAAATCGTCAAATGATATTAGTTTGTTAATCCAGACCTAAGTGTAAATTCTATACATAAGGTTTTCAAAATTCAATATGTATCTTCAATAAAATACTAAACCTTTGTCATGTAGAAAATTTACGGTGTAAATTCAAACATGCTACTTAGTTAATGAATAATTTTAAATATAGGTATATATTAGTATGTATAAATATATTTAATTAATTGCAAAAATTTTAGTCTCTAAAATATCAATTCATTTAGTAGTTTTAAAACAATTATTTTTATCTGAACTTTGTTTCAAAATTACCAATGTAACTTTTAAATTTAATTCCATTTAAAACTATACTTCAATAACCGAATAAGTTTTAGTTTTCGTGATTACAACAACAATGCTTAAGTTTTCGTACATGATGTGAACGTACTGATCATCTTTAAATATTTTGAAAATTTTTGCTGAAGGTTTCGTTCAACAAATTCAATATATAATCAGCATATTCCATCATATATAAAATCAAAGCATTAAGTTAAAAAAAAAGAGTTTTAATTTAATATGAACCTTACTTTTAAATTAGGGTTAGTGGTGTAAAATGAGGCATTAGTGTAAGATATACAAATCTAAGCAAAAAAAAATATTACAAAAAAAATTGTGTTTATTGGAGATATTTATGATACTTTGTTGATTACAATATTCATGACGTCACGGGAAGAAGAGAATATGTAATTTGGTAAATATTTTTAATATTGAGTTGAAGTTGATCAGCAGCTTATTCCAATTTATTAGTACATACACAAGTACTTATTAGTAATGACGTCACGGGAATAAAATTTAACTATCTCTTGCACAGTGGGCTCGTTGTAGGAAAATGTTGAAATCTTAGAAAATAATATTACGATGAAAAATTGTTTTAAGCCATTTGTATATTATTCCGGAACAATTGTTGATGGATTTTAAATGATTTTGTGGGCTATTCACGAAGATTTGCAAGCGTTTATGGGCATAAACAAAAAAAATCACTTCACTTTTATTATTTTTGATGATTGTAGAAAAACTTGATGAGTAATATTTCACTAAGAAGCCATTTCAGCAATAATTTGGTGTTTAATTTTAATCACTGATTTTAATGAAAACTCCACGTATTGGCCATGCTGCTGTTATTACGTAAGCGGATGTTGATGACGTATGATTAAAATTTCACTGGGTAGAAAAATTCGGAGGGAAGAATATTGAATAGTAAAACCATCAATATTCAATCCCTCAATATCAATCCTTATCAAAAAGGTTTCTTGTATTATTTCCGGGTGTTTGAGGAATCCTGTTGTAAAATTAGGAAACTTGTCAAGTATATAATTTTCGCGTTACGTAATATTTAACTCACCAAAAAATATGTTTTTTTTTTTTTTTTTTTTTTTGACAATAAAATGGTTAAAATTGCTATAAAGCCTCCGATAATTATTTAAGAAAATATTTGTAATTTTAATATTTAACGTGGTTCACAATTATCACTGATTTATTACAATTTAAATTTTAACAATTCTTTTAGGTTATATAACCTCAAAACTATTTTTATGCGAATTGAAATTTAACGCGGTCTGTATATGATGATCGACAAAATTAGAAAGAATTTGCATAAAGTAATTTACTAACCAGTTAAGCTCTGTTCTTTCCAATAATGACGTGTAGTTTAGAGAGAATATAGTATAGATACCATTTTAGCGGTTATACTAAAGTAATTGAGACTAACTGATTATAATCTCATCAATTTCAACTATTAACAACTAATCGAAACTCTTATAATTCAATTAAATATTCCAAGAATATTGACATCATGTGGTAGGCTTTTTTTTAAAAATTATTAAATTCCCCAATAATTTAAAAGAAATTTTATAAATTTTCGATCCTATTTTAACTCCAAAATATTGCTAAACCCATAGATAACCATAACTACCAGTAAAATCAATTTTAAATAGTAAAATTTTACAAATTACATAAAATTATCGCATGCTATAAAACTTGTTCAACCTCTCAACAAATAATCTTTACAAAACTACACTTTTAACCCTTGAAGGTGCAGCTCTAACAAAAATGGAGACCAGTTTCCCATAATTTAATAAAATCTGCTACAAAACCTTCTTCGTAGACCGACGTTATGTATGTCGAAGATAAGGAAAATCAGATTTTATGACTGCGTGGGGCACGACCACACCCTGAGAAAATGTTAGCCGGGCATACAAAAAGAATTAGTAAAATTTATATTTTTAATTAAAATGCTTTTATATCTTTTGCATGATATAATCCGATAAATTTTCCATTAAGTGTTTCGAGTTCATAACAAGATGAACCAACTTTTTTTCTGACTCTACATTTGACATACGGTGGGAGCAATTTCGCATTTATACCCTTTTTAAAATCAGATTGGTGAAAGCTTTTTCGAAACACTTCCTGTCCAACTTTAAATTCGACATTTCGACACCTAGTATTGTAACTTTTCGTGGCTTTCTCATGCGCAACCATTAAATTTTGCTTAACTTTATCGTGTAATAAGGCCATTTTAGAGTCGTTTGGAACATATGACAATTGGCCTTCCCGTAAGCAACCTAATTTATCGATTATCGGATACGCCGATGCGTGCTGAATCATGTTGTAACCAAAAGCACAGAAATATGGGGTACATTTAATGGCATTATGATAATCGCCGCGAAGAATATTTGCAATTTTCGATACATACAAGTCCCACTTATCCTGTTTTTCCTTTAATAAAATTCGCAATTTAACTAAAAATTCTCGATTAGTCCTCTCAGACGTATTTGCCTGTGGTGAATACAGTGCAGTCTTGATGTGCGACACCCCGTAAAGTTTAAGAAAATCCGACATTTGGGATGAAACAAACTGTTTCCCGTTATCTGAGTGAATGTACTGGGGAACTCCAAATTGGTGAAAAATTGTCTCTTCGAGATATTTTATAATAGCAGAACTAGTAGCTTTCTTTAATGGTTTCAGAAAAATATATTTGGTAAAATGATCAACCGCCACAAAAACCATAGAGTTTCCCAGTTTTGTTCTAGGATATGGTCCTAGCAAATCCATATAAATTCGTTGAAATGGTCTTTCAGTTTTCATCTGCTGACCCATAGGAGGTCTTAGTATCTGGTTTGTGGGCTTAACCGTTTTACAAATTACGCAATTTGATACAAAATCTTTTATCTCTTTCGCCATATTGGGCCAGAAGTATTTTTCCCGAATACGATTTAAAGTTTTAGCGAAACCTCCATGGCATGAATCTATATTATGATTTTTGTAAATAACCTGCTCACAAAGTTCCCTAGGAAGCCACAACCGCCAAAGTGAATCTTCATCTACAAATTCACCTTTTCTAAATTTCACTCTCTGGTAAAGAAACTCTTCTGAAACAACAGTATCTGGATAATTTTCCGGGTTTTTGTTTATTTCGGCCTTTAAACTACTATAGTCACTGGACTTGAAAAATTCGGACTTTAAATCTATTTCGGAAGAAACTGACGGACATGGGGTACAAATTTCGTCAACATCTAGCCTGGATAACGCATCCGGTACTATATTTGCGGATCCTTTCCTATACTCAACCTCGAAATCAAAGCCCTGCAATTTCAAACTCCATCGACCTAAACGACCTGCTAAGTCCTTCTGGGACATCAACCAGCGGAGGCTTGAATGATCAGTAATTATTTTAAATTTTAGACCTTCAACATATGGACGAAATTTCTTCAAACAAACAATCGCTGCCAAGCACTCTAATTCCGTAACGGTGTAATTTTTCTGATTTTTATTTAGCTTTTGAGATACGTAAGCTATTGGATGTTCTTTTCCCTCATCATCAGTTTGTGTTAAAACGCCTCCTACACCAACCCTTGAAGCATCACACTGAATTGTGAATGGTTTACTGAAATTTGGTTGCACTAAAACGGGAGCTGTCGTCAAAGCATTTTTCAGTTCAGAAAAAGCCGTTATAGCTTCAGGTGTTAATTCGAAATCTTTTGACTTTTTCAAACAATCTGTTAAAGGTGCTGCCAAGTCTGCAAAATTTGGGATAAATTGCCTATACCACCCTGTCATACCAATATACCTGCGAATCTGTCTAGGAGTTTTAGGAAGTGGGAAATTCGAAATTGCTTCAATTTTCGTTACATCTGTTCGTAAACAGCCCTGTCCAACAATGTATCCTAGATACTTAATTTCTTTTGACAAAAACGGCTCTTTTCGACATTAATTGTTAATTTCGCAGATTTAAGGCAACTAGCCACTTCACGTAATATATCAATATGCGTTTTGAAATCGGATGTACATACTAGCAAATCGTCTAAGTAAATAAATACGTTTTCACGGAGTCGGCTGGGTATTGCCTTGTCCATTAGACGACTCATTCTTTGTGCGGCGTTGCAGAGCCCGAAAGGCATAACTGTAAATTGATACAGTGGCCGGCCAGGTACTGCAAATGCCGTTTTTTCTTTAGAACACTCATCAAGAGGTATTTGCCAAAAGGCATCCTTTAGGTCAATACCTGTGATATAATGAGTATCCTGTAACCTACTCAGAAGACCATTAATATGTGGTAAAGGATACGCGTCCTTTTTCGTCAAACTATTTAACTTACGAGAATCGAGGCAAAGTCGAATTTTTCCCGGTTTTCTAACTAAAACAACTGGGCTACAATAGGGGCTATTACTTTCCTCGATTACACCTAAGGCTAACATTCGATCTAGTTCACTATAAGCTTCCTGTTGACGTGGGGGTGAAAGTGGATAGTGCTTAATTTTAAAAGGTACGGAGTCACCTGTATCAATTGTATGTGTTTCCATTGCTGTACGACCAAGACCGAGTTTACTAAAAGAAGGAAATTCCTCAATGACACGCTTCAAATCATAGAGCTCTATATCGGTTAAATTGTGTGAATTAATATCAACGCTGGGTAAAAATGCCTCACTATCCAATGTGACCTCAGATACAAAAATTTGTGGAGCAATATTAAATGATTTCCAAAAATTAACACCTAAATATACGGGTTGTCTCAAAGTTGGGCTCAAATAAAATATTATATCCTTAGTGACATTTTTATAAGTGACAGGTATTTTCACAAAACCGATTACTTTTTGTTTGCCTCCGTCAGCAGTATTTAGTGAACTGTAAATTGGCCTATAATTCAAATTTATTTTATTAACAAAATCTTCACAATCTTTGCCTAAGACACTAATCGAAGCTCCTGAGTCAAGTAAACCAAAAACCTCAATTTTATCTAAAAGTACCTTCGCATATGGCCTATTATCTACGCAATCATTAATAACAGTAGATTCTATAATTTTTAAGAATTCCTTTCTTTTCTGATATCTCTCTCTGCATTTCCTTATTTTTATTGGCACAGCTTCATCGCCGAAAATACGCTTTTTAGTTTCCTCATATCTCATCTTTCTCTCGTGCAGGGTTAAATGGGGGTTAGGTGTACTGATGACACTATGACTTACAACAGTTTTCTCATTATTTGTAAAAATTTTAATCTTTTCATTTGCCTTATTTATTTCAGGATCGTCATCTTTATGATATACAGAGGGGTTTTTTGACACGAACGAGTCACCCTCGCCTACTCGCTCGAATTGCTGTTTTTCGAGTGTTTCTTGCATTGCGGTGTTGCGACGTTCTTTTCCCCGCACCGAAAACAAAATAGGTTGCGCTTTTCTGAGGGACAGTCATAAAAAGAGTGACCGATTTGGTCGCAGTTCCAACATTTGAAATGCCTAGTATCAATTTCTTTCCTTTCCCTATTTTGAAAACCTTGATATCTAATAGCTGCAATCTCTAAATCATTTTCCACGGTTTCATCTGTCTCCTCAGCGTGATTTATTTCAGAAACAACTCTCCTTTGCATTCTACACAAACCCTGTCTTGACAAATATTTTTCTGCTTTTCTCGCCGCGTCTCGTAAATGGTCTAAGCTAAACAAATCATATGAGAACAAAAGGGCTCCTATTGATTCTCTAACATTATTCTTTATCAGATCAATCATTTTTGTTTCGCTTAATGGCTGTGATAACTGGGAATTCATCGTTACCATTTCCGTAAAATAATCATCGAAATTTTCCTTTGGCAATTGCCGCCGTTCAATCATTCGTACAATTCTATCGCAATCATTTTCTATTCTACCGAATTGTTTTGTTATGGCTGACTTTAACTCATTGTATGTCGCATTGGGGCTTTGCTTCAAAAAGGACCAGAACCATTTCTCAGCTTTTCCTTTTAAAAACGTGTGAAAACTAGCTACTACCAGTTCATCAGAGCAGTTACAGCGCGTTTTCAGGGTATCTACCTTGAACAAAAAATCATTTATTTCCTGTGAACCATCATACGATATGTTCCATTTGTCAATTCTTATTGAATTACCGGATGAAGAACTCCTACCTGAATCTAAACTTTGGTTATTAATAGAAAGATTATTTTGTCGATGACTTGTAGAAGAATTAAGCAAATTGTCTAGCGCTTGTTGATTATTACCCTGACCTCTTGACAAGTTTTCCGATAAGGTACCTCTTAACGACGCTAATTCACCCATAAATAAATTATGATTTAAAGCCCAAAACTCTTTCTAAACGTGTGGTTAATTCCGCCAAACCATTAGTATCACCAGGAACACGGGGACCTTGCGCACCCTGTTCCATATCATCATCATTGTTATGCATATTGAATCTATTTTCCGCAGAATCAAAACTTGGTATCCAAGCCCTTGAGCCTACAAATACGGGACTATAACTATATCTGGGCCTAGTGGCTGAACGATTTTCAGATTCGTCGTCAAATGTAAAATTAGGATCGCTACTTGAATTATTTGGATTATTTTGAGAATTACTATGTCTTCCTTTTCTCTTTCCGTTTGGCATTACACAATGACATTACAATTAAAATTAATCTTTTATCTTTTTAATAATCTATTCATCTATAATTAGGGAATGTTAGCTTCAATTTCAAAAACGGATAATCAAAATCTGTACAAAAAAATAATAATGTGGTTTAAAACTCCCTCCAAATTTGCTTTCGATTAAAAATTTGTGTTGCAAATAGAATAATCTATTTAACAAAGATCAATCCTATGACTCACACAATTCACAATCAAAACTATTGAAACTAATATGGATAACAAAATTGAATAACAGATAAATGTCGCAAAAAAAATCCACGATATCTACCACGAATTTAATGACTTACTTCTATACTGATATCTAAAAAGAACATAATTAACGACCCCATCACAGCTATACAACAACAATACTCTGTCATTCATATGACTTGTGATTCGGTAAATAAAATTGAAAAAAATTCGGTCAATCACAAAATTTGATAAATTCTAATCAAATTAGGACTAATCAACCTTTTGAAGATTATTCGCTCATGACATTACTGCCAATCTCGTTGGGCGCCATCTCTTTTGTAGCAGTCACTTTTAAAATAATTGTAATGTTCATGTTTTAGTTCGGTCGAGCTTGGAATATCAGAGAGGCTACGCTCGCCGGATTGGGGAGGGTTCTTGACCTACCTAAAACTACAACTACTAACAAGAGAATAAGAAATATACAATTCCAAGACTTGCCTCATCAATAAAATTTAAGTTAAAAAAAAACCACTGAGCGATCGATGGATATCGCCAGGACACATTAGTAAATCCCACCCTTCAGCACTTAAATGATTCGGTGTCCACTTTATATTTTAATAAATCACTTCCCAGAACCTAATTTATTTGTACTTGCTAAATCATATCCGTTTTGTTATCTTAGCCAACATTCCCATTTATAACGCACTTATTCCATTTTTAACATTCTAAAATCCATTTATTAGAAAAGTATTCTCGACAATAGAAAAATCCAAAAGATAAACTAATTTTAGCCTAACATAAGGTCTAATAAGTAATTCGAATGTATAACAAATATACATAAATGCAAATTTATATGCTTAAATATTAATTAGATTTCAAATAAAATTTATAATAAATGTTGTTAGTAAATAAATAAACCTGAATGGTTTGTATTAATCGAATGCATGTTTGATCAGATTAACTTACATATTTTGATCCTATTCATAGGATTACGATGGTCTGAAAAATTTCAAAATCAATTGACGATGGTGGTTTTATGTAAATGATTACTCCTTATTTTCTCCTCCGATGAATTGAGCTCAATGCATACGGTTGGTATATTTATTCTGTAATTTAGAAAAAATGATTAAAGCATTTGTAAAAAAAAAATCGTCAAATGATATTAGTTTGTTAATCCAGACCTAAGTGTAAATTCTATACATAAGGTTTTCAAAATTCAATATGTATCTTCAATAAAATACTAAACCTTTGTCATGTAGAAAATTTACGGTGTAAATTCAAACATGCTACTTAGTTAATGAATAATTTTAAATATAGGTATATATTAGTATGTATAAATATATTTAATTAATTGCAAAAATTTTAGTCTCTAAAATATCAATTCATTTAGTAGTTTTAAAACAATTATTTTATCTGAACTTTGTTTCAAAATTACCAATGTAACTTTTAAATTTAATTCCATTTAAAACTATACTTCAATAACCGAATAAGTTTTAGTTTTCGTGATTACAACAACAATGCTTAAGTTTTCGTACATGATGTGAACGTACTGATCATCTTTAAATATTTTGAAAATTTTTGCTGAAGGTTTCGTTCAACAAATTCAATATATAATCAGCATATTCCATCATATATAAAATCAAAGCATTAAGTTAAAAAAAAAGAGTTTTAATTTAATATGAACCTTACTTTTAAATTAGGGTTAGTGGTGTAAAATGAGGCATTAGTGTAAGATATACAAATCTAAGCAAAAAAAAATATTACAAAAAAAATTGTGTTTATTGGAGATATTTATGATACTTTGTTGATTACAATATTCATGACGTCACGGGAAGAAGAGAATATGTAATTTGGTAAATATTTTTAATATTGAGTTGAAGTTGATCAGCAGCTTATTCCAATTTATTAGTACATACACAAGTACTTATTAGTAATGACGTCACGGGAATAAAATTTAACTATCTCTTGCACAGTGGGCTCGTTGTAGGAAAATGTTGAAATCTTAGAAAATAATATTACGATGAAAAATTGTTTTAAGCCATTTGTATATTATTCCGGAACAATTGTTGATGGATTTTAAATGATTTTGTGGGCTATTCACGAAGATTTGCAAGCGTTTATGGGCATAAACAAAAAAAATCACTTCACTTTTATTATTTTTGATGATTGTAGAAAAACTTGATGAGTAATATTTCACTAAGAAGCCATTTCAGCAATAATTTGGTGTTTAATTTTAATCACTGATTTTAATGAAAACTCCACGTATTGGCCATGCTGCTGTTATTACGTAAGCGGATGTTGATGACGTATGATTAAAATTTCACTGGGTAGAAAAATTCGGAGGGAAGAATATTGAATAGTAAAACCATCAATATTCAATCCCTCAATATCAATCCTTATCAAAAAGGTTTCTTGTATTATTTCCGGGTGTTTGAGGAATCCTGTTGTAAAATTAGGAAACTTGTCAAGTATATAATTTTCGCGTTACGTAATATTTAACTCACCAAAAAATATGTTTTTTTTTTTTTTTTTTTTTTTGACAATAAAATGGTTAAAATTGCTATAAAGCCTCCGATAATTATTTAAGAAAATATTTGTAATTTTAATATTTAACGTGGTTCACAATTATCACTGATTTATTACAATTTAAATTTTAACAATTCTTTTAGGTTATATAACCTCAAAACTATTTTTATGCGAATTGAAATTTAACGCGGTCTGTATATGATGATCGACAAAATTAGAAAGAATTTGCATAAAGTAATTTACTAACCAGTTAAGCTCTGTTCTTTCCAATAATGACGTGTAGTTTAGAGAGAATATAGTATAGATACCATTTTAGCGGTTATACTAAAGTAATTGAGACTAACTGATTATAATCTCATCAATTTCAACTATTAACAACTAATCGAAACTCTTATAATTCAATTAAATATTCCAAGAATATTGACATCATGTGGTAGGCTTTTTTTTAAAAATTATTAAATTCCCCAATAATTTAAAAGAAATTTTATAAATTTTCGATCCTATTTTAACTCCAAAATATTGCTAAACCCATAGATAACCATAACTACCAGTAAAATCAATTTTAAATAGTAAAATTTTACAAATTACATAAAATTATCGCATGCTATAAAACTTGTTCAACCTCTCAACAAATAATCTTTACAAAACTACACTTTTAACCCTTGAAGGTGCAGCTCTAACAAAAATGGAGACCAGTTTCCCATAATTTAATAAAATCTGCTACAATATTTTGAATTTCAATTGATGTGTTTTGAATTTCAATTGATATTTTTTGAATTTCAATTGATATTTTTTGAATTTCAATTGATGTATTTTGAATTTCAATTGGAATTTTTTGAATTTCAAATGGGATATTTTTTGAATTTCATTTGGAATTTTTTGAATTTCAAATGGAAATTTTGAATTTCAAATAGAAACTTTTGAATTTCAAATGGAAATTTTTGAATTTCAAATGGAAACTTTTGAATTTCAAATAGAAACTTTTGAATTTCAATTGATATGTTTTGAATTTCAAATGGAATAATTTTTGAATTTCAAATAGAAACTTTTGAATTTCAAATAGAAATTTTTGAATTTCAATTGATGTATTTTGAATTTCAATGGATGTATTTTGAATTTCAATTGATATTTTTTGAATTTCAAATGGAAATTTTGAATTTCAATTGATATTTTTTGAATTTCAAATAGAAATTTTGAATTTCAATTGATGGTTTTTGAATTTCAAATGGAATTTTTGAATTTTAAATGGAGTTTTTGAATTTCAAATGGAAATTTTGAATTTCAATTGATATGTTTTGAATTACAATTGTAAAAGGTGTAGACATATTTAATTTTTAGTTTGCATTGTCTCAAAGAATTTTTTGATTTTATTTTAAGTCAAAGACTTCGCAATCTCTTATGAAATGATTTTATTTAGTGCTTTTTGTCGAAAATCAACTCTAACAATGATAGCCGCCCATGTTTTCTAACGAAATTTTAAGATTCGAACCATATAAATCTATTTCCTATTTGATCCAAGTCAAAAATAAATATTTTCATATTAAATTTATCAATAACATTGTTACTTTCTAACGAATTGTATTAAGTTTTTAAATTTGTCAAATCATTTCGGGGGGGATCTTGCCCCCAAGCCCCCAAGCCCCCCCCCCCCCCCCCCCCCCCCCCTAGCTACGTGCCTGGAGAGGACAACGAACTGTTAAGCCTTATTTAATTTTGAAACTTAAGAAAATCTTCTTTTCGACTACTACTTTCTTTGACTGACGAAGTTCCAAGGAACACATTATATACAAATTTTATTTGTACTAATGATTTTAGTAAAAAATTATAAAATTTAACGGCTTATTTTACTGTATTTAGAGCTTTTTTTAAGCTCTTAAAACATTGTTTTTAGAGATGTGTTTTGGTTGCCCTAGTTATTAGTTAAAAATTTTATATTTTTGATTTGAATTAGTTCAATACTTCCAATTTTTATTTTACTTCTCATCAAGTAAATAAAACATTGCGGGTGAAGCGTTGCTTTTTAATAAAATAATAAAAAAATAGATTTGTATTAATGTATTAATTTAAATACAATAATACTAAAAATAAACAAAACAAAATAATTTGCAAGTTTACTAACACATATTTAAGAGAAAAAAACCTTATATTGGACAAAAGGCCCTAAATTCGAACGAGATATTCAATTGTATAATTGTTCCTCTTTATTTTGTAATTTGTCTCATAATTAAATGTTTACTGTAAACTGCGTTTATACGTGCAAAAAGTAAGAGTATTTACGTTAAAAATTTTAGATTTGTCAAATTCTGCTATACCTTTAAGCTAATATGATGTTTTGTTTAGATCTTTTTATGGGTTTTTATGAGAAAGTTCGATAAGCTATATCGGAACGTGAAATATTCGTGTGGTCATTTTTTAAGAATCCCAAAGACTTGCACTCCAAAAATTACTAAACTCGTATTGAAATTGTTTTAAAGACTCACAAGTTTTATAATAAACTTGAGTCATTCCAATAATTTTCGATAGGGTCTTTGGATAAATGTCTATGGATATCGTCGAAAGTAAGCACATCGATATTCAACGTCATTATGATATACAGTGGTGTTCAAAACATTTACAACTGAAATAATGGTTTAGGTAATTATAATTTTTTTGATCAAAAAGATTTGTGGTATAAGTTTTTGTTTTTTTTTTTATTAAATTCAGTTATAGCATATTATTTTACAAATACAAAAAAATTATTCATAACTTCTTAAAAATAAAAAAAAGTAATTTTAACAAAATAAGTCGATAGTGCAGTGTTCAAAACATTTGCAACTCTTAAAGTAATTAACAGGAAATACAAACAATGGTTTTTAACGCTCAGTATTTTGTAGCGTAGACAGTATTTTTTATAACTTCTGAACACCTCTTAGTAGTGTCCTACCGAACAGTTCGGGCAAAAAACTATATTTTGTCGGTTTTTTGATATCTAGAGGCAATGATGACAAATTTTGGCATTGGAAACATGTTTGTTGAGCCGATTTAATTCGATTTTGTGTATAAAATTTAAGAGAAAAGCCGAAGTTTAGCTATAAAGTTAAAAGTTCGGCCGCCGAACTATTTTCGATTTGGCCGAAGTTTCTGAGGCCGAACAGTGAATTAATTGCTTAACTACAGACTTTTCTTCAGATTTGACACTCAAAATAGCATCTAATCAGTCCAATAAACATTTTTCCATCCGCCAAATTTGTCCATAATGCTTTAAAATACCGAATACAGAGATTGAGCCGGCCACGACATGATATTAATTTCATTTTCCTGCAGCCAAACTTTTACAACCCCCGCCATGTGTTTTGGGTCGTTGTCGTGCTGGAAGGTCCATGAGAGTGGCATTTCCCATTTAGCATACGGAAGCATAACTGAACTCAAAAGATCTCTATAGATTGTGGCCGTCATTGTGCTAGTACTGTGGTGAATTGGGCCAATCCCATTTCCTGAAAAACACCCCGTCACCATAATGTTTCCACCTCCGTGCTTCACTGTGGTGGTTGTGTATCTGGGATTAAACTTTTCGCCTCGTGGTCTTCGAACATTGGCTCTTCCATCTGATCCCCGGAGGTTGAATTTAGATTCATCGGACCACAATACATTTTTCCATTGCTGTTGAGTCCAGTTCACATGGGTGCGTGCAAAGTCAAGCCGAGCTTTTCGGTTTTTTTTTGTACATATATAACTTCTAAGACCATATTATCGGGCTCTTCTTTTAATGGTGAGAAGACTAGCATCTATTAAAAGTTCAGATTTAGCTTCTCTGGGAACTGCTTTGGGATATTTCGATCTTATCTTACAGTTGTAATACGGGGTCTTCCACCTTTATGAGTTGTGTGGATGTTACCACTATCCAAATCGTTAATTTTGGAACGGAGTACTTTTTTTTGGGAAAGTCCATTTTGAAAATCATTTAAAACTTTTGATTTAAAATCAGAATTGTATATATTTCCTGCTATTTTTTACAAAAATTATTCTTACGATGTTTGTGCTTCCAACATCTTATTACAACTATTAAAGAACAATAATTATAATAAATTTGTTTAAAAAATGTAACGGCCTGAATCTCATATTAGAAAGGAATGCGATTACCGTTATATCCTAGCATTTGTTAGTATAAATTGTTTCGTTAAGAGTAAGAATAATGAGAGTTGCAAATGTTTTGAACACCTGCATTTTGAATACATCTATTATTATTAATTTTTTTGTTGTTTTAATTTAAGGGAATTCGTTTTCTTATTTGTTTAACATAAAACAATGTATGAAGAATATGTAAAAAATAAATTTTAGTAACTAAGTGTGATTTGAAGAAAATAAATCGATGAAAACAACAAATGCGATCTCTGTTCCAAATGTTTTGACCACTACTGTATATGAAGAGTGGTTCCATATTCACATAAAAGGCTGTTGTTGATTACTAAATTTCAACGAAAACTTATTTTTTTTCTCTCCCATGTTTTTGCCAATGCAGAATTTTTGTTAATTTTAATTCTTTTCCCTGTGCAAAAACATGTCACACTTCCTCTTTTGACAAACAAATCATGTCATGTCATTTTAAATTAGAATTTCGTTAGTTTTCGGCTAGCTCCAGAAAAAAAAGTTATAAAAAATGTCAGTGTTCTTCTCAAAATAGAAATATATCCGCAAACAAAAAGTCGATAGTGAAAGGTTTAATTAAAAGATGGCTAAAACTGACTAAAATGCACCGTAAACAAAATTAGCCACTAAGAACCTTTTTATACTATTCATTTAAATCCATAATTTTTTTTCTTAAGCCTGGTTTTAGGATGTAGTCTATGTATGTTTGTTAATATGAATGAAATGAATTTATAAATAAATCCGTTTTTTATTTAGTATTTGCATTTTCGCAAAATTTAATTTCACGTCATATAAGATTTCGATAAAAGAAAAGTTATTTTTTTAATTTTTAACGAAATAATATAAATCCAAAAATATATCCGGTGATTTTAAAACAAATATGTTTTTCTGGCATATTAAACTATTGTCAAAATATCGTCATTTCGGAAACAAAAATCGTCCAATCGTCATTTAGTTATTTTGGGTGCTAAAAATTGTCAAAATGGAGATATATCGTCAAACTTGGCAGCACTGCTTACGATATACAACGCTTACAAAAGAGTAAATTTTTTCTCGTGAATACCTTTAAGAGAGTTAAGTGATAAACGCAGTTAGGAAAGTTTATTTATAATGTATATTTCTCTCTGCAATATCACGCATTATGTGCTTGTGGTTATTTTCAACTAAGATCGCATTGCATAAGAGAGTAGTAGAGTTTGTATAATGTAACAACTTGTCTTGTGCTTTACTAATTTTATTATGTCGAGTTTTGAAATTTAATTTGAAGCTTAAACAATTTGTATGTTTTTCGTGTGTGTATAGAACATTTGACCAGCCTTCGGCAGCACCAGTGGCTAGTATTATGTCACAACATGTACAGCAGCCGCCAAAATCCACAGGTCCATTTGGTTTGGATCCTAATAATATATCCGAAATAGAAAAAGACTGGGTACGAGTTGATCAAATGGATCGATTAGAAGTCCCTAGAGTTGATATTTCGCTGCTATTTGAACCCATTAAGGTAATATCAACAAAGGATGGGATTAAATATCCACAGGACAAATTTGATCAATTGTTGTCGAGATCACGGTACATGCAACAAACTCATACAACTCCTCCGCCGCCATCCGCTATAGGTTGCATGGTTGGTAATGTTTCACCGTATATGAGTCCCCAACAGCAACAATTTAATGCGGCTCTCTATCAGCAATCTATAAGCAACAATTCGCCAAAGTATAAACGAATTCCTTTTTTGTTGAGAGTATTTTGAATATTATTTTGTTTAAATTTTAGTTTGGCCGATGTTTTGCCTAAACACGATCCTCATTTGATAAAAATTATAAAGGCCACTAGCAGCACGGATACCCTTAAAGCCAGAGCCGCTATTAACGAGCTTAATGAAATAATTGATTCTCCGGAAAAGCAAGCAGTTCTAAAGGACTATGAAGAGATCTTTATACAAAATGTGCTGGTACAATTAAAGGTAACAATTTGTTTTTTAAATGAAAAATAGTTTCGTTAACTCTCCCTCTCTCTGTAGAATCTCTCACAAATACCTATTGCAGAATCGTTAGTGGTTTATCAGCCACTGCTTTCGATTTTATACTCATTTTTCCATTCGAAAATGTTGGGCAAAACCTTAAGTATTGCCTGCATTAAAAACCTTATGTCGGCTTTGCTTCATCTGCTGGCTGATCAAAAACTCAATACAGGAGACGACGGTCAATATAATAAAGTAATAAATGGTATTTGCCTAAAAGTATTGGATAAATCGAATTTCACCAATATGAATTGGTAAGTTTTTTTTATTTGCACATTTAAAATAATCAAATAATTTAACTTTTTTTAGCGCTTTAATACGTTTACTACGTGAAACTTGTCCAGAGGCTGGTCTGCCAAAATTTACAGATCTTTTAATGAAGTGCATTTGGCGCAATGTTAAGACTCTGCCCGAGCGCAGCAACGAGCTAAACTATGATGCTGTCATCCTCGAAGTTCACGAATTTATGTTGGCTTTGCCAATTTCTTGGTGGCAAACCAGACCATCGGACACACCTTTAAGAACAGTAAAAACCATTATCCATAATATGGCAAAAGTCAAGGGAAATGCCATATTACAACATCTTAATCAAATTCCCACACATTCTGAACTGCATGCCTATTTAATAAAAATTTTAAAGGTAATACATTCTAATTTAGTTTCAAACTACTCATTCTACAATTTTTTCATTCAAAATACGTACACTTTTCATTGAAGAATTTGCAAAAAGAAGGCAACTTACCGAGTTCATCGCCTCAACGTTCGGCCTCTTCCAAGGACTTGCAAACCAAACAACGTATTTCAAATCAAGCCCACGAAACTATGTCACAGATCTTTAAATTAATCTCAGACAAGGAAACAAAGCATCAGGGTCTGCAAAAATTGTATGATTTTAAGGTGAGCTTTACTGTGTAACCCTAAGCAAATGCAAAAGCAAACTAATAAAAATGCATTTCCAAAACAAAAGGTAAAAAATCCTGAAATTGATGTATCAGCCTTTTTTGAAAGGAGCCAGTCCCTCTTTTCAAAAGTACATTGAAGAAGGTTTGGCTGAAATACAACGCACTGCTGGCACTGACGGTGATAATACTACATTAACATCGCAATCAAACGACAATCGTTTGGGTGAGTCAAGTTTATTTAGATTTTCTCTTTTAATTTTACACCAAAATCATCCAGAGCAAATACAATAATGTATTTCTTTTTTTTTTCATTATTTTTAAATACACATACGCACAACAAACACATGCAAACACAAACTTATATATAAATATTTGTATTTATAAAAATAAAGCTACTCGCTCTTCATACCTCACAGATGCAAATTATCAGAATCAAAGACATGGTCCAGCTATAACAGAAACTACAGGCGTTTAAACCAGATCCAGACGTTTGGATGGATCGACTTAATAACTTGAGAGCCAAAGCTAATTTAGCTCCACACCGTAATGCCGATGGCAGCCTTGGAACCAATTCCCATATGATGATGATGATGGATAATAAAGTAATAGATGAAAATCTCAGTCTGAATGCGATGAACTCGCAGAAAGTGTCTTTAATACGCAGAGATGTAAGTAAAATATTCAATTATCTTGATGCCAGCAAGTGATATGGAAATGTATTTTTCTTTTAATATATTTATATATAGAAACCGGAAATGTCTCCAAATCGCTTGCAGCATATACAAGCCAAGTTGGCACAAATAAAAAAGGAAAGTCACACTTAGACTACGCTGCAAGTTGAGAACTTAACGAATGTTTTAAACTAATTTTTACCAAGTATTCAAATCAGTCTCACACACATGTGAGGACACACATACAATTTATTATTTTCCGCGTTCCCCTCATAAACATATAAATCTGTTTGTTCTTGAGCTGCAGCATGTGCAAAACGATACACAACGCACAGGTGTGTTGTATGCCTTCAGAAGTAGTCATTGGAACATTATAGAATTTGTATATCAAAAGTTGATGAAGCAATAGTTAGTACACTTTATATACATGAAAAACGCCTAAGTCTATTCCCAATTTATATTCAGAAACAAAAATATATTGTCCACAATTCCCTAAATTGTCAAATATTATGTATACTCAGAAGTTGAGGAGTTGGCCATTATTGTTCACAGCCCATTTCGTTCATTTTTTAATTAATTCGTTTTTCTCGTTTTTCTCCTTTACTCGTTTATTTGTCAATTTCATTTAATTGTTCATAAAATTGTATTGATCAATGGTTTGTTTGAGAATTCTGTATAATATGAACGAAAATCAGAAAAGATTAATTAAAATTAAACTGATTCGTGAACTGAATGCCCAATACTACTCATAACTAATAAGAAAAATAACAATTGCTAAATTGGTAGTAATTTTTAAAAATTAAACAATACAATAAACTTCAACACTCTTAAAATATTCAATATTCGTATCATTAAAATATTTTTAATTTAAATTAACAATAAAATACCAATTAACAACAATGAACAAATAAAATTATATGATAATGAAAGCCTATTTTCTTACACTACAATTTAGAGACTTTATTTGTCCATCTGTTGATTCACATTTATTTTATAACTATTATTTTTTTTTAATTAACATCTTATGTTTCAGCCGGGCTGGCTTTGTTGTTGTTTATAATAAAATTGTTTTTTTTTTTTTGTTTTCATTCTTACGTTTCATTAAAAAACCACTGTTATAAATAGAGAATTTAGTTTTCAACTTTTTAGAAACGTTTTAGTTTTTAATTCAAAAATAAATGTTCCACCATCATACACTTCAATCATTGCAGACATGCATGCAATTTTAATTTTTCCTCGTACCATCCTTTTACTTTTAACGCGTTTGTTTATTTTTTCTCTTTTTTCTTTAGTTTCATTTGCTAATTTATTAATATTTCACTCATCTTATCATTTATATTGTTACTATTCATATCTTTCGTAGCAGTAGGATTTTTTTTTATTTATCTCTGTAATTTAAGAGTTAAATATATTCGTTTTTTACATCATTTTTTTTTTACTTAATCAACACAAGAATAAATGATTAATCATTCTCTCTTTAACCTAATAAATATTTCCTAAACTATGATCTAATAAAAATTATATACAAACCAATATTAAACCAAGAAAACGTTTTTTTTTTTTTGCTTAATTTTTTTTACAATAGGTTGTATGAGTACATTTCTAGTAAAACTAGTAAAAAAGAAAAACGTTTGAAAAAGTTGCCAAAATGTTTAAAAGTACTTGAACGAAAAATGGTATAAATCGTAAATAAACCAAAAACTTTTACAAAGAACTGGAAATAATCATACGCGGAGTTCAAACATTATAGCGATTGTTATAAATGTGTTCAATATTATCATTTGTTTAACTTTAAAAATATGTTACTACCCAGTGTAGAAAAGCATTGCCATATAAGAAGTCGCGCAACATAATGACATATCATTACTAAACACCTTAAAAAAAAGTAAAATATGTGGTGCGTCCAAAAATAAATTAAAAAAAAAAAAACTAAATTTAATAAAACAAAAATTTTTTTATTGAACATTTTTTTTTAATAAAATGTTTTTGGTATTGAGATAATGGGAAACCTAACTAATTATTAGTAAGTTCTTACTATTTGTGTTAAAGTAATGCAGAGAGTAAGGTGGTGTAATGTTTTGGTAGTGAGAAAAGTAATGACATGTCATTACCGTTTCTACACTGGGTAGTGTTTATTAGAAGAAATTTTTCGAGACAAAAGTTTTTTCATAGTTATGAAATGTATCAAATATGATGACGGTGATTCATATATTTTTATAAAAACATTTCTCTTCTCTTACATTTATTAACAATTAGAGTTTTCGCAACATAAGTTTGTTCGCTTACAAGTTTTTATTGGATAAATTTTTGCCTATAAGAATAAGTTTGTTCGCTTACGCAAAAATTTGTACAAATTTGTAAAAGTTTTTACTGGAAGGTGTTCGTTTACACAAATACTCAGTAAAAAATAGTAAGAAGAGAGTAAAGTGACAGGTTGATACCAAAAAGCTTACAAGTTTATCCTGGATAAATTTTTGCCAGTAAGAATTTGTAAGAAGAAAAAAAAACATGTGATTGAAAAAATATGCTTGTATTTTTAGTAAACAAAAACAATTATTAAATTAAATTTTAATTATTTATGGATTTAAAGTGCACAATTTTAAAGAATTAATTATGAAAGAAATTAAAAAACATTCTAAATTATTTCTGGTCGACAATTTCAATTAACTTTTATCTTTTCCATAACGACCAGTTGATTTTTTTTTTTAATATTTGGTATTTAAAATCTGCTGTTTTATATATTTTACCAGTTCTTACAAATTTTCCGTTCGTTTACTTTTTTGTAAATTCTTTTTCCTAAAAATAGAAAATCATGTCAAATCATTTTGATATTTCAACATTACGCTGCAAAACACGCATTATTTTGGAAAATGCATTCCATTCATGCTAGTGTCTAATAACTTTTTCTGTGTTTTTTTTCTAATAGTTAAAGTAAATTATCATATAAAAAAAATTATAATTTTTCTGTTAATTTAGAGAAAAATTTGTCATGATCTAAAACCGAACAAATAAAATCTCACACATAAATTTATAGATCAACGATAAAAATTCACTATTAAACCACTCACCAGGTACAGTGTAAAAATCGTTTAATGTATATGCTCGACATATGTGTTAATGAAAAATCTTTAATGTTTGTTGATATGCTTTGCTAATGTAGAAGGATAGTATATGATGACATTAGAGAAAAGAACTGCCATTTAAAGTTTTAACTGAAAGTTAAACTGGCAACTATGATAATGACTAGAGAAAAAACAAACACACTATAAATAGAAATCGTTCGTGGTAAATTTCATTCTAACTCAACACACAGAGTAATGTGGGATTTAAAGTTACCCAATTTCTTTAACATGTGAGTTAAATAGATGATATTTACGATTAACACTAAATGGCACGAAGAATGTTGATGAAGACCGTAGTGGGTCAGAAAATGCATTCCATTCATGCTAGTGTCTAATAACTTTTTCTGTGTTTTTTTCTAATAGTTAAAGTAAATTATCATATAAAAAAATTATAATTTTTCTGTTAATTTAGAGAAAAATTTGTCATGATCTAAAACCGAACAAATAAAATCTCACACATAAATTTATAGATCAACGATAAAAATTCACTATTAAACCACTCACCAGGTACAGTGTAAAAATCGTTTAATGTATATGCTCGACATATGTGTTAATGAAAAATCTTTAATGTTTGTTGATATGCTTTGCTAATGTAGAAGGATAGTATATGATGACATTAGAGAAAAGAACTGCCATTTAAAGTTTTAACTGAAAGTTAAACTGGCAACTATGATAATGACTAGAGAAAAAACAAACACACTATAAATAGAAATCGTTCGTGGTAAATTTCATTCTAACTCAACACACAGAGTAATGTGGGATTTAAAGTTACCCAATTTCTTTAACATGTGAGTTAAATAGATGATATTACGATTAACACTAAATGGCACGAAGAATGTTGATGAAGACCGTAGTGGGTCAGAAAATGCATTCCATTCATGCTAGTGTCTAATAACTTTTTCTGTGTTTTTTTTCTAATAGTTAAAGTAAATTATCATATAAAAAAAATTATAATTTTTCTGTTAATTTAGAGAAAAATTTGTCATGATCTAAAACCGAACAAATAAAATCTCACACATAAATTTATAGATCAACGATAAAAATTCACTATTAAACCACTCACCAGGTACAGTGTAAAAATCGTTTAATGTATATGCTCGACATATGTGTTAATGAAAAATCTTTAATGTTTGTTGATATGCTTTGCTAATGTAGAAGGATAGTATATGATGACATTAGAGAAAAGAACTGCCATTTAAAGTTTTAACTGAAAGTTAAACTGGCAACTATGATAATGACTAGAGAAAAAACAAACACACTATAAATAGAAATCGTTCGTGGTAAATTTCATTCTAACTCAACACACAGAGTAATGTGGGATTTAAAGTTACCCAATTTCTTTAACATGTGAGTTAAATAGATGATATTTACGATTAACACTAAATGGCACGAAGAATGTTGATGAAGACCGTAGTGGGTCAGAAAATGCATTCCATTCATGCTAGTGTCTAATAACTTTTTCTGTGTTTTTTTCTAATAGTTAAAGTAAATTATCATATAAAAAAAATTATAATTTTTCTGTTAATTTAGAGAAAAATTTGTCATGATCTAAAACCGAACAAATAAAATCTCACACATAAATTTATAGATCAACGATAAAAATTCACTATTAAACCACTCACCAGGTACAGTGTAAAAATCGTTTAATGTATATGCTCGACATATGTGTTAATGAAAAATCTTTAATGTTTGTTGATATGCTTTGCTAATGTAGAAGGATAGTATATGATGACATTAGAGAAAAGAACTGCCATTTAAAGTTTTAACTGAAAGTTAAACTGGCAACTATGATAATGACTAGAGAAAAAACAAACACACTATAAATAGAAATCGTTCGTGGTAAATTTCATTCTAACTCAACACACAGAGTAATGTGGGATTTAAAGTTACCCAATTTCTTTAACATGTGAGTTAAATAGATGATATTTACGATTAACACTAAATGGCACGAAGAATGTTGATGAAGACCGTAGTGGGTCAGAAAATGCATTCCATTCATGCTAGTGTCTAATAACTTTTTCTGTGTTTTTTTTTTTCTAATAGTTAAAGTAAATTATCATATAAAAAAAATTATAATTTTTCTGTTAATTTAGAGAAAAATTTGTCATGATCTAAAACCGAACAAATAAAATCTCACACATAAATTTATAGATCAACGATAAAAATTCACTAGTAATTTTGTTTTTTTAAAAATATTAAACTCAAAACAAATTTTTTCTATGTTATAATTATTTCTTTAAAAACTGTGGTCTTCAATTAATAAAAATTTAAATACCCCGAATAAGTAAAGGGTTTTAAAATAAAAACTTAACGCCTTACGCATTAATGAATACAAGCATTTATTGAAAAGCAAATTTTTTCGTGAGATGTATTATTTGAAAAACCATTAAATCAAATAATAAAAAAATTTCTCAAACAAACTTTTTGTGTAATATTAATATAGAAGTTAAAAAGATGTGTTTAACTAAAACATAAATAATTTATTTAAAACTTTAAATCATTTCTTTTTAAAAAGAAGAATTTGAATTCCTTAATTTTTAATTTGTTACTTGAACATCACAGTTTATATATTACAGGATGTACTTTATATTTTATAACTTTTAAATATTTGAATTCCTTATTGTTTTGTTTTCCAATGGAAATATAACATTTTAAATAAAGTTTAAAACAAAAAAAAAAAAAAAATTATATAAAAAATCCACCGCAAAGATATGTACGAGTATGTAAAGATATAATTACAAATGGACTATACTTAAGCTTTCTTTCGATTTAGTTGTGCGAAATGAACTTCAGTTTGAGTTTTTTAAATCTATTTAAAAACTGCTTTTTTAATACCGTAAACCTCTAAAAAGTGGTTTTAAAGCGTGTATTAAAAATCGCTTGTTAAATACATTTTTAAAAGCATTCACAAGAAGTTATTTTTCATTATACATATAAAAAAGAACAACCAAGCATCGATCTTTTATACAATTAAATCACTCGTTTTTATGAAGTGCATTACGAGCATAAACAGCTTCCTGCCTATGACAGGCCAATGTTGCTGGGAATAAGTACTATAATTTATTTCTACAGCGCAACAATTTATTAAGCAAGCGTGTTCAGTAATTGTAGCCTTAAAAATAATCAACAATTAATTTTCTACAGTTTCAACATAATTTTCAACTTTTTCATCCCCTCCCACTTCATCTTTTAAATCCTTTTGTTTTGACTTTTGATTATCGAATCTGGATGATATGGTGGCAACTCGTATGGCTGCTTTAAATCCTACCTTGGCCTTCATTTTGGCTAATTTCGCTTTCCAGTTTTCATCTCTTGACGGAAGTGCGTTTAACCACTCAAGCATGCCGTCCTTTTTGGGATCGACAATGGCCAGAGATGACATACAGCCGTCGACAGTACCCAAAACAATGCAGCGGCCATCCTTGGTGCTTTTTATAGCAGTCAGTTCGGCCTGTAAACGATAATTGGCTATCATTTCTGTATCCGATGTCCGAAACACACGTATGGTCTTTCGACCGCTGTGATAATAACAAACGTATTCGTCGTTTTCAGTGAAAATGCATATTACCGAGAAGACTCCTTCAGCTACTTTGGGTATGAATGTTTTAACTGTAGTGCCTTTACGAAGTTCTAGCATTTCCAATCCACCTCTCGAGGGGGCGTAGATGCCACATTTACCATCTTTTGTAATGCTGCCACCCCATTTCGGAATGGAACGCACGTGTTTTTTCGTCTTAATATCCATTATACTGCCCTTTTCGCTGCTTATGACCGCGACTTGACTGGCCTTATGAGGCATGGGTACTACGGAAATGATTTCCTTAATAGAACATCCCTTAAGAAGAATTTTCGAGACAAACGAACCGTTCATAGCACTGTAGACCGCTATACAATCCTTATTAGCTTTGTCTACGGAACAGACAATAATGTTCGCCGAGTCAGCCGAAATTACGGCCTGACGAAAAGACAAACCCGGTATCATTCGGAAGGTATATTCAAAGCGAAAAAGAATCGCACCCTCTGTAAGAGAGATACAAAAAAATGTTGACCAAGTTTCGATTACATCAGTTTATCATTTACCTGGCACTGTTCTGACTGTTGTTATGGCCGTTAAACGATTGCTTTCTTCTCCTTCTTTGGGTTCCTTTTGATTTATGTTTGGACACGAAACAGTCATTACTTTGTATCCGTAATCCATAAACGTTATTTGTTGTATTCCAAGTTGATCATCTCTGTAGATAACCTGTTCGGAGACTCGATTCCATATTAGGAACTTGCCAGTCTCGGAAGAGATTATGTAGCGCCCATCCGGTGTGATTTCGGCATGAGTAACAATGGCTCCTAAGGGACTGTCGGCTAGCTTTGTTATTAATCTACCAGTGCGTGTCTCCCAAACTCCTACACAACTTCGGGTTACTGTCACTGCCAAATCGACCTCTGACAGACTAAAAGTAATTACAAAATCATACCAATTAAATTCCCCTAAACCGAAAACTAATATTACCTGATATTGTCAATCTGTAGTTCGTGGCGATCTATGACATGAACTTTTTCGAAAATGTTATTGATGTTCCACACCTTGACGGATCGGTCAATGGACGAAGTGACCACATTGTTCCAATTACCGATGGTCAGGGCTTCCAGCTGTATAATTCGTCCAAAATGAGCATCAAGAACTTTGACCAATTGCAGGGATTGTAAACACCATACATATAGGTTTTTACGCACACCGGCCACAGCATAGTCCATTTTTGAACTAATCATTATGGAATTCGACTGCATTATTTTTGTGGTTATATTACGCACTCCATGTGGTAATGTTAAATACATTGAAAGATCGCTTAGTTTGTGACCATTTTCATCTCCAAAGTCCCAGATAACAAAACCCTTACCGGCCGTGCCCAACAACATGCGATCTTGTTGATCTAAACGCAGTTGAAGTAGCATTTCCTTGGCGTCATTCTCAAAGCGAGGTAGCTTTTCTTTTAGTACCCAACTGATTGAGGCATTGTCTAATGATTGTTCAAATCCATAAACACTGACTTCATAGTTATCCTCATTCGCACAACTATATAGAAGATTGCGTTCCTTGTTTAAGACCAAAGCACTAAAGAAGAATAAGGGTGTCGTGTGTACTTCTCCACGGCAGGATCCAAACCGAATACGGGTTTCGTTAATAGAGCCCGACCAAAAAATTAGATTATAATCGGACGGTGTTGAAAACTCCATATTAAGTATTTCCCATCCTGAACAATTACCGGGAACCGTAAATATTTCTACTAAATTTCCGCGCATATCAAATTGTGCCCATTTCAGTTTGCACGTAACAAATAAGCTGAAAAGGACAAAAGGTAGGGGACTGTTCTGAAACGCTTCACTGCTTTGCATTTAATGCATAGTGCTTTAAGCCTTTATGACATTTGCTTTTTTCAAGCAACTTTATCAGAGTTCTTCTCTAAAATGTTTTAAAAAACAAAAGGAAATGTCAAAAATTTAAAGTTTTTAATAAAAAAAAACCCTGGCCAAGTCGCTTGAAAAAATAAGGCGTCACACAGGATTTAGTAAAAGCATCAGCTGGCAACACTACAATTGTCAGGTATTCCGAAATGCATCTAAATCAGATGATCTCGCATCACACCAATTATGCATCAGCTGATTTTGCAGAGTAGTGATGCATTTTCGAAAAGGCCGTATGGTGCGAAGGCGGTCCCAAAATTAGCCTACCTGACTATACACGGCGGCAGTAGGTTGAACAATTTACTTTGGCGAAAATTGGTAACTTTATAAAACATATGTTTGTAGTATTTTTTGGAGCCATCAAAAATTAACGATCTCAGTGAATTTGTAAACATGGAAAAAATTGTTCACCGTTATGTAATTCAATACTTTAATTTGCAAGGTCTTGAGAGCAACCTTAATTTGCAAGGTCTTTAGAGCTCTCAACTCTGGGGGAGTGTGCTCCCCCACAAGCTGCAATTCAAAGCAGTGGACTGGAATGGGAGAATCGTGTCCAAAGACAAGGTCATGTCGCTCTTTTTTGGGATGCGCGTGGGATAATTTTTATTGATTATCTTCAAAAATTAAAAACAATCAACGGCGAGTATTATGCTAACTTATTGCAGCGTTTAAGTGATGCAATAAAGGAAAAAGGACGCGATTGGCGAAAAAAGAAACGTTGACAATGCACCATTTTACACATCCAGTTGCGTACGCAGGGGGGGCAATTACTCCAATTTTTTTGCTTTATGAATTTATGTGAAAATGTAAAATGTTTATGTAAAAATTTTAATATAGCAGAAAAAGCTACTAAAATTTATACAAAATTACGCTGCACTAGAAACGGATAAAATTAGCAGTTTTTTTTTGCTAATTATTAATAAGATCAGAACAGCAGAAATAAAACAAAATTTTAATTATATTGGGGTTGAATTTTAGTTAATTGAAAATAGCAAATTTACTCTGCTAAAATCAGCAAAAACTTCGACCAAAAACAGCAAACAAAAACCGTAATATCAAAAAAAATGTTGCTATGTTTACTTTAAATTTAGTTGAATGCAAATGACAGTACATTTTGCTAAATTAAATAATTTAAATTGCTAATTTTTTATTGTCTACTAATTACTTTTTATACTTGCTGTTCTTACTTTGATAATACTTTGCAAAAAAAGATGCCAATTTTAACAGTTTTTCATGCAAAGTCATTTTGAACTAATATTTAGAATTTTAGCAAGGTTTTTAACTAATTTTATTCTTTTTGCTGATTTTAGCAAATTAACTTGCAATTTTCATTTAACCAAATAAAGCTCAACTATAACTAAAGTTTTGTAGATTTAACATATTTATTTCCGCTTTCTAATCTTTCTAATTAGTAAAAACAGCATCTAATTTTAGCAGTTTTTTCTGCAGCGTTTTTTTTCCATTGGAGCACTAAAAATATTAAAAAGTTTTAAAACAAAAAATTCTCGAACAACCTTGAAATCTATTTTTACCCCTTAAATATGGGATTGTGCCGTTTGTTTCTAACCACTTTATTTTTATTACTTTTGTCTCCTTGCTCTTATATCTGAATTTTAACGAAATCTGGAGAAATCGACCACCAAACTAGTTTCAAATATGAAGAAAATGTTACATTTTGATATTTTAAACTATATAACATTTTTCATACAAAATATGTGTTGGGCCTCGCCGTAACAAAATCCTGAGTACACCACTGCACACATTTCGAATTGCTTCATCACACATCTTATTCGCCAGATTTAGCTAACTCGGATTATTTTCTACTTGCAAACTTGAAAAAATGGATCGGTGGTAAAATCTTTGCCAACAATGAAGAGGTGGAGTCTACGGTTGATGGCTATTTTAAGGAGCTAGACAGTTCTTACTATAAACAGGGTATCGAAGCTATTGAATATCGCTAAGAAAAGTGTATCGAGCTAAAAAGAGATTATATTGAGAAATAATTTTGTGACCGCCCTCGTAAAACACTTAAGAAAGTAAATACGTTTGTACCAAAACATGCTTAGCATATACATATAAAAATCTTTATGTACAGGGCGTTTCAAAGATATAACGTCAATTTTGATTTTCAATTCTTTCTTAAACAACTGAATTGATTGCTTTAGGTGTCTTCGGAAGATTAACTCAACTTAAGGCATATGAAAATGCATCATTGCTCTGCATTTGATGCGCAACTTATGATTTCAAATATGAAGCACTAGACATCTAAATAATTTAGAAAATACAAAAATATGTTGCATCAATCGAAAGCTAAGAGAAAATAAGTTTAAGAAAAAGTTTTTTAAACTCAAAATCGGAAATCAAAAAAAGCACAATGAAAAAAAAAAACAGAAAAAGAAACAAAGCAAATTTGTCTTCTCAGGATTTTGTACTTGCAAGTATTTTAAATTGAGGGAACCCTTGCAAAGTATTGTAAAAAATACTAATTTCTCTAAAATTGTAAGCTTGAAAAATAATTCGAATTCGAATTTCCCTTTGTTTTTTATAGTACTTAAACCCTTACAAATATATTAGGAGACTCTCCTGAGAGTTAATCCCTTAAGACTCTTAAGCGATCTGTTCTGTTCGGTTCTGTTGCTTATGAAAGAATTTAAAAACAAAACTGACATTATAGCTGCAAAACGTCATACATTGTTCAAATGAGTTGTATCATGGATTTGTTTTAATGTATATTCAGTCAATTATACCTCTGATTTATCAAATACAGACTACTAATCGGTCCATCCCATTCTTCGAACGGCGAATTAATAACCACAAACTCACTGGACAACATGTTCAACAAGACGGTTTGATTGTTGTTTGAATAAGCCGCTGCCCATTTATTATCCGGACTCAAAACCAATTGCTGCATTATGCCCTCGATCCCTGGATTAACATCTCGTGTCAAATCCGATGTCGACAAGTCAAACGTTATAAAGTGAGTAGAAATAGAGACCATGTAACGCATGTCGCTAGTCAAACAAAAAGCAAATACTGCAAATTGATGACCCTCCAGGGAATACTATAAAGGAAAAATTTAATTAAAATGAATGCTTACCAGCTGGGTATCCACCGATTTCTCTAAAATTTGGATTTTATAATAGAGGATCATTACCTAATAGACCCCCACTGAATGAATTATGATACTAATAAAACAATTTTATAGAAATTTTTGTAGTTTCAATGAAGAATTTAATTATATTCATGAAATTTTTAGTGTCCGACCGAGTATTCGGCTCCGGAGTTCGGCCAAAAAGTGAACACCGAGTATTTGAAGAAATTAAGTGCATTTTCCAATAAAATTCATTAATTTCGAGTACAAACGCAATAATTCATTATATATTTTAGACATTATATATTTTAGACAACATATCAAAGTTTAGCATTCTTATTTTTTTTTCCTTTGAAAGACGTCATTAAAATAATTTAAATCATTACTTTATATATTTAAAAAAAAAAAATCCAAATTAGCTTTTTTGAGACTTACTAATGTTTAAAAGTTTTTTGTTTTACTTTAAACAAACGTTGTCAAAATGAATGAATGGTAACTACTGGGTAACCGATGGTTGGGAAAGCTAAGAAAGTTGGTTATACTTTTAAATTTTTTTTTTTGTATAAAATTGATGTCATCATCGACCTCTTGTCTAACGATGTCATCATATTGGAATTGGAAAAGGACTTGTTGCTATTACATTTGGTATTTTTTGAATAACATTTGTTATTTTTTTAATCAAATTTGTTATTTTTTTAATTACATTTGTAATTTTTTTTAATTACATTTGTTATTTTTTTTTTTAATTACATTTGGTATTTTTTGAATTTCAATTGTTATTGTTTGAGTGACATTTGGTATTTTTTGAATATGATTTGGTGTTTTCTTTAATAATATTTGTTATTTTTTTAATTTCATTGGTAGTTATTGAATTTCAATTGTGTTTTTCCACCTTTTTCTTCCTTTTTTGAATTACATTTGGTATTTTCTGAATTACAGTTGTTAATTTCTGAATTACATTTGGAATTTTATTGAATTTGAAATAGTATTTTCTAAATTACAATTGGTATTTTCTGACATACGTAGTATTTTTTGAATAACAAATGCAACTTTGAAATTAAAATTGAAAATCAAATGCTATTTTGAAATTACAATTGGCATTTTTTGAAATTGATGTGTGATTTTCTGAATAACAAGTGGAAATGGTGTAGTCTGATTTGAAAATTAATACTGTTTAACCTCGACCTTTCCAAATTAAATTTATCAAATGCATATTAATTAAAAATTAATTGCTACTGTCTTATATGACGTTAAAATAAGACTGTACTAAAATACATTATTGAATTTTAAGTCGATTTAGCGATGTCTGAATGTCTGTTATAATGGCGATCACGGCACGAAAACGCAGTAGAGAATGCTCATTTTTACCTAGATTGATGAACATTTTTCCGAAAAGTTTGGTATTAAAAATGATCAAAATCGGTCCAGCAGTTCAAAAAATATAAGTGAAAACGTGAAGGTACCTCTAAATTTTCCATACAAATTGGTGTATACAATTTCATAGTAGCGTCTGGTGTATAAAAATTAACGTCATATTTTTCCGATGAGAGGTGAATAATATTTAAAATTCACCCCAAATTTGTATTTCACCTCAAATTTGCTTTTTAATTACAAAAACAGTTTTTCACTACAAAAATGTTATTTCACCACAAAAATATTTTTTTACATCCAAAAAGGATGTATTTTTGTTTGTTTCATTTGTAACATATACAATAGGGTGGGTCTATTTAGCAATCGATATTGTGCCTTCGATTTTTCGATAGCTTTTGGCATGAGGAAAAAAAGTTACACTACTACATTTAAAAAACTCATTTTCGAGGAGCCCAAATTTAATCTTTTTACTTTTTCTCAACTTACATTTTTAAGGTTTTTGACTAGTTTTTGTCGAAAAATCGATTTTTGTTTACGCGTTAATTTTTAAGGTTTTTTTTTTAATAGGTACTCGTATGTTAAAACAAATTCGCCGATTTTAAATTTTTTAAATACATATATCCTATCCAAGGTAAAATTATAAATTTTTTATTACCTACTGAAAAAACCTTAAAAATCAAAGTTGAGAAAAAGTAAAAAAAAATTTAAATTTGGGCGCCCCGAAAATAATTTTTTTGATATGTCGTAGTAGAACTTTTTTTCCTCATGCCAAAAGCTATCAAAAAATCGATGGCACAATATCGACAAATTTTTGTCCTTACACATCGGCCCACCCTAATATACACGGTGGATGGTATAAAAACATTGGTAACACCAATTTTAATGCATGTACTTGTTTTTTGAAAACATTTTTAATCAAAACTTCATTGCGTTTGGTGCGGGAACTGTTTAAAGACCGCGATAAAGTAAATCATGGTTATTAATATTTTTTTAAGGCCTACACGGCTATGTCATGTAATTTTAGATATTTGCAAAAAAAAATCCAAAAAGTTATAACCCTAATATATGTACATCCTTACCAGAGTTAAAAAATAATTGAGCCTAATAATAGATTTCAAAAACAACTACAAAAATTACTTTATATTGGAAATAATGCAACAAATAACTCATTATTGGTAGCGCATTATTTTTTTAAGTTGTTAGTAACTCATTAACTAGTATATGTTTTAAAATAATGCTGAAAGTAAGCTGGTGCCATTACTTGTAGCCCAAAAAACAACGATACCCCATTTCCGTTTCTACAATGAAACAGGGTGTAGAAGAGCATTACCAGATAATGCGTTATATGACACCATATCTGGCAAAGGCGCATATATGTTTAGTTACTTTTTTGTACTTAGTAAAATGACTAGTACAATCAAAAATTACTTTACTATTGCCTACACGAATGACTGACATGTGTAAAATATATAAATTTTTTTAATTAGGAAATTTTAAACATATTCCCAAAAAAATGCAATAATTTTTCCCTAATTTTAAGTCCATTAAAGACAATTCGGTTTGTTAAACAAAAAGAATGGCCTAATAGTTTTTGATCCTATATAATATATCCAAAGTTTATACAAATCGGTAGGTACACCAGAGGAAAACATTCTATGTTAGATCGCTCCTTAAGATCGAAAGCCTAAAACAACAAAAACCTTTAAAGGTCCTCCTGGTGTATGGAGACAGTGATTTACTGGTATTAGGGCACAGTCCTTAGGTCCACACTGATCACATGCCCTTAGTAACATTTTGATGTTACAGTTTCCTCCAATTTCTGGTAAAAGACGGCCAACTAATTGAGGAGCCAACATATTGGGATACACGGCCAAAATTGCTCCTCCTAAACGCAAGGCATCAGCCACTAGCATTAGCTCTCGTTTCGCTTCTCGGTCATCTGTATTAGCAGACGCATCTTCAAAATCAGCCAATACTGCCTGAAGCGGACAACTGGATAGTTTAGCATGTAACCATTCATAATTAAACAGAACGTGTTCAAACAAATCCTTGAAACGTCTTGAGCGAACAAAGTGGAACGGCAACTCACCAAACTATTGGGGAAAAGAGATGTCAATATGCATGTTCCTATAAATGCGCTTCTCTAAACATACCTTTCTTAAATTGTATCTTTTTGAGCTGCCATCCTTACTTGTAAACACCAAAGGTTGAATGGGTACCTTGCGGTCGGCTGATCCCTCTTTTTCAGTGAGGCCAAAACGATGTCTTTGTATTTCGGTAAACTTGAATGGCTTAGGCACACCGCCGCCCCAGATTCCCAAATAATAATCAGCGATCATAGAATGGAAATACATTGCCATATTCATATTTTTAAAGTAACGCTCCTTTGCTGTGTCCCGGAACTGTCGATGGTACCAATTCATAACGTTGACTCCGTCAGCTTCGCGTTCACTCAGATAATTGGGCAAATCGTTGCGTATGCGAGTCCACAGCAAGGGCGGAATGCGTCTCACAGGTGGCATGTGATATTGATAAACGTCGTCTAGTACCTTGTCATCCAGTGATATCAAATCCTCTAATTCACTTTCCGACAGACCCGATTTCGATGCTGTTATATAAGCTAAAGCATGAAATACTAAAATTCGACCATGTTGTTTCTCAATTCTTTCGAATAACATCATAATGGAATCCATGACGTTATTGGCCAAGTGCGTCTCCTGTGGACGAGTGTAGCTACGCCAACGGCATATTTCGGCAAAGACCAATTTCACAAAGATTGGTAGGGAACATTTACTTATAGCATTGGCTACCAAACGCCATTGATAGTTGTTAAGATCCCGACAAGCTGTCTTCATCCACATCTTAATTACGTTCATGGCTAATTCTTCACCCAGTGCTGTGACCTCAATAAAATTATCCTCCACATCGATCATTTTACGCAAAACATGATATTCCTGAGACACAACAGGATTGTTTTCTTCGTTCGCGCACGATATAATGATCTAACGGTGAAATACCGACATGTGGAAAGAACAAGGCATTTAGTGTGGAAATCAGTGAATATATAAAATCTTACCAACGCCACCACCACACCATCCTCACTGTGGAATTAGTTCAATTTAGCAGACACAACTCAGGCAATTTGGAAAAACTTATACATTTGAACCGATTATTACAGAAATGCCAATGGATTTAAATTTGTTTGTTTAATTTTCAAACGCTCTTAGAGATCCACTAAGGATGCTTGGGGCTTAATTGAGTTTCCATCCAATCCACACTTACCTTGCAATGAGCTGGTAGCCTTGTTGGTATCCACGACACGCTGTTTGAATCTTGAGTACCGGTCAATTGATCTACAGAGTCAAGGTATAGTGTTAGCGGTTGATTCTGGTTCGCATAAGTTAATAATTGCTTAAAATGTGCTGTTAAAGGTACCAAGTCATCGGGTATATTCTCAAATGGTAACATATAGTTGTATGAGATCTACGGGAGATAGAGGTGAATGGGAAGAACAATTAAAACTAAAATTAAGTGGTTTACGCTGAAAACTTCAACCCACCTGTTGGCAAATTGATATTAGCGTTGGCGTTAAAGCACTCGAGTCGGGCGTTGTGCCCAAAAATCGTATCACATTAATGGGTCTCTTATCCGCAAACCATTCGACTGCAACTAGCGAGGCACTTTTGGCTAGGAGGGATGTCTTGCCACATCCTCCCTCGCCATAAAGGACAAGTGGTTTATCTGAATCCCCCAGCATATGACGCTTGATGTGTTCCAGACTTTCCTCGCGTCCATAAAAGACCTTTACCGAATTATTGCAAGCGTGCAAATGCTGAAGGATTTCAGTGACTATCTGTCCCTGTGCACTCGAGTCCTCTTTGCGCATAGCTCGATCAACTAGCTTGACAATGTTTTTATAAAAGTGCGATATGAAATGATTAAGGTACTCTTCATGTGTCTCAATGTCCAGACCTTCGCGACCAATCCACTCGACAGTGTATTTTTGGGAGTTACTAGATTCGATTTTCGCAGGCAACCTGTTGTCTCTCAAATCGCCCAGTAGCTTAGCGGATTCCGTATCCAAACTTCGATTTATAATATCGACAAAAAGTGATGCCTTTTTCAGATTCTGCAGATTAATGTTGTTGATGTACCGGACATAGGACAGGCAATGATTTTTAGTATTTTTCACGTTTAAAATCCCATTGATGACTTCACGTTCAGTAACTACATGTGAACATATTATGATACTGGATTACAATGTTTTAATATTTCATTACACTGCGCTACTCGAAAAATAAAACAAGAGTAATGGCCATTGAATATTTCGATCACGCTGATTTTAATGACATATCCAGTTTTTCACTTACAAGCCAATTTTTTTGTCGCAAAATTGCATTCAAATTTTGCATTTTTTAACGCACTACATAAAATGTTAAAAATAAGATTTTTTGTCTTAGTTTTTTGTGGTAAATACTACATGTAAGACCTTCATCAACATTTGGGTATTAAATTTGGTTAATAAAGTTTTTACTATGTCTGACTACTTTTCCACAATTTGCTATCCCATTTTGCATAAGCAAAAAAACAAATCTGAACAATTATAAAAATAAAAACAAAAAAAAAAAGAAAGTGTGTTTCGTTGGGAAAACGAGAAAAGGATGACCTATATGAGTTTAGCAGATTTACTTGTTAATGCTGCCAATTTTGATCTGAATGTTGTAGAAGATCTTATTTACCATAAAAAACTAAGACAAAATATTTTATTTTTAAAATTTTATATACATATAAAAACTGAGATAAACATATAAAACTTTAATGCAATTTTGAGAAAAATCTGGCACATATGTGAAAAACTTGGTACTCCATTTAAATCTTCGTGGCCAAAATATTTAGGACCAATTTTCGATATTATAGTTTTCGATTTTAGGGGTACATTTTTTAGCACTGTGTTATGCTTTATATTATAAACAACTAGTGGCAATTAGATTTATTACATTTTCGCAAAATCTTTTTCACCTTACCTGACATGAAATAGTTGTGGACAGCGTCTTTACTCATTTTGCCACTGGCACCTAATGAGGCCGAAGCTTTTCTAAGTAGTTTCTGCATTTTACCCAAAGTGTCCCACCAGATGGCCTGATCTTCAGTCTGTAGTTTTGGGACTCTCTTGTTGTTGAAATTGATTAAAATAGAGGAAATCGGTTGGAGTACTGATATTGGAGGCACTGCATTACTATCTTTCTTGTACCATAAATCCAAAATAGCTCGATCGACACCCATCGAAGTCAACTCTTCGCAAATCAATTGTAATTCCGACGATACAATATACGTAGGTATGGGACGATAACCATACTTTTGACCCAAGAACACAACAAAATTCGGACCCATCGACAATCGTTGGCAATTTTTTATTTCACGCATACATAGTTCTGTAGTCATGTGATCATCTGTAGCTTCGTCACGAACACCCCAACGCATGTCCACAACCTGTAATTAAAAGTACAGTCAAAGACCGGGTAATCGGTTAAAAGAGGTCGAATAACCGGTTAAATATTTTATATGGATTTTTCCTTTATTTTTTCCAAAACTACCCAATTTTTTAGCTTTGGCTAAGAAAATTACAAGAAAAGTTTAGGAAAGAAACGGTATATAAAATATCATCAATTCCTTTTAAAATCGAGTAATCGATCAATCGATCCTTAAGCGTCTAGACAACTTTCTTTATATCGGCTTTTTGAAATTAGATAGAAAGTTTTTAATTTCTTTTAAAAATTCAAACTAATGTAAATTAATATATCCATGTATTTTAAGACATGGCTGGACTTCTGTAGGAATTCTATTTTCTCTTCCATATACCAAGAACATTTTTTATAGTCGGTTCCTAACAACTGCAATTCTAAAATAGAACCAATTTTATCACAGTGAAAATATTTCATATTTAAATTAATATCTTATTTTATTTCTAATATTTTTAAATTCAGTACGAATGTTATTGCTTTAAAGTTTAACTTTATCCACAGATATTTCCATATAAATCTGGCATTAATAACTATGGCTAAGGTCATAATATTTAAATTTATATGTCGAGATATGATTTTTCGAAACTCGAATATTTTGAAAATGGTAACACTGGCAGATCCTTAGATTTTTTAAAAAGAAAACCTGTATAAGCTCTAAGGATTCATCCTACAAACTTAAACCCCATTATTCTAAGGCAAGTCTCATTAAAAAATCTAAGAATACTTTAAATCATTCTCAACCAGAGCTTCGAAAAAATTAATTAAATTTCATTCAGAATTAAAAATTTTGAATTAACATTAATCCATTCCCTAAGAATTCATGCATTAGCTTCATTCGCAAAGTTTTAATTGGTAATAAATTAATTCCTAACGTGAATTATTCGGTTGTGTTTATTCAACATTGTACAGTAAATTTCGAAACATTAAAAACAAGCACTAATAAAGCATAATATTATATTTTTTTTAATCATAGACTAATTTTAAGTGCTTTTGTTTAGTATTATGCAAATATTTTAGATTCATGATGACATATTTCGTTTATCATTTGAGTAAACGAACGAAAACAATTCTGTTGTCTTCACTCTTTTATTAAATGAATCACATAAATTTGTAATCATTTTAAAATAATTCATTCATATAATTCTTGTTAAGCTTTGTTCTCGAAAATTAATCTAATGTACTTGACATTTAACAACAAAAAAAGGGCTTGTTCTAGGATGTATAGTCGGTTCTGGTCAAAACTATTAAGTTTTAGTCGACACGTGTTTTGTATTTCGATATTCGATATATCGATATTTGTGTGCGTTTGGATTTTAGACAAAGTTTCCCGAAGCATTATATTTTGTCAAAGGGTGGCAACTCTATGGCCAAAACATAGCCAATGTCATTATGTAACTATACCCTTTTTTAAATAAACAATTCCTGAATAATCAAACAGAAAAAAATTAAATCTTTGTAGGGTTTTCAGTTTTTCATATTCTTTTACATCACAAACAAGGGAAACAAAATCTCTTTTTTAAAAATTTGCAATCAAAAAAGTTTTACAATCGGTTGTTGTTGTCTTTAACTGTAATAACAGTTGTTTTTGTATGAAATAATTCAAAACAACTATTATGACAGTTATTTAAAAAAAAAAACAACTGAAGAAAATACTGTATTTTTGTAACATTGGTTTAAAGCAGTTAATATGGTGGTAAATTTTAGTTTTGTTATGTAACATAATATATTAATACTATTATTACAGTGGAGTTCGGTTATAACAAACGATTTTTCAGATTTTCGCATTTACTATCATATTTCATAAAAAATAATACGGTTATAACGAACATCGTTTATAGCGAACTTTTTATATAACGAATAAAATATTACCCTTTTACGATTTTTCACACAAATTGTTACGCTTATAACGAATACATAAAAATATCAAAATATTAAAATGCAAAATGTGCGGCAGATTTTAAAAAACTTTAGCTTTTTACTTAAAACTTCAATTAAAAGAATTAAAAAATTTATGAAACATAATTTAATGGAAAAATGGTTTCAATATTACAAAAAAAATATAAATTAGGAGAATTTAATTCTATTAATTTTTAGAAAATGTTTACCACGCTTATAGCGAACTTCGCTTATAACGAACTTAACGTTCTGGTCCAACGAGTTCGTTATAACACCGTTCCACTGTATATAATGTTAATCAATGAAGTAAAACATAACATTTACAACGACTTTTTATTAGACGAACCAATTTTTTAGTTAGTTTTTTTCTGATTAGACTATACGAAAATAATATATGTATAAAATTCCAAAATGACAAATTTTTCTAATAATAAATGCCTTGGCCAATATGGGTATGAAACTTCATATTTTTGAAAATACATAACTGCTATGTAAAAATAATTTCGAATATCTGATGTAATTGTATCTCAAAATTGGGCACATCTAATTGTATCACATGTTATCTAAATTAAAAAAATTACAAATAATTGTATACAACTTAATACAAGGATATATTAAAAAAATATATATATTCCCGAGTAAAAACGTTTGCATATAATTACAATATATAGTATTTTATATACACTTATAAGTGCCAGTGTATTTAACCTGGCATAATTATATAAATTCATATATAAAATTAATTTCGTCAAAAAGTTTAATCGGATGTCATATATAGTTGCGTCTTATCGCATCTCGATCAATTGCATATTGCATTTCAAATAAGATAAAATTAATCCAATTTAATATGACGTTATATATACCATTGCAAAATACAAAATATATATTTAGATATTATATTATATTTTGAAAAAAACAATTTAATTTGGATAAAATTGTATATTACCCCATGTATTCCCCCTGAAATACATAATCAAAATAAAAAAAATCGAAAAAGCATTCATTGATCTGCTAGAGCATCTTCCAAAGAAGAGATTGGTACCATAATCTTGGATGGACTCCTCATACTTTTTGCGATATCTCAATTACGAGGTGGGTTCCTTTTTAAAAAATCGGCTAAAAATGCTATTGTTTGACTTAAAAATTAAACGGCAGCTAGAAATATGTTTTATGCATTAATCTGCTAGAGCGTCTTCCGATAAAAAATTACTTATATATACTTATATATGGAAATGATTGTATATTTTATATATATTGGAAAATATACTCTCTGCGTTGTTGCTTAAACATTCTTCACAAAATGTTTGACCAGTTTTTTAATATAATTAATTGTATTTATTTTTTTTTACCTATTTTCTGGAATCAAAAAATATATATCGTTGTCTTATATTTAAACTGAACATTAGCAAATGATGTTTTGATTCCAAAATATTTGTCATATATGGTATTAATTTCAAATTTAAAAGATCATTCTAACACTGGCTCTTTGCAAAATTAGATTGACAATGTTTATTTTTGAATGGAAATGAGCTATATACAGTACTTTTTTGATGTTGTAATTATTCAGTGATATAAATGTCTTTTTTGCTTTATAATAACTTTTTTTATATCTATGATATGTTTGTTAATCTGGTCTCAGAAAACTTTCAGCTACTCGCAATTCTGAGATATTCGAGATGTAAAAGTACGAATATAATAATTATTTGATCATAATTTAATGTTGTGAACATTCAATAGAGTTAAGTTGATTTAAATTCACTAAATTACCCAAAATGCAAAAAAAAAATATCGCTTTTATTACACTTTAAAATCGAACTTTATATCGCTAATATCGGGAAAATAAGCAGTAACTTTTAAAAACAGATAGCACCATCGCATTTAGCATACTCGACTTAAAAATAATTGCAATTTCCCAGTTGCATGCTTACGAAACGCACAACATAGCTTCCATGGTACTTATCTGTATGATGATATCATTTCGAAAATTACGTTTAGCATCACTTCCGGTATTACCATGCGAAACTTTATTAAATCCAGATCAGTAAAAAATTACTAATTTCTAATATTTATAAAAGTAATTTAAATTGTCTATCTACTTATGTTGATTTATTTAAAATAAAAATATTAGAGTAGATAGATAGCTCGGTATTTTTATTTTAAATAAATCAACATAAGTAGATAGACAATTTAAATTACTTTTATAAATAATTAGAAATTAGTAATTTTTTACTGGCGAATATTACGAATTATTAAAAAAAAAAATTACATGTAGAACTACATAAAAAACTGAAATAATAAATAAAATAACTGAATATAACTTTTATATTTACTGATCTGACGTTAAAATTTGAACATTTATTTTCAGCTTACTATTCTTTAGTTCTTTCGAATTTGTTAGTTATTTAAACGATATTTAAAAATAAATAACAAGAAACATTTGATTTAAATGAAAAGTAAGTAGACCGGATTTTATGTTAAATTACATTTTCAGCTAATTTAAACTACAAACTATTTTGAGTGTATACCAGTTCATGCGTCTCCAAAAGCTCTTTCATTTGGTACCCCCATTTGTCTAAAATTCCTCTAAAACAATTCGCAATAAGCCGAAAGAAACGAAAAATGGGATCAGTTTTGACCCTTCTTTTTAACCCCTAAACATTAGATTGGGTCGCTAAAAAATACGTGTCCCTTAATTTTTTTTTTCATTATCACATATCCAAATTTCATTAAGATCGGAGAGAAAACATCGGGAGACTCCACTTGTTAGTTTTATTCAATTAATTTTGTTAACTTTGTCTCAGTTAGGGGTAGTTCTTCGGAGACAGTTAAAATTTTAGTTACCAGTAACTGAGAAATTTTTTCTTTGTACTTTTATTCTGACAATTAAAAATAACTTTTTTTAATTTATTTTTTTTATTAATATTTTAACATTGCAAATGAAATGACATTGCTTAAACCTTTGTTTAATTAGATTTTATCTTGATTCCACACCCAATTTTCTATCAGCCTTTAATACATAATCAGGAAACTATAATGGTTTAGTGGATATCGCCTCCTTCTATAAAACAAAAAGTTTAACCATTTTTTTTACGAATAAAATTAAAACGTTCTTGAATATTTTTTCTTCAATTTATTCAGAACACAAGCTTCATACAAGCTTTTCATGACTTTTCCATTTAGCGTTTCCCTGAATGAACAAAACGTGAGTTTCAACGCGCGAAACGAACATTTTTGGTTTTGCAGTTTTCTAAATAATGTTTAAAAAATGTTTGTCAATTTTAAAATTTATATACAGGGTTACAGAAAAAAGTATTTTGTTTAACCGAAACATTAGTTGGTAACGATTTTTTTGAGTTAATTCGAAAACTTCAGGTATTAATTGAGAAATTCTTTTACTGAGTAAACGGGATATTTTATCGTTGTGGGTGGGAAACCTTTTTAATCGAAATCTTTTAAGTTGCGTTTACATTATGTTCGAATTCCAGTTTAAATTTGATTTTGAAATTTATTTCCTGCATCATTTTATGCACTACCATATGATCGAAATATAGTTTATACTGGAATTCGTTGGTAAATTTATATTTAGATTAATAGCCTTCACAGTCAGTGCAGAGAAGGAAAAAAAAAAATCAAAACTCAATGTACTTAAAGCTAAGAACTACACAGGATTTTATACTTTTTAAATTTAAAATTGACAGTATTCATGCAAAGTATTCCAAAAAAATTATATTTCGCTAAAATTTTAAGATTGCAAAATATTCAAAAATGCCAAATAATTCGAGACAAAAAAATCAGTCTCTCGAATAACTCGTAAATCGCCTTTTTTAAAATCCGGGTTTGAAAACCCGTAAACCGGTTTTGGCAACTCTATACCCACTGTATATTTACAATAGTATGACCTTGTAAGTTCAACAATCATATTTAGTATATAATAAAAAAATATATGTATAAATACATACATTTGTATGTTGGTGTTTATGTATACATGCCTGAAATTCTAAACCGTGCTTTTCACGACAATAATCCTTAATGCGTGGATAGCATTTAGCCATTAACGAATTGCGTTCCATAGTAGTATCTGTTTGAATATAGTTTTTTAATAGAAGTTTTTATTTGACGACTCTAAATCCAAACTAAGAGACATACCCGTAAAAGTGGAACTTGTAAAGATCCGAACTATTTTTGAACTGACAGGAGGCAGCGACTCCAAAGATCCTGCAAATATCGAATCTATAGTTCGATCGTCCATATTTAATAATTTCTATTAAATGGTTTTTTTTTTTTTCTTTGTGGAAAAGTTAACCGCTTTCCATGAGTTTCGTTGTACATTTAACTGCAGCCAAATGTGTATAAATAACCAAAAATAGTGAAGTTTGTTTGATCGATATTTTGGCAATCAAATATACTAGAATGTGAATGAAATAACGGATGATGGACAGAAAAATACACGTAGTGAATAAATCAACTTACATACATACATATATATTCATATTTTTACTTTATTATTGAAAAGTATCTGTTACACACTGTGATGTTTTAAATTGAAAATTTTGTTTACAATTGTTGTAATTTATTAAACGAATTATTAAACGAATTTATTAACGAATAAAGTAAATCTTTTTTACCCAGTAGAAAACTGTCGAAATCGTTTAAAAAAGTACGGTTGTTGTAATTTTAACTGCAATTGCAGTTGTTTTACTTTGAAAAATAATAGTCAATGTTTTCGGGGGTTATTTTTTGAAACCGCCTACCAAAATTACTGCATTTTGATTGCAGTTATTTTATGCAGTTGTTTCGGCTTTTTAACAAAGTGTGTGTGTATCTTTCGATACACAAGCACAATTTATTGAGAGAAACAAAAAGGTACGTGTAACGTACCTTTCTAATAAAGGAACAGGAGAGGAATGTTTGTTTCTTATTGTTAAGCCCAATTACTCGAGCGGATTCGAAATGTAAAGCCCAAATTACTCGTTCGAATTCGAAACGTAAGTCGTTCAATGAATTAAAAGAAAATAGAAGAAAATGTTGTTGGTTTGTCTCAATCATACTTATTAAACGAAAACCCGAAGAGAAAATCTATTAGACGGGTCGGGTCGTACATAAAAATGTCTGTGCTGTAATTTTTATTAAATAAAATATGTCTAAAGCAGAGACGATCTTGGGCCTATGACTAAAAATAAATTTTATGTTGCTTTTGGAGCTTTACTGCTTCCCCTATCGAAGAAATATAGTACTAAAGCTTAATCATTAATAGGCTGTCGCTCCTTAATGGGTTAAGATTTTGTCTAAGTTTTAATTTTGTATTTTGCTTTAAGTTATGCCTAGTCCAAAACTAACAACCATTTTTGTATAAATTTAAAATTTTGTATAAACTGAATTTTTAAAATTATAAAAACTAAAAACAATAACGTAAAAAAAAACATAAAAAACAAAAAAAAAACAATTTTTTTGCCTTTGGGTTGACCCTGTAAGGCTCTGAGACTATTATTCTACAATATATAGGTAGCGCTAAAAAGCCTCATCTGTCTATTGTCAATCACAACAACTGTTGCTTAAATCGTCCTGCAGGATTTCCCAAAAGGGCAAAAAGTAATAATGGGACATAAATCAACCATTCGTCGTCAAAGGGTTAAATCATTAACAGGTAGATTTTTAGTACATGAAAGGGTGTTGTTGTCATACCAAATGTATTATTTTTAGCTTGATTTTATAACATTGATGTAAATGCATATAATTATTATTTAGTTAATAGATTTATTTAGATTTATGTGAACAAATTGCTCACAGAAATTAGTTTTTTTCTTTCTATGAAACTTAGGGACTATGCAAAATTTTTTTTTGTTGCATAAAATAATTTTTAATTTATTTTTAGCATTTTTCTGTTTAAAAAAATGGCTAAATTTTATTGAACAAGATTTAACTTAAAATTACATTATCAATTTAATGATAATGTTCTAAAATAAATAAATATTCAGATTTAAACTACTGAAATCAAATTATTTAACTTAATAGACTAATAAAGTAAATGAGAATTTATAAAAATATTTTTAAAATTAAATTAAACTGTCGTATTACGAATACATAAACATTTATAAAAAACAACTACATACATAAATATTACAAAAAACAATAACAATATGTTGGTGTTGTCTTTTTTTTATCAAATGCTTTCAAGCGATAAAATATAAAATGTGAAGCAAGTGGCGAATTTGAGCAACTCTTTAATTGATTCAATTAATTTTTAATTGAAAAATTAAAAATTTTCAACCAATCCATTTAATTGAAAAAATTGGGAATAATTTTTTTTGTGTAACTTATTGCATCTTAATTCAATCTGATCTGAATCAAAGAAGCAATATTACATCACGCAGACAGACATGCGGCAAGAATGATTTGGAAAAACATAACAAAACGTAAATAACAGAGCGCTATAAAATTGACCCGTAAAATCGAAAACAAGAGTACCTACCATTGTTACTAAATATTTGGACCACGCTGATTTTGATGGCGTACCCAGTTTTTTCACTTACGGGCCAAATTTTTTGAAAATTGCATTAGAGTTTTTCATGTTTTAGCGAAGTTTTTTGTTCATAAAATTTTAAAAATTATATATTTTATCTTACAAGGAACGTACTCGAAGCTAAAAACTCCGATTTTGACGAAATTTTGGATATGAGATAAAAACAAAAATTCTAATATCGAATTTTCGGCCATCTCGGGATTTTAATGAGTCAAAATCGAACTCAAAAATGAGCTTTTTAATGTATTTGAACCGAAGGAACCATATGCAAATGTGGTATCGTTGGAAAGGGATTTTGAGGGGTTTTCCTTTTCTTTGTGTTAAAAAATGTATAATTTTTGAGGTACTTACAAGGAGATTTTCCCGGAAATACCTATTTTTATAATTTTTTTTTTTAAGAGTTTCTGTGTTTAACATAGACAATATGCATATCAAATATTTTATTTTTGAAGTTACAATAACGCTGTGTAATTTTTTTGTAAAAATCGTTCATTTCAAATGTACTCAAATACAAAAAGTTTGAAAAAAATGATATGTAATGTATTACTTATTTCTAAATCAGGTTATGTATTTCTTGATAAGCTTTCCAGTGATATATATCATGATATACATTTAATGTACATAAGTGCATACAGTTATTTGACTTATACGCCCTTACAAAAAAGTACCAAGAGCTCTTTAGTTATAATTTAATATGTTTGTTTGCAATTGTATCGTATGGCCACTTTCTTTGCTGATCGTAGGCAATATGTTTATCAAAATATTTCTCTTAAATAGTAGATTAATATTTAATTTAAATAATTTTTAATATTTTAAGTTTAAAGAAAGCTCCCATACAAATATACACGAAAAATATATATTTTATGTTTTTTTTTTAATTTATTGGTGTTTATTTACATAGAAACATGTTTTCATTGAACACAGATTAATTACAAAATACATTCTGTTTTAATCCTTTAAAATTTTTTTGTTAATTTTAGTTTTTTTTTTTAAAGAACCCAGAGTTAACTCTAAGGATTGTGTATTTCGTACAAGTTGTTTATTGAAAAACTTGATATATTTTACCAAGCTTTCAATATTTTCTCCTCAATGTTTCAATACTTTATTTTAAAATCATCTAGAGTAGATATTCTTTCCAGATTTGGTGCATTTTTCCTATAAAAATCGGAGTGTTTAGGTTCGAGTACAATCCTTGTTAGTTTTTTTTTTGGCAATTACTAGTGTTTCCTATTCGGTAAATCGATTAACCGATTCCTCGATTATCGCCTCTATTTTTTAATGTCGACACAAATATTTTAAAATTTAAATAATTATTCGACCCGAATAATAGGTTAAAATAGGTCGATTTACATGTTAAATTTTTATATGGATTTTTTTGTCAAAACTTGCTTATATTCTTAACTTTGGCAGAAAAGTGTCAAGAAAAGCTTAGAATAAAGACACACATCTTCAAATTCATTTGAAATCGAGGGAAAGTGCTCCTTAAGCCTTTAGATAACTGTGTTTTACCAACTCAAAGAAAAAGCTATATCGGTTTAATCCATTTTGCACTGCCTTTACTTTAAAGCAACATCTACTTTTAAGGTATGATAATTTTGGATAGGAGGGAGATATAACAAAGAATCATGTGTTACTTTGAGGTCTTTACCATACAAATAATTATAAAAATAAAAGCTATTGATCTATGGATGCCATATAAATTATTAAAAAATACAATTTTTGACATTTTTATAGCACTTTTTTGAAAAAATTGTAATTTATAGATAGAAGACCGGTGCCATATAGGTTATATGCTGATTTGGTTAGGGACGCATGAGAAAATTTTTGAATGAGAAAAATTTGTTGGGTTGAATGTACTTTTCATGTAAAATTAAAAGGTTGGATCCTTTTTAGTGTGAAAAATGAACTATTTTCTTTCAACAAATAAAAAAAAATTTAAATTTATTAGCCAGTGTTGCCATATTATAATTTTGAAAAACTGTCTAAAAACACCAATGTTTTTAAAAAATTCTCAAAATCATGAAAATCCGATAGATCAAATTATGTATCACAGTTTGTTAGATATTTGCTTTAGTAATAAACAAAGATTATAATTTACAAAAAATCGTAACCCGTTAAGTGCATACAAGGTGTCAAAGTTTGAATTTAAATTGCGAATACCACCGCTAAGTGTACAAAAACTTCAGAAAAAGCTTATTGAGGCATCATTACATCTTCCTAAAAAATTTCGTCAAAAAAATACCCACGGTATCGATGAGTGGTATAAAATGGGTTAAGAAAATAAGATAGACAATTTTAGATTTTTAGTTCAATTCTTTTAAAAATTCATATTAATAAAAAATTTATGCCGGTTTTTTTTACATGATAGTTTTAAAAATTTAGTTTCCAAAATTAGTTTTCGACGAAAATGTTGTACATTTTTTTTTCTCCTAAATACGTTTTTAAGATTCGTCGAATTCTTTTACTGATCCCAAACAAGGCAGTCGACTTTACTTAAAGAACAGTTTTTAGTGTTATTATTGATAAAGTATCAACGAAATATATTTATTTCGCATTAAACGATTAATCGATTAACCTGACATTTTGTCGATTAACCGACCCGAACATCCGGTCGAATAATTGGAAACTAACGCGCCCGGTAGGCTAGGTAGTAGCGTGACAGCTTATCAGTGCGGAGGCATGGTTGTTTTCGCTACAACGACCCGAAGGCCTTAGCAGCTAGTGCTCGGTTAGGGTAATATGATATAATTTGTAATTATATTATTATTAATAAATAAAAAAAAATAATAATTTTGTGCACTTGGAAACTAGAGTTGTCAAATATTCTACCTATTTTAAAAACCGGGTGTCGAATACTTAAAAACTCCACTTTCTTAAAAAACCCGGTTTTCAGTCTTCTAAATTAAAAACCGGTCCGAATTACCGTTTCTTGGCTTTTCTAAAAACTTTGCATTGCTGATATCTGAAATTTTATTAAAAAATTACCAAAATTTAAATTTTAAGTGTCAATAAAACAGATATTCTTGCTAAAATCCTTTTTAGTTATTTTCTAATTAAAATGGATAAACTAAAAGTTTGGTCCTCGTAAATTCCAAAAATTTACAAAATACAGCGTCATTGAGGTCTACACACAGAGAAAAATTTAGCTTTTTGCCAACTGAAATTCAGTTACTACATCTCAAATTCGGTTATTACGAATTTCAGACAGTTGGCCAGTTGGTACAATTGAACATTAGTTTTCACAACAAAGTTCGGTCAATTCAATTGAATTTTAGTTAAAATGTCAAAAATATTCAGAAATCTAATGTAAATATCGTTGTACTAACTGAATTTATACGTTGTTGCCATTAAAATAGACTTTTCAATTCGGTTGACACTTTATTTCTCTGCGTGTATAAATCAAACTTATTTAAATTTAGAACTTTTCGAATAACTAATTTTGTAATTGGTGGATGGCCTGGATAAAAACTTTCTTTGTAAGCAAAATCTTTTATAATCTTGAATATATATTAAGAAACATTACATAATTTTTTTAGCGATTTTCAAAAATTCCCGCATAAGGCAATTAGGCTCTAACGATCGTATCGATCTTAAAGGGCACAAAAGCTATTAAATTTGAGAGTTTTTGGGTATTTTGAGAAAAATACGCAGAAAAACGGGTCCATTGCGTAAAAGGCATTTTAAAAAATGTGCTGCTAATTTTCGTCCATTAATGCAACTTTAATATAAAAACGTAAAAAACATTTTTTTATTGCGTATCACGTGATGGTAGGTAAATATTTAGCGAAAAAAACCCAAATCCAAAAATTTTCTCAACACTTTTTTTATTTAAAACTTAGAGAAACCCTTGCAAATTATTCCAAAAATGTTTATTTCTCTAAAAGTTTCAGATTCAAAAATATTCGAAAACGCAGAATAATTCGTGACGAAAAACCCGATTTATTGACTAATTCGGAAACCGGTTTCGAAAACTCTATTGTAAACTCTAGTAATACTCATAAGACCTTCACTAACAATCGGTTATCAAATTTGGTTAATAAATCTGGTTTTTCTCAGTGTTTACTAATTTTTTCACAATTTATCATCCAATTTCAGAATGTATATAAACATTTTAGTGCATCAGCAAAAAGATAAATCTGAACAATTATTTCGAGTAAAAAAAAAAAAGAAGAAAGTGCAATTCATGAGGAAAACGCGAAATATGCCTTAAATTTATATGACAGCATAGCGAAAAAGGATGACCTATGAATGAATTCATCTATAAGTATAATATGTAAATAGCTTAAAAAATTACATGTTCCAAAATTCAGACAAAAAAGTACATATTTGCGATAGTTGTTTTAACAAAAACTTTAAAAACAAACAGTGAATGTTACTACATATTTTCAAATTATATTTTAAAAATTTTCACACATTTGTATGAATATATAAAACTTTCTATACAAATATGTACGTTTACGTCTATATACTACAGTCTTAAAAATGTTTACTTCACGCTTCGGCTCCTATTATATTTTCAAAAATGTTTCTTCTCATAATTCGTATTTATCCAGGACTTTTGTTTATTCAAACTCTAAGAAAACATAAAATAACATATAAAAAACAGCAAAACATATAAAAGTTTTAGAAAATGAAGTAAAATATACAAAAATTTGTATTTTAAACGTTTTATGTGCTGAAGGGGTTCAAATATGTAATGCTAACTTTTTTAATTGCGGTAAACAAAAATTCTAAAACTTTTCAAATTAAATCCTCATTTCACATCAAGAAGAAACAATGAAAACCATTTTGAAGGGAAATTCTTAAAAAGTAAAAATATTAATAAAAAAAAATACTTTTTGAATGCTGTTTATAAAATAACAATTTGTTTAAAATAACATTAAATAAATCGTTATATTTATTACAATTGATTCACTACATCAAAAGTTACATTGAAATGATTTGACAAATTAAAAAACTTAATACAATTCATTAGGAAGAAACAATGTTATTGATAAGTTTAATATAAAAATATGTATTTTTGACTTGGATCATAAAGGATATGCCTGTTGGTTCAGTATTATATGGTTCGAATCTTCAAATTTCATTAGAAAACATAGGCGGCTATCATTGTTAGAGTTGATATTCGACAAATAAGCAATAAATGCAGTAATTTCGTAAGAGATTTCGATGCGTTTGCCTTAAAATAGAATCAAAAAACAAACTAAAAATTAATTATGTCTAAACAGAAAAAACTAAAATTGAGTCCCAACTAAAATATTTGTTGATTCAGTTAAAAGTTTAATTGAATTCGGTCCTATTGAGGAAATTGTAGTAACAATTAAAATAATTTGTAACTATTTAATGGATATTATTTTCAATTAAAGTTTTATTAATTTCTATTAAAAATTTAATTGAATATTGTTTTTTTTTCAAAAAAAATGTTTAGTAGATACTAGTTAAACATTAATTTTAACATTAATATTTAAAAAAATCGAAAACACTTTAAAAAAACCGCCAAATTAAAAAAAAAAAAATGCAAAATTTAAAAACATAATCCTCTAAATTGCGGAAATTTAAAAAAATGCCATAATTAAAAAAACAAATTTTTCAGTATTTTTTTACGATATATATTCTACGATAGCTAAAAATCCATTAAAGCGACTCGTTTTCAGCACGCAGAGATTTTTTTTTTTTTAATTTTTCGAAGCAGATTTAAGCCTCAAACTTTGATCGATATGCATCATCTGGACCACGTTAACGTCCAATTTGAGTTAAATTTTCACAATTTTTTTTTCAGACTAAATGTAAACAGATTTCGATCGGCGCTACTTTAAATGTGTAAATTTCCTAAACTTTAAATATATTTATATTCACACAAAGATGTGTTAAATTTGATCGCCACTTTTAAACCCCAAAACATGGAATGAAATGGAGCCGCTGAAAATAATACTTTATTTTATATACACTTATAAGTTTTTATCTGCCAGTGTATTTAACCGGACATAATTATATAAATTCACATTCAAAATTAATTTCGGCGAACAATTTTAATATGATGTGAACTTATCGCATCCCGCTCAATATATAATTGTATATTGCTAACTAATCCAATTGGTAATGACGTTATATATACCTAGACATACAAAATAATATCTATTTAGATATTAAAAAAGAAACCACAATTTAATTTTGGATAAAAATAATGCAAAGAAAATTTGTCAATCGTATATATTGGATATAAATATGTATTACATCAATACAATAGTATAATGAATTGCATATCTCATTTTGTATATAATTTTATGCACAAAAATTTACCCAAATTTTTGTCTTTTGAATTGATTTCTTTCTGGTTTCTATTAGGAGTTACGTAATTTCAAGAGAATTTTTTGAATACAATAAAATGTCTAAATGGAATGGAATTTGCTACAAATTATAAAGTCGTAAACTTTTTGCTAGTTTCTAAAGTCTAAAAGGATTAATAACGTTTAAGCAAACCCCGTATTAGACGGTAATTATTTCTGCAAATATTTTGGATTTTAATGAAGTTTTAAAATCCAAAACCGGATACAACTATAGCTTGTTTTGTATATATTAGTATCAGTTCAGATATAAATTTATAAAGCTATATAAAATCGGATTAAATTGCATCGCGCCATTAATCGGATGTAATTGAATCTTATATTAAAACTAAACAAATGCAAACTTATGTAATTATATGGGCCCATTTCTCGGATAAAACTGCATTAAGATTCATATTAAATTTCATTTAAATCATCATATTAATTTTTGCTAATCGGGTTAGTAGAAGTCGAAAGTTTCTGTATGCACTAGGGTTATAACTTTTGACTTTTTTTTAATTATCAAATTTTAGCTAGCCGATTCGTATATAAATTCCGTATATAAATCCAGAAAAATATATAATTTTTATTTTTTCGTTTCTTTAATTAAACTATAAATTAATATTTAGCTAAAATTTAAACGTAATTATAAAATAACGATGAACATGCAATTTAAATGACACAAACGTTTTTAAATTTGACGTGATTCGCGGATTTTGATAAAACAGATTAAAGCGTTGTTTTGAGATATAAATTCCTAGCTACGTGCCTGTACCGTGCCATAAAATGCCATTTTTTACTGTCTTGCAAATAACTACTTTAAAGAAGGTTTTTTCCATAAAAAATTCTTTTTTAGGTTCCTTTTACCATAATCTAAGCATTATTTTCATTTTATTAAAACTATTGTTTTTGTATCGCCCTGTTTATGTTTGATGTCTTTTTAGGCTTCCACTTATCAACACTTGTTTTAAACCACCTGACCAACACCAGCATCGTCAACTAGATGGAATTAAAGCTGAAATATCTCGTGTTATTGTCATAATTTCAGTCAAATATTTGACTGACGTAGTAGCTAAGTGACATAGTGTCCACATTAGATATTAACCTTAATATAATATGTGCGAGAACGCCACCAGAATAATGTATTAAATTATCTATGTTCATATTAATGTTTAGGGTGGAGAACACGCATTCATATTTTTATCATGTCTTCTCATAATTTTCTGTCTGCCGTTGAGTAAAGACGCCCGTTTATTCATTAAATTTTCAACTATGCGATTAAAAAATAACTTTAAATTGATTTATAACAGTTAAACAATTTTTAATACACTTTTTCTTGTATTTTTTTAGTTCTAGGCATTTAACTTTTATTTATTTTTTTTTTACAATCTTTTTTGTATGTGTGTGTGTATTTTGACAGCTCATATCATAATTTTGTTGTGTTGAGATTTATGATAACAACTCTATTTAGATATCAGATATAATACTAACATTAACAGTAATGTGTGGTCCACACGTAATATAATTCTCTCTACGATTGTATTTGAAGTTTGCTGACAGAAAAATATTAAAGTTAATATCTAGTGTGGACACTATGTGAAGAATGTGCAGATTCTATGGACAATGCTAAATTAAACATTCAAAAACCTGGAATAAAATCTGACTTAGCGTGCATCAAAAGTAATTTCGAATGTCTTTGTTCAAGCATCACCAAATTAGAAAATTTCTATAAACGCCAAGAAAATATTAAAGATGCGAACAAAAAAAAAATTTTTTTAAATTTTCTAAAGTTTTCAATCGAAATACTGGCCTACAAACTTTGATGTGGAACGCGTATTTGCAATTTATTCAACTGTTCTAGCGATAATAGATCGGTTATTTTTGATAATTGTAAAAAGAACATGAATGTACCTACCAGGGATGGAAAAAGGTTAAGAGCGCGTCAAAAGTATATGTATGTATGTACATATACATTTTTCAACAAAGCTCGCAAGCTAAAATGAAATGAGCTGCTCTAAATACAAAGGCTCGCAATAAAAATAAACAAAGAGCTTTTCAAAATGAAAAGGTTCGTTTGTCAAGTTAACAACATTTAATAGAGTTTTTTAAATTGAGCAGCTCGTCAACAAAATTAAATTGAGCTTTATGAAATCGAGCTTCAAAAACAGCTCGCTCCCAACTAATATATTTTTTAAGTTATTTTGGCAATAAAGGAAACTTAAATTACACTATTTCCAATACGTTTTCTTGCATAAATAAATAGAAATGAATGACACGACATCATTTCAAATTGTGTTTCTAAAAGAAGGAAAATACACCATATCCAGTTTTATTTGAAAAATTAAATAGAAAAACAAAACGACACCCTTTCCAATTAGATTCCATGATATTACGAAAGTTTAGCATGAAAATTGAATGCTTATATAAAACTCACGTACACCATTTAAAAGTTGACTTCATTGTGTTTCTAAAATTAAGTTAATAAACTTTACTACAGCATTTTGAATTAAGTTTCGAAAATTTCAAATGGTATTTCGAAATTTTTAACAACACCGTTTACAGGTGTATACCATAACATAGAAAGGTAAACATTATGATGAAACTTAGCTACATCATTAACAAATTTTTTTCAGAAAATTTCAAAGGCACTTAAAATTAAGTAAATAAGCCCATGTAAACCATTTCTAGTTATAATTATAAAATCGACAAAAATCTTATAAACACTATTTTAAATAGTATTTCAAAATGACCATCGAAGTTGGCTACACCATTTGCAGTTGAATTTCAAAACTAACCATTTCTAATACAATTCCTTGAATTTCTGATCGTATTTCGAAATTAGTTAATTACACCGTTTCCACTTCCAACATTAAATGAAAAATCAGATGGTCAAATTCCTAATAAATTCCGAAAATTTAAAATAGTATTTCTAAGTTTTCATTACAATAAGCAAGGGATCCTGATGAAACTTGACTGCACAATTAACAAGCTTATTTCAAGTTTTATTTAATACTCACTGAAATTCGAAAGTTTGTAATTAGACCATTTCAAGCTGCATTTATTATATAATTCAAAAAAAAATGTGTGATATATAGAACCATTTGAAAAAATGACTTAACTATGATTAATTACTTAAGTTTTAAAAAAATGTTAAATCGTGATGGCGAGTTAGAGTACTACAAACAGTTTTTGCAACACATTTTCGCAATAAAATTCTTGAAATTGTGTAGTTAATTTTCGAGTTTTAACTTGAAATATAATAAGTTTGTTTTATTAATTTTAGAGATATTTTTTAACGTTTTTCAAATAAATTCGGAAAGGGTTCTATTATGTAATTTTATGAAATTTCTAAATTGTCCAGTTATTCTTGAGCAAGTGGATTTTTTTATTTTTAGTTCTTAAAATCAAATTGTTGTGTTATCCAACTTGGAATGGTGTAGATAATAATGTTCGTAATACAATTGGATTTTCCCCTAATTCAAAAGAAATTTGTGGGTGTATCTTTATTTATATCAGTATGTATGAAAATATAAATAAATAATGAAATGAAATTTCAAATGGTGTTGTGTTTTTTAATCACTTTTCGTTATTATATTGGAAATGGTGTCTTTAAATTTTTGAAAATTGTTGGAATTAAAATGTAAATTAAGAAGAAAGTTTTTTTTACTTATTTTTAAAAATTCCAAAATATATTATTGGAAATGGTGTTGTCAGCTTTTTACTTACCTTTCGAAATACAATTGTCAATTTTTAACACACAATTTAAAATTTTTTTTTTGTTTTTTTTTTAATGTTGTTAGATACAGAAGTACAACTGGATGCATTTAGAACTGGAGTACAACTGGATACATTTAGAAAAATACAATTATAAAGATCTTAAAAAATGTTGGAAATTGTAGTTATATTTCTTATTTAGATTAACAAATCCAATTCGAAATGGTGTAGTTAAATTTGTCAATTTAATTTTACGTATGCAATTGGAAATGGTGTAGTCAAAAATCGTTTAGCAGTTGCAGAATTGTTGTTGGAAATGATGTATTTAAATTTCTAGTTATTTTTTTTTTTTTAAATCTAACTACTCAGGACATTTTTTGGAACCTCTTCTAAAATTGCTAGTTCCAGAACCACTTCCAGGGGCAAGAATATTTGAACTCAAATATTCAAATATTGTTCAAATGTTCAAATATTCTTGCTTGTTCCCCAAACGCTGGTTCTTATGGTGACAATTTCTTACAAAAATCATGTGTTACAATGCCAAATTAGAACTAGTACTGGCTCTAAAGAACTAGTTGTGAAACTAACACAAGTTTTGCTGGGTTACTTTAAAATTTTTGTAAACAAAGCAAAGTGAGCTCACAAATTTACTTGAAAAGAACTTACATTACCAAAAGCTCGCTCGTTGCAAACAAGAGAGCGAGCTTTATTATGTTGGCTCATTGCCTTTTATCAAAAGAGCGAGCAACAATTTTTTGCCTCGTATTAAAAACCAAGCGAACTTTTTTTGGGCTCGTTCGATTTTTTTTTTTGCCTGAGCGAACGACCATATTTCATTCTCTTGCGTGCTATGATATGCCAGTTTTGACGATTTTTATACTCAAAATAGCAAAAAATAGACTAATTCACATAAAAAAGTTTTCATTTCTTTCATGGGATACTTTAATTTTTTCCATATTTTTATAATTTTTAAGATTTAATATCAGAGTAAAAAAAATTTTGTTGTATAAAAAAATGTCGTGCAAGACATTCGTGCTAACCTTTACTATGCAATCAAAATTTAATAAAGGAAAATGGAATAAAACATTAATATTTAATTTTTTGTTTTTGTTTTTGAACTTGTTTGTGCTATTTTAACATTTCTTGTGCCATTTTAAACTTGCCCTATTAATTACTTATAAAGTAAATAGGTATAAATAGTTTGATATAATTTTTATTAAAAATAAAAACTATGTTTTTTCGACCTTCAATTGGCAATAAAAATGAAAATTATTCAAGTTCGAGGTCATACTCTATATTTCTTTATTAGGACATTGTCCTAACAAATAATCTATAGAGTTTTTGTTTTCAAATTTATTATTAATAAATTTATTATCATTGTAAATATATAAATATGTTGCACTGAATTTCTTTAAATGTCGTTTTTATGGAATAATAATATGTATTTTTCAAGACTTAAAAAATAAAAATTTGAAATCTTTACATTTAAAAAATTATATAAAAAAAGAATCGGCAAACATTTTGAGATTTTGTACTTACAATTTTTTTATTTTCTTAAAATAAAACGCTGGTTTTTATTTTGGTTTAAATAACAAAGTATGTATGTATGTATGTATGTATGTATGTATTTCTTGTTAAAAATTTCCGTTTATTAAGTATTATGATACGATTATGAATGAGTTTTAGCTATTAAAATACAATAAAATGAAGTTTATTTATGGAGTTTCGAAAATATTTAATTTCTCATGACAAATATTTTTTTTTCTTAAAGTTTGTAAAGTCTTAATCAAAAAAGATTTATTGGAACTTTAGGTATTTCACGATATAGGATGTGGTTGGTTAGTATGATTAATAAGGATTTTAAATAATATTGACCTATAATTTCATTTAAATACTTTATATAGGATTGATGATTACAAATTTTATATTGAATGTTATTTGTTAGGTTTATTACTAAAAAATAAAAAAACAAAATAATTCACAAATTACGCATAACTATTAATTGAATACAGTTTTTAATTAATGAATTAATAATAGATAAAAACTAGAGATGTCACAAATATAGCATTCGGCAGTTTGCTGAATATTCGGTTTAAACCAAATGCCGAATACTTCTTTCATTCATTTTTCTATAAATGTAAATGTAATAAAAACACACTGAACTTTAAGACACAAGTTAATTGGAATAACAAAAGTTTTTTTTCGGTTGAAAAATCACCTCAAATCAACATAAACAGTCGTTTTTGACATTTTTAAGAAAAATGTTTTGTGAAAAACTAGATTTCTTAGTTTTTTTTAGATAAAAAACAAAACATGCCGCATATGCTGAATACTGATTATTCGTGACATCTCTAATAATAACAAAATAAATAAATATACAATTATATATATTAAAGGTTTTAATTAATAATTATTAAGCTTTTTATGTAGTTTTCTTTTCGTTTTCATTTAATTTCAAATAAACATGTTTATAAAATAAACGAAAAAAAAAATAATAATAAAAATTGTTATAAAAAATATACATTTGCTTCCTTTACTTTTTGTAGTAAACAACAGCCTTGCGAAGTTTGCAAACCTAACAAGTCGTGCTTAATTCATCATACAAATAAATCAAAATATGCAATGCTGGATAGGTTTATTCGACTCTTTACTACAAATAGTAATACATTTAAAGAAACATTTTATTGAAAAATACAAATTTAACTAAAGAAAAACTTAATAAACAAGTATCAAATTGTTTATGCCCACAATTTATTTAGGCTTAGCGCGGTTGACGTTGTCGATGTCGACAGTAAGACGTTTGCGGGCTCACCTTATATATCCTCTAAATTGTAATTTATTTTCCTGTCCAAAATAAAACATATCGTTTTGTATGCAGGCGCTTTTTTCGACATCGACAACAATAACTGCAATCAGATCCATTATAATACAGTGTCAACTCGCTTAACGCAATCCAAGATGATCTACTCGGTCTTCGCAAAAACGAAAAGTTTCAATCATTAAGTTGACAAACTTTCTATTGTTAAAATTTTGGACTTATCAACGCCTTCGATTGCTATTAGTTGCGTTACGCGAGGTCGCACTGTGATTACAACATAATAAAAAGAATAAATAGTTTTAAATTAAAATCAAACGGGTCCATAAATGGAGATAATGTGTTAAAAATATGTAATTTTAATAAAACATTAATGTTTTATCTGTTTTGTATGTGTGTGTGTTAGGGTTATAACTTGTCTTTTTTTTTAATATTAATAAAAATAGTTTTTCGGTTCATTTGGAGCTAAAAGCTAAACCCAAATTGAATATTTATTTATTTTATTTATTTTTATTTATTTAAAAAAATTCATTCATTCATTCATTCATTTTTTATGAAATTAATATTTTTTTATGAACTTTACGCCTAGGACAGGTAAAAAGTCTAAAGTTATAACCCTAGTGTAAGTGTTTTAATGCAGACCATTCCAGGGTCGTAAATGATGTGCATTAGGGTGGGTCAATTTGTTCGGGACCGAAAAACATGAAAAGCGTATAGCAAAATCGTAATCTTCGGAAAATTCTAAGAACTTACCCCAAAGAAACCATGGTTCTAAAATCAAAATCGAGCTTCCGGTTTTTTAAGAGAAAATTTGGTGCTCAGGAAATCCGAAAATAATGCTATTTTTTTTGGAAATATTCATTGCAATTCATTGCAATTGGTGAATAGTTGACCTGTAACGCTGGAAGAGGGCTTATTTTAAAGGAAATTTTCTCAGCTTTCTATATCTGTCCTCATTTATAGAAAATTATTTACCCAAATAATGGTTTTGGAGGTTTATGTTAAAATAACAATAGTCAAACTGTTAAAAACCTAAAACTGTTACGATTTTTCTACCTAAAACTTAAAAAAAAAAATTATTTAACTAAATTGGTATTCAAAATTGAATTAAAAAAGTAATTGAACTTAAAATTGGTTAAAAGAAAATTTATTTAACAAAACCTAAGTCAAAACTGAAAACGAAAAAATTAAAAAAAAAATATAATTTTTTTTAAAACTCACTTTTTTATTTAAAAAGCTTTTTATTTAAAAAACTTAAAAAAACATAAATCAAAAAATAATGAAAAATGTATTAAAAAAAAAATTATACATCGGCCAAACCGGGAATCGAACCCTGGGATCCTGTGTAACAAATCACGGCATAACCACTACACAACAGCACTTGTTAACTAATGCGTGCCGGCTGCCTAGGTTCGAATCCTGGCAATGCCCATCAAATTGATTTATTTTTTCGTTTGCTTTTTTTTAATTTTTTTTTAAAATTTAATTAAAAAAATATACGAAAAATATTATTTTCATCGATTTTATGTTAAAATGTAATTAAAAAAAAAAAAAAGAATTGGAAAAAAAAATTAAATAATTCGTATGTAGTTGAATAAAAAAAAATAAACAAAAATAAAAAAAAAAAAAATATTGGCCCAGACGGGATTTGAACCTTGGAGTCCAGGGCGACATATCCACTATACCACAACAGCACTTATTAACTTATGAGCTTAATACGAGTTTTGGTACTTGAAGCACATGATCAAACACATTAAAACTAGGTTATATATTGTCAAAAATTAAAAGAAAGTAGGTAGCTAATCATAGGTTTTGTTTTTGTTTGATGGATTTTGTAACATTAGTTTTTTGTTTTTAGTAAATATTCTTACTAGTTATTTTTATCTATTCTGGAAATAGTATTCCGTTATTTTTTTTAAATCATGAATTCTAATAGTTATTTATTTTTTTGATTGATTTCTGCAGTTGAAAGCGTGGGTTCAAGCAACAAGTGCATTTGAAATTAGTGCTATTTTAACTTTTAATATCAGTGTTTTTTTGAAAATTTAAATAAAGTTTGTGTCAAGCATGGAGTCGTCAGCAATGTCTATTGGTTCTTCAGCAATGTACATTGGATCTGAAAACGCTGAGACCAAGCAGAAGCAAATTTACGACTTTGTGGAAAGGAACTCATCCCTTTCTAATTTGATCGGGATTTGCTGCGATGGTGAATTCACTAATACTGGAAGTCAAAATGGAATACTTCGAAGGTTCGAGACGATGTTAAATAGACCATTACATTGGTTTGTCTGTTTGCTACATTTTAATGAGTTACCATTTCGACATTTGTTCTCCGCGCTAGAGCAATCAACCACAAGCGGGCCTAGAACATCCAGTGGTATTTTGACTAAGCTGATAGAAACTTGCGAGCAGCAAAAGGTAGGCAAATATATATTTTAGCTAGACTTTTATAAAATCGTTGTATAAATTTCAATTTATTTAAAAAAAAAAATAAAAAATTGTCGTAGGTTGTTACAGATTTTCAACCAATTTCTTTGGGAAGCATGCCACCACCATTAGAAACTGAAGTTAAACAGACACTTTCGACGGACGTAAAGTATTTATATCGCATAGCTAATGCAGTTGCAAGTGGTTTCTGCCCCGAAGATTTAGCCAACATAAGGCCGGAACCAATAGTCCACTCTCGATGGTTAACAAAAGCCAGCAGAATTTTGCGATTATATGTACCAACTAAATCACCATCGGAAAACCTGAAAATACTAACAGAATTTATTATGAGAGTTTATGTGCCAATGTACTTTAATGTGAAATTCTATAGCTCAGTCATCTACGGAAGTGCACTTTTATTTAAGTTTATACGGTCGACACAATATTTACCGCCAAGTCATAGAGAGATTGTTAATAATATTTACCGCCAAGTCATAGAGAGATTGTTAATAAGGTTGTGCAAAACAATGGATACTTTGCTCACCCGGAAAATGTTTTATTGACAATGTTTTTCGACGACAGAAAATCCGTGCGTGAGAGATGCATTAAGAAAATTTTGCATTTTCGTAACAATCTTTGGGATCCGTCAACACTTAGAGCTTACGAAAAACCTAAAAAAAATTTTGATTGCTCAGACTATGTTGATATGATTGACTTATGTGACGATAGTATTTTGTCTGATTTTATTTTTTAATACATTTTTCATTATTATTTTTTGATTTATGTTTTTTTTTTAAGTTTTTTTAAATAAAAAGCTTTTTAAATAAAAAAGTGAGTTTTAAAAAAAAATTGTATTTTTTTTAATTTTTTCGTTTTCAGTTTTGACTTAGGTTTTGTTAAATAAATTTTCTTTTAACCAATTTTAAGTTCAATTACTTTTTTTAATTCAATTTTGAATACCAATTTAGTTAAATAAATTTTTTTTTTAAGTTTTAGGTAGAAAAATCGTAACAGTTTTAGGTTTTTAACAGTTTGACTATTGTTATTTTAACATAAACCTCCAAAACCATTATTTGGGTAAATAATTTTCTATAAATGAGGACAGATATAGAAAGCTGAGAAAATTTCCTTTAAAATAAGCCCTCTTCCAGCGTTACAGGTCAACTATTCACCAATTGCAATGAATTGCAATGAATATTTCCAAAAAAAATAGCATTATTTTCGGATTTCCTGAGCACCAAATTTTCTCTTAAAAAACCGGAAGCTCGATTTTGATTTTAGAACCATGGTTTCTTTGGTGAAAGTTCTTAGAATTTTCCGAAGATTACGATTTTGCTATACGCTTAGTAGGCAAAAAAAAAATTACCCACCCTAATGAGCATATTTATAAAAATTGTTTTTACAAAAAAAAAAAACTTCAGCCGAATACAAATTCTTTATTATGCTGCACTTCCCATTTGAAGAACTTCAATATGCACAGAATTTTGTTTTTGGAAAAAATTTTTATATTGACCACGCAAATTTTTTTTTAATGAATTTACCATCAAGTTCATAACTTTCAATAACTTCAATTAGGAATTTTTTCAAAAGTTAAATTTTGTGTCTTTTCGGCTCCATTTATTTAAAACTACAGATACAGATGCTTAGATATTCTTTACTTTTGTAATATTAAAGCCTTTCTACACTGTGTTATAAATTAGTAAGATCAGTCAAAAAATCTATCATAGAAATGTAGAATATTACAGTGTGAACACAAATCGAATGATTTGGCACAAAAAAAAAAAAAAAGAAAAATAATTTGGCGAACGTATACAATTTTTAAAACAAACCGTGAATCTTATGATACCATTGCAAAACTCTTATATTAATAATTAAACAGAATGTATTTAATAACAAAATTTTTCGAGAAATACATGGTCACCCTGATTTATACAGGGCGATTAAGGAGATGATTAAGTTGAATACATTCTTAATGTTACATAGTCTGAGGTTAAATCATTCAGATTCCGTAACTTTTAAAACCGCGGACAAATCTATTTTTTTTGTAAAATACGTAATTAGAAATAAAAGTAAAGTGTACTCAGCGTTTGCTTAGCTTTACTTTCTGTGACTGTATTTTTCGTCTTTTTGCCAAACTTTTATCGGTGCGAAATTTACAGAAACGCGAAAGTTATTAAACAGTTTTATATATATCAATAAAACATTTGTTGGTCCAAAAAACTATTAAGTTTTCATTCTATTTATGACAACCTTGAAATAAATGTAAAAAAAAATGTATTTTCAAATTTCATGTTTATAAAATTTAAAAACATCGAAATTGTTATCGATGCTATTTTATTTTCAAATGACTAGTGTAACTTAAAACAGGATTTTTTATTTGGCTGAATCTTTTAATATATAGTACCAACATTTTATAAGTAATCAATCATAGCTTTTGCGACAGACACTCCGTTGTCGACATTTCAGAAAATTCCAAAGTATTTCCACGCTAATGTGTATGTGTGTGTAATAAATTTCATTCAATTGATGGGTTAAAATAGTTGCATATGCAGATATTATAAAAAAATATTGATTATTATTATTATTATTAATCGTTCTAGTGATAAATATGTATGTATATAAATAAATATGTATTTCCTTTGATTATACAATATTTTCTAAAAAAAATCATTAATCTTAGGTGGTGTTTTTCTTTTTGTTTTAATTACTCCGTTTAAATTTTTAGTTTTTAACAAACATTTGAAGAGTTTAAAGCCTAAAACATTGTGAAACTTTTGTTTTTATTTAAAATATATATAATATTACAACCAATTTTAAGTTTTGTTTGTGCAGCACATTTTCAAAAAAAAAAAAAAAAAAAAAAGTGGAAACTGCAAATAATTGTTCATATTTTTGTACGGTAAATGTTCAGTTATTTGGTTTCTAAAAACAAACACCAGAGCGATTTTGTTTTTCAATGATATATGTAAAAATATATTTTACATTCATTCATATGTTTATATAATTGAAATACTTATAAAAGATACATATTTTTAAGTTTTGTGGACTTTCCCGATAGATGCAATATACTTTAAACTTAAGTAAAAAGAAAAAACTTCACCGTACACATGAATTTAATTTGAAAATTTCTTGCAGTGTTTTTCTTTTTATTTTGACAATTTGCTGCATATTACACTTAGTTAGAGTACTTATTGCTTTATATGTATGCCCATGAATTCCTACATCGACTTCTTGAGATTCAGGATACATCACCATTTATAAACGTATCCGTTTTCACTGTTAAAAATGAAGAGTGTTTGGGATCATCATCGTTTAGTTTTTTTACTTTCTTGTCCAATTTATGTATATGTGGAGAGGAGGGCGAGGTCAATATGATTCTACAACAAGAAGAATGCTTTGCTGGTTGGTAAACAATAAAAAAAAACAGAACATTTGGAAGCGGTTGGCGGAACATATGTTAGGCAGAACATTCAGAGGTTAGTTAAAATAACAACAAACGACGAGCGAACAAAAGAACGAACGGACGATTGTTTAAGAAAGAATTGAGTAAGGCAGTAAATAATTGTAAAAATTAAGTAGCAGATGGTATGAACTAAACAGTTGATTAGTCGATAGGAATATAGAAATATGTTGCTTGTTGTCTGGTTTGTGTTGCAAACAAATGCATTTCATTCATTATTCAATGACCTCTAAGTGCTGGCAACTAGCTGCTTTAAACAAATTCCATATTATGTTGCCCAACACCTACCTGGGACTATTGTCAGCTTTCTCACGCACTAAGGTAGTGGTGGTACTTGCGGCACCTCCGTTATGTTTTCTTACTTGTATCGGCTTCAAACGATCTTCCAAATCGCTTAGTGAGTTATCAGAACTTTGGGAGTCGTCGCTGGAAAAAAATAAAAAATAAAACATTAAATGTGGCATTAAAACATTCATAATATTATAAAGTGTCCGATCGGCCATGTTCTGTAAATGGAAACATTTTGGCAGAAGCACTTTAGTTTCGAATGAGGTCCAAAATGAACCTTTGTTATGAAAATATGGGCATTCAATAAGGAAATTTTTATGATTACTCGTTGATTTTTAACACAACAATTTTTTCATCAAATACCGTTATTAATTCAAAACCCTTTCAATTGACTATTGGCATCCTAAAATGCCGTTACCGAAATAATTGAAATACTGCTATTATTAATATACCGTCACCGATATAACTAAATTACAGTTATCCTTAAAAAAACTGTTACAGAAATAACTAAAGTACCGTTATTGCTAAAATACCGTTACCGTAATAACTGAACTGCAGTTATCGTTATTATACCAATACCGAAAAAACTGAAATTACGTCATCCTACCGTTACCGAGATTAAGAAAAATAGCGTTACCCTACCGATAACCGCATTGTTTCGGTTACCATCCATGATCTTAAACATTTTCTGAATGAAATAAATTTTTTGAGGGAGAACTTTCGTATAAAAAAACTAAAATGTGATAGCTTTTTTGGGAACAAATTTGATATAATGTTTATTCAAAATAAAAATTATGTTTTTTCGACCTTTAATTGTGCAATGAAAATGAAAATTATTCAAGTTCGAGGCCATTCTTTATTAGGATATTGTCCTAAAAAATAATCTATAGAGTGCTTGTTTTCAAATTAATTAATTGAACAGTTTCAGGAATGTGTTGATAGATCTATTATTTCTCATTTAGTGGGATAACTAGGTTATATGAATGTTTGATGTTTGCATGGGATTGTCACTTATTTCAAACCGTGTTTTGATGATGGAAACCTAGAAAATTTCCGAAATAGATATATCAACACATCTCTGAAAGTGGTCAATTAATAACTTTGAAAACAAAAACTCTATAGATTATTTGTTAGGACAATATACAAATAAAGAGATATAGAGTATGGCCTCAAACTTGAATAATTTTCATTTTTTTTTTGGGAACTTTCATATAAATCTATTGTGTTTATCTATTGGAAAATACACATTTATATAATTCAAATTGCGATTTTGAAAATCACGAATTCAATAAATGCCTTTTTTTAATTTCCTCAGATGACTTTTTTTGCACTTTGCATTATTATTAAATTCCAAAAAACTCAATAAAATGTTTCATTGATTCACATAAAAAACGAAAATATTTTTAACGAATGTTTTAATCAAATACAAAGGTTTATTGATTTTACTATTATTTAACTCATCAATGGCAAGTCATAGATCCGCTGGACGTTTTTTTAACCAAACTTTGCAGATACATACATATATAGAACCACGATTCAGTAGGAAATTTTAGTAATTTGTTTTGCCTTAAAGCGCCCTCTAGTGAAAATATCAGCAACCACAGTTGTAACTTTGACAGGATATAAATCCAAGACTGTTGAATATATTAAAAAAATTTTAACTTTTTATATAATTCTGTGGTTAACCGACTTTTAAATTTTTTGGAAAAATATTGCGATTTTTAAATTTATATTCCTGATATTATCACAGGAATTTCTTATATGTTTTTTGTGTGTAAAATATTTTACCTACAATTTTCATACTATATTATAATGCAATAAAATAGTGTTTTTGGCACTAATAGTAGTCTTAAATTTTAATGAATAAAAAAAACCAAACATGATTTGGCTTTAAAAGAAATAATTACATATTATGGACAAATTTAGCTGAGAGTGCATTTACAATACGCTCGAAATATAATACACCAGTTTAAATTTGATTTCGAGTGTAATGTAAGTGCACCTTGTTGAAATAATGGTTGTTTGGAAGACCAAATGCGACTTTAAGTGTCAAATTAAACTCTCGGCTAAATAAATAGGAAAAAGTTCGGCGAACGAAAATTCATTTCACCTTTAGACTTTTTCATTAAATTTGACACTGAACATCGCAGTAAATCGATTCAATAAATAAATATTTGTCAAAACTTGTCTACTTTTAATACCTCCGAATGCAAAAGCAAACTAGAATAAAATATCGTTTTTGCTCGAACTGTTCGGTGGGATGATAGAAATTATATTGGGCAATGATGCTTTTTAGGTTGATGTGTCATCATAAAAGAATATAATTAGTCTGTTAAGCAATTTAAAGAAAAAATGTGTATACTTTACATATTCTTTTAATAAAAATACAGATTTTGACACAAATATCCTTTAAACGAACAATTTGGTCAAAAAATGTTTTTATTGAATATTCGGCCAAATAGCAGAATCATGCAGAATACCGTATAGCGACCGAATATTCGTGATATCTGCTAAGAATTAAATTTTGAAATATAAACAAACAAAAGTTTGATATAAAAAAAAAATTTCCTCCAAACTTAGACTTTGGTACGCGTCTGCCATAATGTTCATATACGATCCAATTCACTAATTTCACCTGAGTTTTAAATTTAATGTTTCCCTAGTTGTTAGTCTTTTTTTACTAGTATTTGAACTTTAGCTTGTACTTTAAATGATTTTTATTTACAAAACGAAAACTAGTGTTTAATTAAATTAAAAAGTAAACCACCAAGTTCTGAGGCATTGTAAATTTAGTCAAAGTTCGGCAACGAGTTCAGTTCGGACACTAAATACTTATTACATATTTACCTGTCTGTTAAATCATCATCGCCTTCTTCCATTGCTTGTTGTAAATCTGCAATGCGTTGTAGAGCTAAACGCAAATCATTCTTCAAAGCTGCTGCCTCAGATTCCACTTGCTCAACTTTCTTTTCTAAATCTTTGCGTTTCGTGACGGACTCCTGTTCCTTACCGGATACAACATGGAATTCTTCACGAAGTTCGCGTAAACATTTTTGGGATTTTTTGAGGCTTTCTTGTGCTTGAAACTCCCGAACTTTAGTTTGCGAAACTTCGTTTTGCAATCTTTCTAAGGTTTCCTTGTGACGATTCACTTGTACCTCTAATCGAGCTCGTGTTGCCTGTTCTAGCTCCAATCGTGATTCCAATTCTTTGGAACGTAACTCCAAGCTAAACACGGAAATTTCGTATTATATTTTCTGCAAATTGAAAATCACGATAATTATACGACTTCTATCCACTTACCGTTTTGACATCATAGCAACTGAAGGGTCGGCCAGATTTTCAACATTTTCCAATCTATGTTGCAAGTCCGTGATCTGTTCTTTGAGATTGTTGCGTTCCGCTTCTAATTCGGATAGTTTAAATTCATATTCCGAAGCTGCAATTTGTTCTGTGTTCAGCTGTTTAACAGCCGCACTATACTTCTTCATTAATTCGGCCAATTCCTCTTCGTTTTCTTCGATTTGGGCCTGCAATTCGCCTCGGTCACGTTGGGCGGCATTTGCACGATCTTCAGCTTCGTTACGCGCTCTGTTTGATTCCTCGTACATGACTTGTATTTCAGCCAAATCGGCCTCGGCAGTTTGGCGAGCCTTCATGGCTAAAGTTCGTGCCGATTCTGCATCTTCTAATTGATTGCGCAGTTGACGTATTAGAGTCTTACCAGGTGTGTCGGCCTTAAGTCTTTCCAATTGGGCATGAGCATCCTTAAGCAGTGCTTTGTATTTACGTATATCTCGTCTCAACTTTTGATTAGCTGTCTCTTCAGCCTGTCGATCAACACGATCTTGGTCCTCCATTGATGAAAGACGCCGTTCCAGTTCGTGTTTTTCGCGCAATAACAACGTTCTTTCCTCATGTTCAGTCTCCAGTTGGCATTCGAGGGCTAATAATGAAAAAAAAGTTGAAAGGTTTGCTTTAAGCAGCAGAAAAACATTTAATTTACTAACCTTTGATTTTCTTATATGCACTGCCTCGAGCTTCTTCCAACTCTTCATCTCTTTGCTGTGCCTCTCTTCGTGCCTCTTTTCGCATTGTTTCGAGAGTCATTTCCAATCGCAGTTTGGCTTGTTCCAACAGCTGAACCTGACCAGCCATTTCATCCAATTCCTCTTCTTGTTCCTTGACTCGTCTATCCAATTCATTTTTAGAACGTCTCAACTGTGCAATCTCTTCTTCGGTACCGCCTCCAAACGTCATTTCTTCTAATTCACGTTGTAATGATGCCAACTTCTCTTCCTTGAGATCGAGCTCAAGACGAGTGTCCTATAAAAAACAACAACAAGTCCATTAGGATTTTTTATTTTGATGATGTATTTTTTTTGGAACCCGGGGAAACTTATAATAATATAGGGTTACAACTTTTTTTTGCTAAATTTCAGCTAGTAATGAGGAATAATGTATTAATAATAGAAATCGCTTTTTCAGGCCATAAATTACATTTCCTTAAAATGAATTTTTTCAAGTTTTTAACATTAAAATTGTACTAGTTGAACAATAATACTGCACAACATATTTTAAATAAGTTTTTACTTATTGTGCTCGTTACTTTGCGAATTTTGATGTCTATATCGCGAAACAACGCTTTAATTTGTTTTATCAAAATCCGCGAAACACGTCAAATTTGAAAACGTCTGTGTCATTTAAGATGGATATGCATCTTTATTGTCTAATAACGTTAAAATTTTAGCTATATATATATTTTTAGTTTTATGAAACAAAAAGAAGATTATGCGAAAACCTTTTTGAAAACCGCGAAAAAATAAAACTGCGGTACTTTATATTTTTATGAACTAATATATGAGTCTTAATACAGTTTTATCCGCCAAGTGGGCCCCTATAATTATATAAGTTTGCATTAGTATAGTTTTAATTTGATAATATCAGATTAAATTACTTTCGATAGCGGTATAAATTTATATCTGAACAGATAGTAATATATACAAAATAAGCTATAGTTGTATCAGGTTTTTGATTTTAAAAATTCATTAAAATCCGAAATTTTTGCAGAAATAATAACCGTCAAATACGGGGTTTGCTTCAACGTCATTAATCTATTTAGACTTTAGCCACTTGCAAAAAGTTTACAACTTTAAAAATTGTAGCAAATTCTCTTGAAATTACCTAAAAAATAAGTTGTTTGAGAAACAAACTTTGAAAATGAAGATACAATGAAAATGAGGATTTTATGGAATTTAGTAGCTTACACCATTGAATAACAAACACATAAAAACTTTGAACTTAATTTAGCTTTTCACATTGAAAAAAATCTAAAACTAAGTTAAAAACTCCTAATGTTGCAAATGAAACAAGATATTTTTTAGCGTTCCTAAATCTTTTGTGTATAAGGTGTAGAAATTGAAAAACCAGAAAGAAATCCATTCAAAGGACAAGACTTTGGGTAAATTTTGTGTTTAAAATTATACACAAAATGATATAGACAACTAATAGTACTATTGTATTGAGGTAAAACATATTTATAACCAAAATATGATAGACAAATTTTCTAGTGTGACCTGCATGGGGTAATATACAATTTTATCCAAAACTAAATTGTGTTTTTTGAAATATGATATAATATCTAAATATATATTATTTTGTATTTTATATTATTTTGTATAACGTCATTATGAATTCGATTAGTTTTAGCGTTTTCTAAATGCAATATACAATTATATATTGAGCGAGATGCGGTAAGACGCAACTATATTTGACATTATATTAAAATTTTTCGACGAAATTAATTTTATATATGCATTTATATAATACACTGGCAAACAAAAACTTAGAAGTATATATACAACCAGTGTCGCCAGTGGGTTTTTTAAAAAATACCTACACTAAGCAATAAAAATCCCTTTTCTCCCTACATTGTCGAATTTTTCCCCCTACAAAAATCGCTAACGAAATTTTTTAAATTTTTATAAACTAAATATGCTTTGAAATTTTCATACTTTCGACGACAATTCCAATTATTTTCAAAAATTAATATCCAAATGCTACTATGGAAAATTTGTTCGAAAATTATTTGAAAATAGAAATTTGTTAAATTTGCCAAAATATTTTTTAGAATAGATTTAAAATTGTCAATATTTGCCAAAACAAAAATCATGCCAGCTATCAAAAAGTTTTCATACCAGCGGTTTCTATTTCATTTTTATTTGGTGCCATCAAAAATTGTATTGCGTTTCGTCGGTGAAATTTAAAATTTGTGTTTCATAGGTGGGAAGCTGTTTATACAATGCTGCACAACAACTTCCAAAGGATTACTTTCTAAATATCATGCAAAGAGATTGTTAGTTAAAAAACAAACAATCATCTATTAAAATTACAAATTATAAGAAACCAATTTTTTCTACGGAAATATCTCTCAAAATATAATCATTTTACAAAACAATGTAGAAATAGCTGTTTTTCAAAAGATTTGCATTATTTGGAAAAAGTACCTACATTTTGACTAATTTGAAATATATGTCCCTTTTCCCCTACGACGTTATTTTGAAGGCAACAAAACCTACATGTAGGGATTTTCCCCTACTTCTGGCAACACTGTATACAACAATGAATTATTATTTTATGCAAACGTTTTAAGTCGGGAAATTAAAAATTTATAACCATCCAAAAAACTACGTATTTTTATTCGTGAACTCAGAAGTTTCAGATTTTGCATTTTGCAGACAAACTAAAAGGCAAATATTCTATATAAATTGCCTGACACTTACAAGGAAGCTTTTCTGATATGTTCTCTGTGAACTTAATAAAATTCGGATATGTGAATAAGGAGCGAAAAAACATGCTAAACGTATTTTTCAGCCGCCCAATCCCATGTTTTGTGGTTTAAAAGTGGCGGTGAAATTTAACACATCTTTGTATGAAAATATGTATAAAGTTTGGGAAATTCAGACTTATTTAAAAACAGTGTTAAAATATTCGAGAAAACACACATTTTGAAAGACATTTTGACACTATGTCGTGGACCCAAATTGCCACTTATTTCCATTATTTTAAATATTGGTGAACAAATTATTCACTATTTTTTCCCCTTTTTCATATATCCGACTTTTTTAAGATCGGAGAGAGTCCATCGGGGCTATACACCATGTCTTGTATTAACAAATTCGTAAATTTTCCAAGGAAGCGTTTAAGCTCACTAGTGCGATTGTAGTCTGAAAGAAATAATGATAAAGAAAAATATGCAATTGGAAAATTTAAAAATATACCTGACATCGCCCAGGCCATATTTGAACTAAATTATGTATTTCCAATTCATTTTTATTTTTATTTTGGACAATTTCAGATGCTTTTCAAGCGTTCTTGTGTGTTTACCCTTCATTTTTAACTTTTTCGTCAATAATTACAAATTTCTTTGATCAATTTTTTAAATAAAACCAATTTAAATTGTTTAAAAAAACATCGTTATAACACAAAGACTAGTTTAGCTGCTTAATTTTAAAAAGTCGCATTTCAAAGGGCGCCCATCGAAATTTGTTTACTTTTAATTTATAACGAGCTTCCAACCTCCGTATATTTCCAAAAATAAAGCAAATCAAACATATTAGCTAGGTTGATACTAGTATTTCGATCTGGCTAAAGATCTCATCAGAGCGCGAAGTTTTAGAAAAGCTAGAGCCTCCATAATAGGCAGAACTTCAACAAAAAACCTATTAATCATTAATTTTGGTCCATTCTTGTCTTCTTAGTAATCAAGCACGTGGTTAGTTAGGGTTTTTGGATTTTGAAATATATAAATATCGTAAAAAAATATATATAGTAAATAATACTGAAAACTATGTTACCAGATGCGTTCGTAGCAAACCAAATTAAAATAAAAAGATTACACTGAGAGTAAAGTATGTATCAACTTTTGAAATGACACACTACGGCACACGTAAACTTGAGATTTTTTTTTCAATTTAACAAATTTTGTTTTAATTTTAGAGATTTTTTCGAATTTTGGCATCTTTTTTAATGTTGGCAATTTTTTTAAATTTTTGCAAATTTGGGGATTGTTTTTTAAATTTTGGCAATTGTTTTTCATATTTGACGGTTTTTCAAATGTTTTCGATTTTTTGAAAATGATAGCCGCCAATTTGCAGGTGTTTTCTAATGAAATTTAGGATTCGAACCATATAATTCTGAACTATCATATGCATTTCCTATTTGATCCAAGTCAAAAATAAATATTTTTATATTAAATTTATCGATAACATTGTTACTTCCTAACGAAATTTATTATATTTCAATTTGTCAAATGCTGTCCATTTAAGAAATGGGTTGATCAAACAGTCGTTTATAAATTGGTTTAGCATTGTAAAGAGCTTAAGAGCTAAAAGTTATCGAGAGTTTTTAAATAATTTATGAATGCTAACATTTTGTTAATTTTGCTTTAATTGACGCAGCAATTTTTTTTTTTTAGAAAAGTATGTACATGTTTTTTTTTTTAACAAACGCTGATCAAAAAGTGTATTAATAACAGCATCAGCTACTACACAATTATAATTTCGTTGACTTAGTGCTTCAACTGCGACTTTAATGGGAATTATAACTTCAACTAACATCTCCAGGACTGGGACAAGTTAACCCTCAAACCGGCCTAAGCTTTTTTCAATGACGGCACAACAAATAAACAATAGCTCTGTTCGACCTTCGTTACCGCGTTACCCAATTTTACCACAAAGCGTTTCTATTGTCAAATTGTTGCTTGGGTAAATTGGGTTCCAGCGGGAACGACGTAGAACAGACCTAACTTGTTCTTCTGGCAAATTTTTTTTGGTGCGTCCTTTAAGTGATATAGGCCAACATAAGTTTAGATTGAATCTCAAAAACTAATTCATAAAAATGAACATGTTTAGGCATAAATTGTTCATTACCAAGAATTACTTTTACCAAGATATAACTACAATCCAAAACGTACACCTTTTGTATTTTTACTTAAGAAGATATGTCGATTTTAGTTTTTTTTGGAAAATGCGAAATTGGGAGAAAAAGCACCTTAACTTAAGTATATATTGTTCAAACTTAAAGGCTTTGGTACATGTACCAAATACGTTTTCATGTTAAGGCGATGTTCTCTAGAGGTATCCTGTGTGCCCTTAGATCAAAAATTAGAGCTTTTTTTAAATCCTTATGCTTCAATCTCACTTTGCATTTCTAGTCAAAATAATTATGTGTTTATGATTTTTGATTTTGATTTTTATATTGATTTCAAAATATTTATTTTTTGTAATTTTGCTAAATTTGAACTTTAACACTTTCTCGCTTCCAAACTGTGCACTGCACACAAAAAACTACTTCACATTATATTTTTTAAACATAGTTTTCTATTGAAATAGCATAATTTCTTATTATAAAACACTCAATTGGCGCATATATGGCCAATTTAAGAAACCCCGCCTGGAGACGGGATTGCCATTTAGAGGGTAAATTTTGCTAAGTCAAATTATCAGCATTTCTTGCCTTTAAAATTAATAAATCATAGCCAAATAAAAACTCTATGAATAGGGCTAGAGGCTAGACCGGTGGCATCATTGGACCGTACTTTTTCAACGACAAAGACGAAGGCACTGAGAATGACGAGCGCTACCGTGCGATGATTACAATTTTTTTTTGCCGAAAATGGAAAAGCTGGACTTGGGTGATATGTGGTTTCAATAAGACGGTGCCACATGCCACACAGCACACAAAACAATTACCCAATTGAGAGACAAGTTTAGTGAACAGTTTATTTCACGTTTGGGGTCGGTCAATTGAACCCTAGATCGTGCGATTTAACGTATTTAGACTATTTTTTGTGGGGCTATGTTAAGGCTCATGTCTATAGGGACAAGTCCGCAACGGTTGACGCACTGTTAGTCAATATTGAAGAATTTATTCGTGAGATAAAGGCCGATATGTTGGAGAGAGTGTGCCAAAATTGGACCCAGCGTATGAAGCATTTGAGGCTTAGCTGAGGTCAACATTTACATGAAATCATCTTTAAACATTGAATTATATACATAGATCGTTCTATCGACTCAAATAAAGATTTCATACATTTCTCTAAATTTTATGTGTTTTTTTTTAATCAAATCCGAAAGCTCTTAAAAAATCACCCTATATGATCAGCTATATCCATATATGATGATATACAAGCCCATATATGATCATTAGGGCTCGGAAGGTAATACATTTATATTTTGTGTTTTATGTACATAAAATATGTATTTAAAATCGTAAAATATGTACTTAAAATTAAAAAATTGATTTTTTTCAACTTTTTAAATATCGGTTTTAAAAATTTTTGTTTTAAAAAGTGTTTACAAAATTAAAAATTACGAATAAACATCGTCAGAAAATTAGTAACTACATTTTTCTGCTATTCTTATTTTCGTTATAAAATAAATATGTATAAACTTAAAAAATATTTTATATATAAATTGTGTAAAATTTATTTTTTGTAAGACATTAACAAAAATGTCTTATTTTTAAGACATTTTTGCATTGTGATGCAAAGTATGCTTTTATATCAAAATATGCAACTGAAAAAAATCCAAAATATGTATTTATAGCAAAATATGCAAAAATATTAATTTATAGCAAAATATGCAAAAACATGCATTTAGAGCAAAATATGCATTAACAAATCGATGCCATTCTGTTGCAAATATAATTGGTTAACATGGTTTTGCAGCTAACGACAACAAACATATATGTATTTACATGAAGTTCAGAGCCCTAATGATCATATAGTATGTATGTTCTTATATACCACTTCTAATTTATTTTTTTGTAATATGTAAAAAAAATCTAAAAATCGGCCATAGAAAGGACCAACTTTAAAAGGCCGTAAAAAAAAATTTTCAAAACCCTTTGGAAGTTTTTATCTACATATAGTCTACTTTCACGTTAGTTTTATTCGGGATACACCCGGTGACCCTAATTTTTTTGCATAGCGGTATTATTGCCTTTTGCGCCATTCATTTCTTCACATTATAATGCCGAAGATGTCTATTATAGGGAGTTTAGACTGAAAATGTTATCTTGTAAAAAGCAGATTAACTGCCGAATTTCATTGCCAACATATGTAGGTAATCCGCTTTTTACTAGATTAACTTTTCAGTCTAAATTTACTACTAATAGTTTCTGAACAACAAAAGTTGTTATCAGGCCTTTTAAATCAAGTAGCTAGACTTGGACAATCTAGTTCGTTTGAGTGAGCGCTCTTTCTAGTTCAATTAACCTGAATAAACTAGGTCGCTCTTCTAGATCTTGATCTTTGACAATTTCGTTCAATCGTTCGTTTTAGATCGCTTGTTTGATAATTTTTAAGCGAACTATTCATATTTGATGCTGCTTTTACGCTGCTATTAAGTAATAACGATAAAAACTTAAAATTTTAATAATAAAAATATAAAAAATATTTAATAATAAAGAATTACGAGATTTGAATTTAAAAACTAGGTACCAGTTGGAAAAACCGATTAAAGAGATATAACATTTTGCCATGAGTAAAAAGAACGAAATAAAAGATTGAACTAGAAAAGCGAAAATGAAGTATTTCGTTCTCGAACTACCGATTGCAAAATTATTATATTCGTTTATAGAACATTTGTTTTGAAATTGAAGTAATGCGCGAAAATGTTTCAGCTTTTCTACTCATTACAGTCACTACTATTTCTCTGACCACAACTGTGTGTATTTCCACAATACGTGGAAAAACATAACAGTACTTCGTCAGGTAGTTGTAACTCTTGAAAACAAGAAAAAGAAAGAAGAAATCAGTAAAACATACTTGCAACAGCGTAGCACATGAAGTATAACGGAGACTCATATTTATATGGATAGTGATCGGCAACCAGTCAATAATAAAGCTGATCTAATTTATTTACACATAATATCCAACAATAACTTGTATGTTATATAGATACTACATTTTATGTTGTTACGATATGTTCCCATCCACAAGAATATTTCAATAAATCGCGGAACTCAAATTTTTAATACATATATGTATATGTAATTGGAAAAGCACTTTTTATTCAATTCACTTATTCTCTGCTTTTTTCTTTTTTTTATCATATATATGTATGTATGACTTATTTTTATATAAAAGCTACTGCTTTGGTAATTTTTTATCTTTAATAAAAAAATAATTCTTTTTATTTCACGCACTTTGCAGAAGTTTAACCAACAACAAAACGTAAGGAATGCTAGTGGAAGAATGAGAATTAACTATCGTAAATAAGAATTCCAAACCAACAGCAATTGTAATACTACAATAAAATTAAAAAAGAACGATAGAAAGAGAGAACGAAAGAATGGAGCATATAAGGAGTGAGATCAGTCAAACCAGTGCACACATTTTACCTTCTAAGTTCTTTAACATGCTTCAAATCCAAGATATATTTATATAGGTAATCTTACTAGAACAACAACTACAACAAACAACTACAAACAATACAAAAACAACAGGCATTTTGTTGTTGGGTACAGTCCAGTAAGATGTCAAAACCATGTAAGAAATGTCAAAATCAGGTAAGAGGAAGATAAACTACTAAGCTACTAAAACTACCTATATAAATATATCTTGATTTGAAGCAAGATATATTTATATAGGTAGTTTTAGTAGCTTAGTAGTTTATCTTCCTCTTACCTGATTTTGACATTTCTTACATGGTTTTGACATCTTACTGTACTGTACCCAACAACAAAATGCCTGTTGTTTTTGTATTGTTTGTAGTTGTTTGTTGTAGTTGTTGTTCTAGTAATATTACATATATAAATATATCTTGCTTCAAATTAAATATTTTGGAAATATGTATATACATATGTATGTATACTTAAATTGTGTGAAAAAGGTATCAATCAAATTGTACGCTTACAGCAATCGATAAAAAATTTAAAGTTTCACGCAATGCGGGGTTTAGCGTTGTTTAAACGAATTTCATACTATTTATGGAAGCGAGCGGACCGATATAAAAAAAGCTATTTCAGAACCAAATAAGGCTATGAAAATATTGGGTCTTTCGAAGAAAAATCCTAGCCTGTCAAACAGAATGTCAGCTGTAAAAGAGAACTTTTCAGAGTTTTTAATCAGAAAAGTTAAAATAGGGAAAGGTTTAAACCATATAAAGTGCCCAGCCAAAATTCCAGGATAAATGTGTCGTAATATTGTAACAAAATATGATTGATATATATGTATATATATATATTATGGATGAGGAAGCCCACATAAGTACTTGAAACCACAGCTCTTGCACATCATGGTTGTTCAATCGATGAACGAAAAAGTCAGTAATCAGGGCTCTATAGCGGTCACCATTAACTGTAACATCGTTTTTAAAGAAGTACAGACCAATGATTCCACCAGGCCATAAAGCACACCAGTCAGTTTTTCTGGATGTAACGGTGTCTCAACATACACTTGAGGATAATCATCACTCCAAATATGGTAGTTTTGTTTATTGACGTATTCATTTAACCAAAAGTGAGCTTCATCGCTAAAAAAAATTCGCTTATGAAAATCGGGATCAACGGCAATCTTGTTTTGGGCCCATTCTCCAATCTACGCCTTGCTAGGGGATCATGTGGCTTCAATTGACGAAGCCACACGATTGGATTTTGTAAGCATGCAAACCAAGATGTTTCCGCATAATCTTCCATAAAATTAATGGACACATATCCAATTCCTGTGCACGATGGCGGATAGACTGATTGGGGTCTTCCTCTACGCTACGCTCTACAGCAGCAATGACTTCTTCTGTACGCACTGTACGACGTCTTAGAGTAAACATGGTCCATAGTTAATCGAATTAATTGCTATGATGGACGATTATGTTGGCCGTAAAATGGACGTAGTGCGCGATACGTATTTCGAACAGAACCATGATTTTCAAAATAAATTTGCACAATTTGGAAGCGTTGTTCAGGCGTCAGTCATGTTGAAATGCCAAACCAAACTAAACATAAATCACTTGACAGCTGACAAAATGGCCGTCAGTTAAAGAAGTGTTGTCAACTTAAAGTTCTATACCTGTATAAAAAACACCCTTTATAAAGTTGTTTATCCAAAGGAGTTTTTTTTATTCAAAAACTCTTAAAAAAACGCACACAAAATATATTGCTTAAATATTAAACCTCTTTGTGATTTTTTTTTAATTGTTTAAAAAAAATATACGAACTTTAATCACACGTTTGTGCGATGAACTGGGTTCATATTAGTTCTCGGTTATTTCAAATTAATTTGAACATCCAGAGGTTTTGGTAACAATTTCAATGTAACAAACATCGTTAATGTAACATGTTAATATGAACTTGCTTAAGATGAAGATTTACAATTTTTTATACAAATTTTATACAAATATTTAGTGGACAAATATCAGGGATGGCAGGCAATACCGCTAAAATACCGTCATCGATTCAAAACCCTTCAACTGGCTATCGTTATCCGTAAAATACAGTTACCGAAATAATTGAAATACCGTTATCCGTAAAATACCGTTACCGATATAAATAAAATATCAATATCCTTAAAATACCGTTACTAAAATACCGTTACCGAAATAATCCGAAAATATCTGGAAAAAATCGCTGTAAATAGATATATTATCCTATTTTATCCGATTATACGGGTCGAATAATTATTTGAGTATTAAATTATTTGTTTTGACATTAACCGAAATATATGCGATTAATCGGTTAAACGATTAACCGGATTGGAAACACTAGTCTTTCCACAGCAAGAAGGTCACTAAAAAAAACAATAAAAGCCTTAATGGCGGAAATTCCTGAAAAATTAAAAATACTAATAAAAAGCAAATAAATTTTCAGTTTTCCTTATAAGATGTCTATTTGTATAAAATATTATTCGATAAACCGTTATTTTTATTTAAATTGATTGATAAGATCTACAGTTATACTGTTTTATTCATGCACTAGTTTGACTAATCTCACTCCTTAGTAGTAAAACAACGACAGCAACAAGATATGGAAAAGAAATCACAACAAGAAGTCACTATCTATGTATTAGTGTTTCCACATATTCGACCTAGGCGGTTAACCGGTTAGGGCATTATTCGAAAAATAGCTAAAATGGATTAACCGGCATTTGTCATTAAATGGCAATTTTCCAATTATTTTAAAAATAATATTTTTTTTGGTTCACAAAAACCATTTTTGCAAATTTTTTTAGACTTTTCGCCAAACATTTTGTAAAATATAGTTGAAACAGAAATTTTGTGCATACAAAAAATTTAAAATGTATATTTTTTATATGTTTGTAAAAAGTAAATTTCGGAACATTTTCCTTTAAAGCAATGAACATTTTAAACTTTTAAGTTCATTCTTATTTCCAACTGTAAATTTCTTCATTAATCTTTTTTATTAAAAAATATAACCTATTACAAAAACCTATTTTTAAGCAATTGTTGCAATTATCCAATTTTTGTGCCAATTTTGCTTTTTTTGTACAATTTTTATTTTTTTTTTGCCATCTTAAACTTACCCTGTTTATCAAATATATATTCAGTGGAAATCTTCTGAGTTACAGAGTTTATCTTTTAAAAATATCTAAGAATCTAAAGTGTTACCATTTTCAAAATATGCAAATTCTGAAGAACGGTTTGTAGAACAAATTATTTTTTTATAACCCGTTCCACTATAGGTTTTAACAATAATGATTTTTGTTTGAAATTGTCCCAAAATCAACACGTTGGTAGAACAGGTAAACACTGAAAAGTCAGTAAAGTCAATAAAAAATGTTGTGTCAGCAACATTTTAGTCAGGAGGGTGCTTGCACAAAAAAATTGCTAATATCAGCAAAATCTTGCTGAAAATCAGATATCAAGTTTGACAACTCTTGAACTGAAAAAAATGACAAAATTTAAAAAACGATGCTAAATAAAAGTAAATCATTTGAATGTAATGTAAATCATTCGTAATATGAGCTTTAGCTCGAATTTTATAAAAATATACTCTCTAAATTTAAATGTTTTCCTAATTTACAAAATTTTTCAGTAAAATTTTACAAAAAAAAACATAATATTAATTAAAATGAAAAAATTAAAAATTTTATAATAAAATTTTGAAAATCATAAAAACGTAAGCAATTTTGTGTGAAATAACTGCAAAATAGGTAGGAAAAATATGGCTAGGGAAATATAATGTCTAAATCTTCCGGCTAGATCACTCTAGCCATTTGGTTATGGTCAGATCAAAATTAACATTTCTAGATCTAGCCGGGAAATGGCTAAATTGTATTATCTGTATCCCTAAATTCAACAATGTGTTTTTAGTTAAGTCAGAGCTGAAATCTTTCATAGATAGACCCAAATTTACTTTACAGGTAAAATGACCGTTACTTCAAAAAATCCCTGCAAACAGTAAAATGTTGAATATTTTTTTAACACCATTTCTTAATTCTCAGACTTTTTAATAATTTATAAGGAAACCCTTTGACTTTTATTACTGCTTAAAACCCAATAAATTTAAAGAACAATTAAAATCTGCTGAATATAAATATTTTTACATACAATACGTGACGGTTAAAAAAATAAGACAAACGTTTTTTTAAATGCGCACAAAAACTAACTAAAATTGAATTTACACTTCCACGAAATATAGTCTAAACTTAAGTTAAATCCAGTTACAAATTACCCGTGTTTGCATAATGAAATTTGGCAGGCAAACTTTATTTGGATTTTACAACGACAACATTTTGTAAACAAAACAAAAAAAAAATAACCTCAAATTGAAAATTTGTCTAAAAAGTTAAAAATTTACTGGCGGAATACAAAATTTGCAGCCAATATGAAAGAACAACATTAGTTTTGATGAAAAATTAAGTAACTGGAAGCTAAATTTAATTTTTCTTTTAATAAAATGTCCCATTTTATTTGGTTTAACACTCATATTTTTTAGTTTTCTGAAATTAAATATATTTTATTCATTTGATTACATTTTTCCCTTCCCTAAATAGGGGAAAACAGTGTTGTATCGCAACAACCTAATTTTAAATGTAATTAAACTTAACAGATTGTCCGACAATCTAGAAAAGCTGCATTTACATTACCTAGAAAACGGTTTAAACTAGATTTCGAAATCTAGTTCGCGTATCATTTTATACACAACCATATGATCGAAATCTAGTTAAACCGGATTTGGATGGTAAATGTAAATGCAGCTTTATGAATTCGTCTGGGAAATCTAGTTTGAAATGACGTTTTATAACCAGAGTTTCGAAAAAATTCGGTTTTAACGACATTTCGGGTATAATGTAAATTCAATATAAATTAAAATGACGGGCTAAACATTTTCGGAAAGTTTCTTATGATTTTTAATCAAGAGGTCGCAAACGAGCCTTGCCATAATGTTATTAACTTGATTCGATTTTATTGTAAATCTAAATTCACTTAAAATAATTTAAAAAAAAAAAAAAATTATTAATATTCCCAAAATATTTTTCGAATGCCCAAAAAAATCCCCTGTCCCCAATTGAAAATTTTTGTCCCCAAGACAACTTGACAAAAACTTATATTTACCACGAAAATTTAACAAAAACGCAACATTTAAATAAAAATTTTTAGACTATTATTCACAGCATATTTTTTTTTTTTATAGTAATTTAGCAGATTTTTAGCATAATAAATACCACTTTTTTAACTTTTTGCTTGGCAGATTTTTATCATATTTTTCTTTTCTGACGATTTAGCAGATTTTAGCATATTTTTTTTGTGACTTTGCACAAATATTGCTAAATATTGTTATTTATTTACTAGACTAGATTCTAGAACACTAACATTCTCATAAAATTGATAATGTTATCAGCGTTGCCAGATTTGTTGAGCATAAAAATGTCATAGTTTCCAGTAAAAATTGTTATAATATTTTAAAAATCGTCAAAACAAATAATATTTGTTATAAGTGAGATAAAGTTTAAATAAAAAATAAAGAACAATAATGTAATTCACATTTCAATTGTTAATGTACTACACTTTTCTGCGGTCTAAACTTCGAAAATCATGAAATTCTACATAATTCTGTGAACACCATTTCAGAAGCACAATTTTTAAACCTCAAAATTCTTTACAAAGATTGGAATTTCTTTAAAAATTATATTTTCTAGTGAATTTTATTTTCTATTCTATTTTCTTTAATTATTAAATGTGGACTTGAATTAACGAATTCAATTTATTGTTAAATTTAAATCGATATAGTTTAATGCAATAGATTCTGTAATTTTCATGTTTTTCATTTTGAGTTCATTTTTTAAACATAAAATATTTTTATTAAAAATTGTTTATTACTGCATGTTTTTCCTTTTTCAAATATACATAAATTGTGAAGTTTCAACTTGGAAGCTTCACTTTGGAACACTTTATTTATATAAATGAAATACCTGTATTTTAAGCACCTGATTTATTTTTGGATTTATTTTGAAGTTGTTTTTGGTCAACCTTTCAATATTTTCATAATATTCGAGCTTGAGGTCTGTTTCGCATGCTTTTTATAATTTAAAAAATAGTTTATTTTTATCTCAATCTTACACTAATTAAATTTTATAAAAATATAAAAAATGTAAGCCCAGAAATCAAATTAATCTAAACCTTACATGAATTTATAAAATAATCTTTTTTCAAAACTTTATTTCAAATCATATTAGCAAATAAATGTTAGATTTATATGAAATACGTCGCAGAACTTTTTTTTAGTTTTTTAATTATAATATAATTAAATTCTTATTATTGTTTTCTAACATTACTTGTTATCAGGATTGGCAAACACTAACATATTTATAACAAAAATTATCTAATATTCCCATGAGACAAAGTATTACAGAAGGCGATCAACTAGTATTTCAACTAAGGGGTGTTTTTATACAGGTATAGAACTTTAAGTTGGCAATACTTTTTTTTACTGGCGGACATTTTGTCAGATGTCAAATGATTTATGTTTAGTTTGGCATTACAACATGAATAGACTGACGCCTGAACAACGCTTCCAAATTGTGCAAATTTATTTTGAAAATCATAGTTCTGTTCGAAATACGTATCACGCACTACGTCCATTTTACGGCCAACATAATCGTCGATCCGAGCAAATAATTCGATTAACTATGAAAAGTATTCGCACTGCGTTTACTCTAAATGATAATATGCATCCACAGAGACGTCGTACAGTGCCTACAGAAGAAGTCATTGCTGCTGTAGAGAGTAGCGTAGAGGAAGACCACAATCAGTCTATCCGCCAACGTGCACAGGAATTGGATATGTGTCCATTCATTTTATGGAAGATTTTGCGGAAAGATCTTGGTTTGCGTGATTACAAAATCCAACTCGTGCAACAATTGAAGCCACACGATCACCTAGCAAGGCGTAGATTGGTGAATGGGCCCAAAACAAGATTGCCGTTGATCCTGATTTTCATAAGCGAATTTTGTTTAGCGATGAAGCTCACTTTTGGTTAAACTTTTGGTCAATAAACAAAACTGCCGTATTTGGAGTGATGAAAATCCTTAAGGAGGGGTTAAGGTATGTAATTTGTTTTGCATTTTTTTATTTTTTTAAATAAATGCTTAATATATATGTTAAGAATATTGTGTCAAGTCGATTGGAGCAAAATTGACGAAGTTACGAGTATTTTTATGTCAAGTATGTCAGTGTAGAGTATAAAATTTAGTGTAGCAGTAAATATTCTATCGAGCAGACGTATACGTGCGTTCCTATTCCTCTGTCATCGTTGAAATTGCAGCTTTTGGGGCAGCCAGTGTCTTCAATGAAGGTTCTTTTGCTTTACTAACCTTCATGCAAGACATCGGAATCAATAGTGGATAAAGTGCTCATGACTGGACGCGACCAATTGACTCCATACGTATAAGCAAAGCAGAGCAGGAAGCTGAGAGACATACTAAATAAGGCAGGATTCGTCGTAGACAGGAGCAAAAAGGTGCTTTAGACATCATGGATGATAGCTACATCCTTTATGGACCTGGCATTGATGATTCAGTGTGAGGTAAGCCGATCAAATTTACTTATAAACGTTTAATACCAGATTTTTTAGTGTTCAAAACTTTAAAGCGTTTTCCCACAACTCACGTTTTCAAAGTCGGTGCCCCTCATAACTTTAAAACTAAATTATAATGCCAGAAGATTATCTTTCGAATATAGTAAATTTCATGTCAAATTCATCTTTGTTTTATTCCATTTCAAAGTTCTACACCTCTATAAATAACACCCTTTACAGACGTATTAATTTTCAGTTTTTTTTTTTATTTTGATTTTCTTCTTATTTATTCATAAAAATAATGATGTATACAAATAAATTTCATAAAAAAAATATATATACCGTATTCACTGGTATCGAACCGTGGTCCTACGATTAATAGGCGAGACCCTAAGCCACTATGCCACGGCGGAATTTGTTTTCATCAGTAGTTGTTGCTAAATATACAAACAACACAGCAAATATTACTCGCCATCGTTTTGTAATAATTACTTTATGTTATATAGAGATATAAATATAACGCTCAATACATATAACTTTCTTTATACATATAATATAACTGTTTAATTCGAAAAGTAAAAATAAACTTTGTATTTTTTAATACACAATTTATAACTGTTTATTTCTACATTATTATTTTTTAGACTAGTGTTGCCATCAATACGATATATCTTACATATTAGTGTTTTATTTTTCCATAGATGTGATTTTCTTATGAATTTGATGTAGCCCCGAGTCTCGCCTATTAAGTGTCAAATTTAATAGGCGAGACAGGAATATTTGACAATGTTTAGGAGTTGTACACTTTGACCACTTTTTTCTCAAACTAGTTAAATTTCGAATATTGAAGTGCGTTGTACTAATGAGCTTCTTATTAATTCCAAAAAGGAATTTGTGTGCTAAAATTTATAGTGGCAATTCGTCTAAATTTTCCATTGCAAATCGACAAGAATTATAAAATAATTATCTAGTTTTTTTTAAACCTCCCGGAAAAATGTCATGGACATGACTAGCGTACTATAAGAAGATTCAGAATTTCATAGGTCACAAAAACGGCGATTATTTGAATTCTTCACGGGGTGCAGTTTACAATGTTTTTGATTCTGAAAAAGAACTTAGGTGGTGTTTCCAGATCACATTTTGCACCAGACGCACGAAATTACTATGCTAAATACATGCAATATAGTCAGTCATTCTTCTCATGAAGAATGTCTCGAGGAAAACCCTTATAAGTGTACGAAAGAAGACAAAAATTAATTATATAAGAATAAACGTGACAAAGCTATCGCTGAAATCAATAAGAAAGTCTAGCTGCAACATTCCCTTCCATCATCATCATCAATAAATAAATAAGTCACGAAAAGACAAAGTTTTGGCCTCCATCAACGAAAAATTATGTTCAAGAAAATCCTCCTCATTTGGAATAAAAAAAGTATTGACCTGAATGGCACTTGTGACAGATGGTTGAAATAGGGCATGTTCAGATTTGTGAGTGAATCTGGACGAAAATTGCTTTGGTTGGTTTGCTGTCATCGCACCATAAACTAATATTGAAATGTGTGCTGCGTCATACCATCAAATGATCCTGACACAAAGCCAATTGTAAGTAGATAGGCGTCAACGAACGTACACAGCTACTGTGTAAATTTTGACTTTAACACGACTTTTCCCGAAAAGCTTTTATAACACATATTTTAAATAAGTGGTAACACTGAAATGATACGTGAAATGGCCGCTATATAAAAGAATAACGTTACTCACTCACCCATTAACTGACTCAACATCGCCAGCCTATATCGCTGGAGCCAGGAACTTGAAATTTGGCATGGAGGTCCATCCTCCAGCGTTGACGTCCGCTAAGACGGGATTTTTGGAAATTCCTGCGGATAGGGGCAATAAGGATAAGTCTACCCCTTGGAGGCCTGACCAAACCAAAGCTGAAATTTTCAATATGTGTTCTTTTGGATATGACCCAAATCCCTGGCATGGTACTTTTTGAAATTTTGCCCAGAAATATGGTAAAATAGGGGCTAAAGCGAGGAACTTGAAGTTTGGTATGTGGGTATCTTATCACTAGAAGACATCTGTATTGACGGGATTTCTGGCAATTCGCTCGGGGAGGCGCAAAAAGTGAAAAAATATACCCCTTGACGGTCTAGCCAAACCGTTGATGCAAATAACTTGAAATTTGGTATGTGAGTTTCTAATCAGAAGTAGACATTTGAATAGTCGGATTTTGGAAATTACATTGGGGAGTGTAATTAAGGGTAAAAGTCTTCCCCTTGGCCGCCTGATCAAACCCCTTTGGGCCAGAAATTGTATGTCCAGGATCATGGTAAAAATAGGGGTTACATTATGTAAAATTAGACATCCCCTTAGAAGAGATTTTTGGAAATTCCTACGGGGAGGGCCAAAAGGGGTATATTCTTCCACTTAACGGCCTGGCAAAAGCTCTTAAGCCACGTACTTGAAATTTGGTGTGTGGGTCTTTATTGACTAAAAGTTTTAAATTTAAATCATATGTTCCTTGTAATACGAGTATGCCCTGCTAAGGATCTTTTAGAATTTTTACCAGGAACGTAATGAAAATGTTGGTGCATAGGCGAAAAAATAAAATTTGATTAGTTTGTTATTGCATCCCCTTAGACGGGATTTTTGGAAATTCCTACTAGGAATTGTGAAAAGTACCCCCACTGACGGCATGCCTATACCCTTTTAGTAAGAAACCTAAATATTTGTTTACTGTTGTATGGGATAATTCATTGATAAGTTATATTTTGGAATTTTGTTAATTTACCAAAATGCATTTCTGTGTTTTGTCCTCGTTGATTTTGACGCATTTTAAATGTGAATATTTGTTTTTATACTTACTGCTAACGATTGCTCTAGTGTGAATTTCTCAGTAATTAGTATATCTTTTTCTCGTGATAAACGATCCTTTGACTGGCGTTCTTGACGAGCGGTATCCTGAAAAGAAACAAAATACAAACGAACAATGTTAAAAGGGTAATGTAATGTTCCAATTTAATGGTGCATATTTTGATTTTAAATAATCTTAACATCATGTTTGAGATCTAATAAAATGTTCTTTAAAAAATGGTTAGTTTTATATTTAACCTTCTTACCATCCTGGGGTAGTTTCCGACCAAGCTGATTTAATTTTTAAATATTTCTTTAATTAATTAGGAAAAACAAAACATTATGTTTGAGAAAATTTTGTAATTTTGCATCAGAAAAACATAGTTTCAATAAAATATTAGCTTTTTTTAAAATGCTATTTAAAAACTTACACATTCCTTCCTCTGGGGCGATATTGACCCCGTTCTGTGCATGGATATATTTCATAACAAGAAAACTAAAAAATCGAATAGGAATGTACTATTGGAGTGTAAACATGATAGTAATAAAAAAAAATTGCAGTTATTTTATTTTTTTTGAGTTAACAACACGCATTTTCTTGTAAGTAGTATAAATATAAAGCGATTCCAGACTTTGGAATCGTGTGGCTGAGCCACAAAATCAGATATCATAATGAAAAAAATCCCATTTCAATACTTTAACATAATTGGCATACAAAGAAAATATTTCGTAACTGCTGCTTCTGATTAAGTTGGCACTTTTGGGATCATCCTTTAAACTCAAATAGCCACGCTGGATATACATACATACATACATACATATTGTACATCCTTAAACGTGTATAGAATTAAAAAATAATTTAAAAATAATTTGGAAAAATGATAAATAAAAAAAATATTCTAATAATAAATTTTATTTTTTATCATATATCGTTTTCGACTCATTCCTAAAATTGTTTTAAATTTCATTAAACATAATTTTCGAAAACTAGTTTTGACACTATTAAATTAAATATTAAATTTTTTTTTTACAAAATTTTAAGAAAACAAGCATTTTTTTTTTGCACAATTTTTTTGGGGTTTCTACTTTACTAAAAGTGTTCAGATAATTGACAAAAACTTTTTGTACACTTTTTGTGTTAAAAGTGAATTTTTTTACAAAACATATATATGATTTTTGGTTAATATTGTATTTTCAATTATTTGGTAAGCATATGTTTTGCCAAAACGAGTGTAAAAGAATATAGAAGTTTTGTAATAAAATAAAGAGCCTAAATACGTGTTTTGGCAAAACGCGTGTTTGAAATAACTTATGTATATATTAAAAAAAAAATATATTACTGAACAATATGTCATAGTTAAAATTTCTAACACTACAAAGAAAGTGGAAAGTTATTTTTTTTAACTTAAATAAAGTAAATATCCAACTTCAAAAATTTTCACAATTTGTACCATGAATCTAAGAACACAGAAATAATTTTTTCAAGTTTTTAAACATTATATTAAAATTAATATCATTTCAATCTTTATAACATTTTCGTTATTCGTGAAAAATACGACAAAACGCGCTGAGTGGATTTAATTTGCTATCTTAAGAATACATTATCTACAAACTGTACCCTATAAAAAAAGGTAGTAGTAAAATGTCTTGTAAATCAGGTATACTATTTTTCAGCAAATTTTTTGCTAAAATTATGTTTTCTGTTAAAATTTTAGTTATACTTATTCAGCACTTAACTGTTTTGAACTAATGTTTCAGTAATTCTTTACCAATGTTTTACTAATTTATTTTGCATGTCAAGATGTAGTAGAGACGTGAAAAATGATACTTAAACCATGGGAGATTTTTGTATCTGTTTTTCATACACAAAACAAAATTGTGGATTAAAATAACTTAAATTTTGTGTTGTCACCGGCTTGTGAAAGTAATTGTCTATTAATTAAATAAAAGAAAAAATAAAATATTTAAATTTAATAAAGATTAAATGTGTATTTGTAAACTGAATGATTAATGATGTAGTGTGGTCAATTTGCAAACAAATATACGTTCAGGTAGACAGCATAAAGCGAAAGACATGGACACACATCTTAGGTAGTTTTTTATGTTTCCTTTTTCTTATCGCAAAAAAGGGTTGTATATGTCATATTTTGTTATTTTTTCGTTTCGTTTCGTTTCTACGGCATTACTTACCACTGATGTAAGTAGTTAAGAGATATTTTTGTTTATGTTATATATAATTATTTCTATTTTGGTTTTAGATATTACATTAATTCATGTTGTTAATGTGGGAGTATGAAATTTTTAAATTTTATAGCGTATTGTGAATTCTTTTTAAAGGAATCACAAACATATGTTTATGATTTTTAGCAAAAAAATTAACTAAAGTGTAATTTTTCTACAAATTAAGTTTTTTCAGTCTACTACTATTCAGCAAAAATTTTGTTAACTTTCAGCAAGGGTTTTTTAAATTTTTAATCCACTAAATGTTAGCAAAACTTTTGCTAAATCTACTAAGTTTGTTGTTAAAAATCAGCTCGCTGATTTTCAGACTTTGCTGACATTTGCTGACTTTACTTTATTTTTTTTTATTACAAAATTTTATATGCAAGATTCGTAAAAAATACATATTTCACTGAATATCACATGTGTATAGTGCATGCTCGCACGTGTCATATACATTGTTGGACGATTCTTCAAAAAACATTTCATATCTTAACTAAAACAATATCTTTTTTAAAAATGGTCCAGCTCATGAAAGGACGTCGTTCGAATGCGAATATTCGTTTAGTATAAAATACATGTATTTCCTTGATTTTAATCAATAAAAATACAAAGAAGTGCTTATTTGTTAAATACCACGTAAATTAATGCTGGTAAATTCGGTTACTTTTCAATACTCAATACTACTCGATATTTTTAATTTGGATACTCGTTACTTTTATTGGTTTTTACATTTAAAAATCGATTTATTTTTTTTTTAAATTATACAAATTTTCACATTTATTTAAAATTAAAATTTTAAAAATATATTTTTAAACCTTTTTTCAAACAACCCTTGTATAAATATATATAAGTATATATGATACAATAAAACCAAACAAATTCTATCACTTTTATATATAATAATATATACCATCACATAAAATTCTATATTTATTTATTTAAGTCTATGGAGATAATCCGTGCAGACTATGAATAATTTTTTTTTTCTAATAGTCAAAGTAAATCCTTATTAATATTATAAAAATGACTGTTGGTTTGTTTGTGTGAGCATCACGTCCAAACGCCTGAACCGATTTTATTCAAATTTGACACATAGATAGTGGGCGGTCTGGAAGGAACTATAGGCTATATGAAATTTTTATATGATGGGCGTGGCACTTTTACGCCCACTTTTCCACTATTTTCGATATGGCTTTACCGATGCAATTGATATTTGGTACCCAGCAAGAGATGTCACAGATAAGCACTTTAAGTTATATCAAATTTAGATATTGTGGGCGTGGCACTTTTACGCCGATATCTTCACTATCTTCTATATGGCTGAACAGATTTTATTGAAATTTGGTACACAGATAGTGGGATGACTCATAAGCACTATTTGCTATAATAGATTAAGACATGGTGGACGTGGCAGTTTTACGCCCACTTTTTGTTATCTTTTATATGGCTTAAAGGATTTAAATTTTGGTATACAGATAGTGGGCAAACTGAAAAGTTATCCATCATCCCAAAAACTAGGTCTAAGGCACGCTAACAACGTAGCGGGCAACGCCCGCTAGTTATCATATAAAAATTATAATTTTTCTGTTAATTTAGAGAAAAATTTGTCATGATCTAAATCCGAACAAATAAAATCTCACACATAAATTTATAGATAAACGATAAAATTCACTATCAATTAGAAATATTAAAATATTTTAAAATAGACATACTAGAATTACTTATTTAATTTAAAGAATTTAAATATAAGATAATATCTCTCTTTACAATATCTAAACTTTTATTAAAATCAATTAACTGAAACAACATATTAAACTCATCGCAAGTTCTACGAAATGGATCAAAGTTTGCAAAATTAGATTAATGATATTTAATATTCAAAAATTCATAATTTCTTGAACAACGAAAGGGAATATTCATATTTTCTTTACTTAGCAGATATGGCGAATAAAGATTTCCATTCATCAACTTAAGCAAGAAGGACACATTCAGCATTTGTCTACGCGTTTTCAGCGTAGGTAATTTAATAAGTGCTAGGCGATGTTGATATGAGGCCAGATTAATATTTGGATTCCAATCCAAGCCGCGAAGGCAGAATAATAAAAATTGTTTTTGAACGGATTCAATAGAATTTGAATAGATAAGGTACTGAGGGTCCCACACGACAGAACCATATTCTAGAATCGGTCTGACAAGCGTTGTAAATAATTGTTTTGTAGTATATGGATCACGAAATTCTTTGCTCCAGCGTTTGATGAATCCAAGTACTCCAGTAGCTTTATTTATTGTTAAAGATATGTGAGATCTAAAGTCTTACTTTCTATCTAAATGGATGCCAAGATCGTTAAATGACTCCACTAACTCAATAGCAGCGTCATTCATCACGTAGCGACCATTAATTGGAGAGGATCTAAAAAATATCATGTCCTTGCATTTTTTAACATTAAGGCTCATTAAGTTTATTTTGCACCAAGTAGTAAAACGATTTATATCATTTGATCGTTGCAATTGTTGAATGAAAGATAAATTTTTACATCATCTGCATACATTAAAGTATTGGAATGCGTAATAACTGAAGGAAGATCATTTACAAATAATGTGAATAATAGTGGTCCGAGATGACTACCTTGTGGGACACCAGATAAAAGCTTGAAAGCTTTTAATATGTGCATTCGTTTACACCAAAATTTGCACAAATTTGTACTGGATTTTACTGAAATGCGTTCGCATACACATAAATTTGCAAAAGAGAGCATCTACTAAGAGAGTCAAGTGCCAGTTGTCAGTTGAACAAATTTTTGACAGTAAAATCCAGTAGAAAACAAAAACATATGATTAAATTAAGTAAACAAACAAAAATAAGCATACATTTAGTAATAAAAACATTTCAAAGAACAAAAGCTGAATTAAAAGTGCTGCAAAAACTAAAAATAATTATTTTCAACCTGAAACAAATTAAAGTAGTCAGTTACAATTATTATAGTAACAATTTATCAGTTTTCTAATATCTGTGTTAATTGTTTTTATTTACATTAATATATTAGAGATGTAAAGCTAATGAATATATGAATACTTCTTACTGCATATTATTCAGGGTACCGAATATCAAAAATCAAGTATTCATGTATTTTCGTATGTTATTTAACTAGAAACAAAATTAAAAGTGATGTACAAACTAAACAAGTCTAAAAGCTTCCACAAAAGTTTATTTAATAAATACAATTGCTACGAATTTATGATTATTAAATTGCAATGCATCAAGTACCAAAAACAATATATACTGGGTAGTCTAAATAACACATATTTTACAACACGAGCAGGTTTTGAGAGTTAAGTTTTCATGTTGCCCAAAATTTACTCATCTACTGGATTTTACTGGAAAAGTAAACGAATGCACCTAATGTCAAGTAGAAATATGTACAATTAAAAATTACATTATAAAAAAATTAACAATACGTTGTATTCCCGTAGGTTGCAGGGGGTTTCCATGGGAACTTAAGACGTAAAAACAACAATTACGGAAAAGCTTTAGACAAACTCGTTGACGGCGTTTAAGAACGTGATAACAAGCAGAACTTGAACAAAAAAACTATTAATCATCAATCGTTCTTCATTCAACTCAGTTTTGTCACAATTTTGTTATCGTTATAGATAGTGTTTTTGTTTACATGATATTTTTATTTTTTTTTTTTTTAGTTTTCTGGTGAACGTTAATAAAAGTGTTGGGCATTTTTAATAAATTTTTTAAAACATACATAAATATGAAAACTTTTACCTGCAAAGCTTGACATTCAGCATCGAATTTTCTTTGCTTTTTCTCCAACAAATTATTTCGTCCATTTTGCTCTTCCAGCAGCATACGTAAATCGTTCATTTCATTGGTCATTTTTTGTGCTTTACGTTTCCATTGACCAACAACTTGTCGCTGTTCCTCGACCTCTTCGTAGGCATCTGAAAGCTATACGAAGGATTAAGTAGCCAGCCAAAATTAAAATACCATAATTAGAAAAAATTTTCAGTAAATATATAGTAGGTACATACCTTCTTTTCCAATTGCTTTTTCAAACCAATTAATTGCTCCAGATCATGTTCGTGTTGTGTTTGCAAACGTCTTTTGGTAAATTCTAGTTCTTTAGCAACGCGTTCATATTTAAGTTTATATACACCAACGCCCTCGTCATTTTCAAGATCTTCTTCCTCCGAAATACCATTCAAATCGGATTTGGCACAAATCAATTCCATTTCCAGTTTTTCTGTGGATTCTTGCAGGTTCTTTACTTTGGTTTCTTTTTCTGATAGCTCTTTTTCAAGACGAAGTCGTTCTCCTGTTTCGGCTTCCAAGCGCTCTGTTGCCATATTGGCAGTAGAACGTTCTTCCGATAAATCAACTGTCATTTCGGATAACTGAAATAAAAAATAAAAACATTCAAATAAACATTTTCTATGATATTTGACATCTGGAATTTCTGAAAAATTTAAAGTTTATTCTAAAGAAAATCTTGAATACACATGACTACAAACATGTATGAATCATATGAAAATAGTTTTCATTTCAGCTGTTGGCCTTTTTCGTTTGGATGATTTAAAAATAAATATGTATTCCAAATATAATTTTTAGCTAAAAAAAAAAAAAAAAATAATACCAACAATATACAGTACCCCACCATTGACATTATGGTTTGTCTATTCTGTTTGTTCTAAATTGGTATTTGGGTCATTTCTACCTTTAAGCACTATTTTTAACTTATGTTAGGGGCAATTCACACGCTATCTACTATCCATCGATATCTACTATTTCCCAGTACTGATGATACGAATAGTCAAATTATAGTAAATTGTCTTTTGAAAAATCAATAGTAGGAAATAGTAGATATGGGTGGTGTGGATCAAGCTTAAATTTCGTTACAACAGGAATTCTATATTTGAGGGAACTTTTATAATTATTTTTTATTGACGCTTCGCAATGGTTATGAAATACAATTGTAATTCAAGTTCTCATTAACTTTTGGAAATACTGTTGGGTTAAAGCTAGTATGACCAAGTGACTTCACACATTATCGATTGCAACTCTATTTGTAAAATTTTAATACTTTCTTCCATTCCATAATTTAAGGGGAAAGTGCTGTCTGTATATAGAAACAGTTGCATCATGAAACGTTTCATTTTTCACTACCCTTTCAACGTTCTCTAAAAAAGTGTTTCTCTTAAATATTCGTCTATTAAGTCTGAAATTGCTTAGAAAAAACGTGTTGGCACCTTAAAACAAATAAAAAGGAGGGACCCCAAATTGGAAATAGTTAAAAAAAAAAAAAATGCTCTTGAGCCCAAACTGAATATGATTTTAAAAGTGTTAATTACTATTACATTAACATGTTGGGTATCTTTTGGCCACAGATATATCTTTTTTTTACACAACAATTTTTTTGTCCAAAATTTTAGTTTAAAAAAAAATGTAAAAAGTCGAAATTAAACACACGTAACTATTTTAAAGCCAATTTTGTGTTAAATATAATATTTTTACAGAGAAATATCATAAATATTTCATGCAGAATCATCTTAATCGCAGTTCGGTCATACATACTTTTGGTGCATTTTAAGTGCATTTATCTCTTACAGTCGTAACATGCAATCATATTGGATTTGGTGGACTTTGCTGATGTGTTTTTTTTGACATTTTATACAAAAATCTGAATCTTCGTCTGAAGACGATACATGTTTTTCTGCCGACTTTGATTTTTTTCTAAATACTTTTGTGGCTTTGGTTGTTTTTTTTTTTGTTTTTTTTTGTTTTTTTGATCAACTTTTTGCCCTTAAACGTTGCACTTTTTCTTCACGTGCACGTTTTTTACCTTTCGAATCTGCAATATATTTTGGTGAAGTGATGATTGGTAAAAAATGCTTTGACGCATGCCTCGTTGCTATAATTAATTTAAAATTTTACTTTCAACGCCAATGAAAAAATATACAAGACCATCTTTGGATAATGAAAATGCCTATCTTAGGGAATTTGAAGTAATTTTTAGAGAGTAACTTAAAGAAAAAACAGGTGGGAATTGCCAACCGTACAAAATAAAAATAGTGTTGGCAAACCATTGATATTTTTGTAAAACCCACCGTGTTAAAAATTACAAAGCATTCTCTTTTTTTAATATCCCGGGAAAAAATAATTATATATATTCATATATAATATATGTCATATATGACTTTGAATGAAGTCACATTACGGATAATATCATTATATACAAATTCACCTGATAATTTTTATTGAGATACTTTTTTATACGGTACTTGATAAGTTTCCAAATCTTACTCCATATATAACTAGATAAGCCATATAATAATAATCCAAATATATGTAGTGATCGATTTGATTATATATGGTCCCATGATAAGCCTTATTAAACTATATGTGACGCCATACTGAAAATATTTTCCTTATAATTTTATATAGCATTATATCATCCCATACATATTTTGGTTAAATATCAAATTAAGTTGTCTACAAGTTATGGCTTCACATATAACCATATTAATTTTATAACGAACTCATTTGCAAGTGATTTATTTTATATAATTTCAAATAAAAAAATGTGTACATTTTATAACACAATACCACTTAATTACATATTTTTTAAACACTAAATTTGTTTTTGATAATTTTTAATCATTTCGTTGTTTTATTTAAAAAAAATTTTACTCTTTAAAATTGTTGATTTCTAGAAATTTAAATTTTAAACTAAAATACTTTTGAGCATAACTTCAAGTTACTAAAAGCATACCGAATATCGGCTAAAATTTTATAAAATCTGATCTTTATATATAATTTAATGAATCGGATATGGACAAATCTTGGATAAATTTGTATCAAATTATATCAAATTTGATATAATTAGATGAATGTAGATGCCCAATTTTTCGGATTAATTTTTATGGGCTTATATATGGGAACTTCTCAAATGAGATACAATTTTATTAGACTCCATATTAAAATATGATGTAAAAGAATAAGACCGAACTGTATTGCTCCTTTTTAAATGTGTTTTATTATACAATTTTTTTAAAATTAATTGAATTTAAGATCGTTTAAACCAACGGTTGGCCACTGTTATAACCCAGCAAAAAGTAGTGCTTACCCAGAAGCGCTTCCGGAAGGCATTATTTAATTACGAAGCACTTCCAAAGCAAATATGGAAGGCATGATTTTTGTTCGCGATGTCCCACTTGATATGTCTCTTTTAAGCCGGTGATAAACGTTTCTTTCATGTGCTCTTAGAATCAATGAATTCATGCCTTCTTAGGCAATAAGAAACGCTTTTTTGCATTTTGACAACATTAATGCTTCACTGTATGCATTCTTTATTGCTTCTTTGTAAGCACTATTCACTGCTTCAAAGAAGGCATTTTGGGAAGCACAATAGAATGCCTTCCCTAATTGATTTATTGTATATACAAATGTAGTTACTGCTAACCAAATCCAGGTTGTTTTTTTGTTGGTCAATCGGGTACCATGACAATGCTCTCAAGATTGTTAATCCTACATTCTGCCAACGCATAAACGATTGAGGCGATTTTTCTGCCTGGGTATGTATTTTATTTAAACTTTCTAACATTATTTTTGCCTTTTTACGGATATTATAAAAAACGCATTTGTTGAGTTTTTAATCAATTTCGCACATTATAATTTTTTCGAATATCATGATTAATAAAAGGCGCAATTTTAAATATTTATTAAAAAATATGTTTTATTAAAAAGCGCTTGGGTTTTCTTAGCACACTAGTGAAGTTTTAATTTTAATTAAGCTCAAAATAAAGCCGTAACATTTTTTTTAATGGTTGTATCTTTAAAGATACAGAGGCAATTTAAGGGTTAAATTACTCAAGAACTTTTCACACAAACAAATTATTTGTTTGTTTTTCATTGCAGTAGGAAAACAAAGTAATATTTTGTCTTCGAGTATGTCCAGAAAACTGCGTCTATACCAGCGCTATTCAACCTTTTTAGCTCGCGTACCACAAAATTCACGAACAACATTTCGCGTACCACAAAAAAAAAATAGGCTCAACACACAACCAAAAAAATTAAAAATATTTAAATATTTTATTCATTTCATTTATTAATAAAAAAAGAAAGTAAACAGATAATAATAAAAACATAAAAAAAAAAAAATATTTAGTAGTGAGATCTCAGCGATTTCATTTGCTGTTTAACCAACTATTTAAAAATAAATAAATAAAAATTAAAGAAAATAAACATAAAAAAATAATTAAAATTAATAAAAGCGTAACAAAAATATATTCAAAATTCATTTTATAAATATGTATCACAAATTAATGAGATGGCTGACACTGCATTTTTGTTATTAAAGATTTTATGTCTGATTCAATTTTTGATCATTTTAATCTCATACTGGGCTCCAAATTTAATGATGTTCGATATTTATTTTTGATTATTAACATTGATGAAAATCCTTTTTCACATAAATATGTAGAGGTGAATGGTAACAAATATTTAACTGCTTCATGATATAACGATTCATATTCAGTTTTCTGTTTTATCCAAAATGAAAAAATATTTGTGTTTTGGAAAACAAAATTTTGTGCTGGATCACATGATATAACAATTAATGATTCCCTGTCTTTTAGGCTCAATGTGGAATGTTGTTGACCTAAAAACGGATTTGGTATCCATAAATATTCTTCGTGACTTTCAGGAAAATACTCATTAAAGGTAGCTATTACCAGTTTACAATGACTGGTAATGCATTTTTTTAATTCAATTGTGGGTTCAATTTAATTTTCAAGTAGAAATTGTTCCAATTTGGAAAATGATTCGAAATTCAGTATTGACCATTAAATTAAATTTTTTAGTCATGCCTTTTATTTCTTCTTGCACTTCAAATGGAGTTTTTGATGAACCTTGTAAACTTAAATTTAAATCATTTAAACGCGAGAAAATATCTGCTAAATATGCTAACTTTGCCAACCAAATTGTATCTAAAAATTTATTGGAGAAATCATTGTTCATTTGCGATAAAAATATTTGAACTTCCGATCGTAGTTCCACAAGACGAGTTAGCATTTTTCCTCTTGACAACCATCTAACCTCAGTATTCAAGAGAAGACTGGTATATACACTGTAAATTTCAAAACACAAATCTTTAAACAAGCGACAATTAAGTGATCTTGATTTTATAAAATTAACAATCTTTACGGCGTCATCAAGAACTTCTTTGAGGTCACTCGATATTCTTTTGGCAACCAAAGCTTCCCGATGTATAACACAATGAGTAAATTTACAATTCGGAGCAACATGTTTTACTTTTGTGATTACGCCATTATATCTACCTGTCATTGCCCGGGCACCATCAGTACAAAGCCCTGCACTTCGCTTTCAGTCTAAATTATTTTCCTCAATAAAGTGATTTAACTTTTTAAATATTTCTGTTGCTGTAGTATAAGACGGCAGGTCCTCACAAAACAAAAACTCTTCCTTAAACTCCATTTGAAAAATATATCAAATATACAAGTACTTGTGCACAATTTATACTGATGCAAGTTTTTTTACTTGGTCTTCTCCTAACATGCAACTCACTACGGACTTTGTAGCTGGCAATATCAGTCCTTGTTTTAGCAAAAAAAAAAATTTTTGGTTTGTTTTCTAAACTAGGATGCTTTGTTTGTATATGACGCTTTCAAAGTGATGGCTTCATGCAGTGATTGGACAGAACTTCGTTACATATAACACACTGTGGGCGATCATCCGAAAATTCTACAACAAGAACACTAAAAACAAATTTAATATACTCTGCATCATATCGTCTCGTACTTTTGTATTTTTTTGGAGCGCTGGTGGTCGGAGGAGATCTGGGTCTTTCAACTTGTTGTACTTGAGAATAAGTTTGTTGTGGTTCATTCGAACAAGCAGGACAATCATTATTTTTATCTTTATTCGTTTCTTTGTCTCTTATTAACCACTTATCCATACACTGATAGAAATTTGTGCGTAGTATTAATGAATTCCTTCATTAATCCAATGAATTTTTTCATAAAAGTCCCCAAAGAAACGTTTCATTGAGTCAATGAAAGGTGTTTCATTAAATCAATTTTAATGAAATTGAAATTTTCATTGACCCAATGAAAATTTCATAAAGTATATGAATTTTTTTTCATTAATCCTAGCCTAATCGTTATGAAAGTTTCATGTGTTTAATGAATAAAATTAATAGTTTGTATGAAACATTTTCGTTGATATTTAATAATTTGCACTTTTTATGATAATTTTAGCATAGCATTAATTTGGTGGCTATTGAGAAATTATCATTCGTTGATATTATTTATAAGGTCTGGTTCAATTTTAATTTATTTCTGTTTTTATTGTTTTCTTTTTACAAAATTTTTCAATCTTTCTTTACATTTTTTATAATTTGTGTTACCGACATATAAGAAAATATATGTCGGTACAAAATATGTAATTTTTTATCGATCTGGCGTGGAATTCTGTAGAACGATCGACGATTATAGTCCACTTTTTGTAGTTAAATTACGACCATGTTAGATAAAAATGTTAAATATTGTTAAAAACAATGTTGTTAAAAACCAAAATTTATTATCCTTTAGCATAACGTTTTGAAAAAAACTATGTCGATTTTCTTAGAGAATCTGTTCCCTGGAATTTAGTAACCAACTATTCAAATTCGTCAAAAACTGTTAGCTCTAGGCAAATTTAATAAAAAAAATTTATTTATATTAAAGTTTCGTTTAATTCTGTTTAAAAAAAATATTTAAGTTTTTTTTTATTTCAAAATGATAGTACAAAAAACAAATTTTTTTTTTTTATTACAAGTCAAAATTTTTATTGAAAAAAATTTAAAATTTTTTATTAATTTAATGAATTTTTTTATGAAGTTATGAAAAAATCATAAATAATGCTAATAAAAAAAATACCAATATTAATGAATTTTCATTCAGTTAATGAAATTCTACATTAAACTAATGAATCGATTTTAATGAAATCTTTTCATTAATACTATGAAGGAAAATTCTATCAGTGTAAGACCGAAATGAAAATATTAAAAAAGCGAATCCATTAAAGACATTTCTCTTCTTATACAACCGGTATTATTTTTCTATTTTACCTGTTTGATTTTAAAATATCTTGAACTAACTTCAAAATAACGCTAAAATACCAAAAAAATCGCTCACTTATCATCCGTTTTTCATTTCAAATACATATTTGGAAAAGTGTTGACATCCGCTAATAATACGATTACTCAATGTTTAAGGATGCTTTTATTATTCTCTAAGGAACAAGACAATTCCCATTATTTAGATTAATGGGTCTAGCTTTTACTGCAGCTAATAAATGTAGAACAAATCTTACTTTTATATACTGCCATAGCATTATTGCAAATATTTAATATTTTTTTTTCTTTGCTCATAAAATTTCAATTAAATTTTTGATTTTCATTTTAAAACAATTTCCAAAAATTTTTTATTGATTGGTCGAATAAAAATTAAAACACGCCTGTATTGTGGGTACATACATTCGAATATGTGGGTTAATTTGTCATTTAATCAACAGCAAACCCAAGTTAATTACCAAATGGCAGTATCAGGATACTTCAACTGCAGCATTCAAGGCCCAACTATATTTAGCGAAATTGAATTAAGGGACTGAGCGATTGTATGAAAATACATTGAAGCACCCATATTTAGCTTAAGTCGACTTTCGTAAAGTTCCATCTCTGTTAATTTCGTTAATTTGCAATCGAAACTCATCGTACCCAACTTATCCAAATTAAAAATATTTCAAACAAGCAAAAAATATTTAATAAATACCAAAAAAAAAAGAGATAATAAAAACAAAATTTATGTTTTTTTGTTTTTATTATCTCTTATTCGCAAATCTGGTGAAAATTTTGAAATTCAAATAAGTGTAATATGGTCGTTCTTAAACTCAAAGAAAAATTAACAAACATTTTGAACCAAATTTACAAACATTAAGTCAATTGTGGTTGAAGCTTTAGTTGTTCCTGAGCTTTTAATTGTTATTTATAATTATATTTTTCGGCTGATGTAAAAGTATATACAAATAAATCAAAGAATCATAAAGCATATATCTTTTACACGATCTTTAAGAATATTATGCATACTTTACATGTTTAGATAGAAAGTATTTATCTGGAGGTAAAAGACTGTTGCTGATTTTTATTTGTTTTTTTTTTTTTTAATTTATAATTTAAAGTAATGTAGTTTTTGGATAGAACAAGATATTGCATTAAATTATTTGCTTATATTACCAAAAAATTAAATTAAAATTGGTCTTGATTTGGTCCCGTTATTGGCTAAAATTGAACGTTATTAGGACCAAATTTGGAATTTCACATTTTCAAAAGAGAATACCTCAGAAACTTTGAGGGATAACCCACAAGCATACGTTTTTACTAGCAGATTAGAAATGTGTTTATGTTATGAAAATCAGATGAGAGAAAAGGCTAGCACTCATCATTTTCGGGACAAAAATAACCCTACTTTGGAAGAAAAGAAGAAAGGTAAACAAGTCGCATCCCACTAAGCGACCACAAAGCTCTTAAAGGAGAAGACCTAAGGTTTCTAAAAAAAATACCCCATTTTGAAAAAAGGTCAAAAAAAAAAAATGATTGATCTCGATTAAAAAAACTGATATGGAGCTTTATAACATTTTATCTAATTTAATATAACCCCGTAATGAATTATATAAAATTTCATCTGAAAAATGTCCCAATTAAACTGTATCAAATTACATGTAATTGTATCATATCAGATTAATTTAGATACAATTAGAAGCGATTTGATACAGTTTTGTCCGAATTTTTTCGGATAATATAAGATAATATCTAATTTAATATAATAGGATGATAGGTCTACATAATATTTTAAATATAAATATCGTGTCCGAGTAAAAACGTTTACATATAATAATGCATTATTTAATATAAACATATATGTTATTGCAAGCTATTATAATGAATATAAAAATGGTTTCCTCTGAATTTTTTAATACGATGCCACATATAGTTACAACTCATTACATATCAACTAATATATAATCGTATATGGCATATACAATTATATGCGGTTAATCTAATTATGTACGAATGCATGTATTAACTCAAATCAAAATTATATATAATAACATATAGTGTAATATTCAAAACTATTTATTTCATTTTGGATAAAACGACCGATTCATGGGTTTATATCGTTCCATACCAGAAAAATTTATATCTTCTTTCGGATAAAACTATATATTGCCGCATTTAAAGTCTGATGGATGTATATTGGCCTGTCCCGAATTTAAAAAATTTACGAATTTCCTCACGTACTCAAACGATAGGTATTATTGAGCAGTTTATGGATAAAAACCAAACATTTTTTTTTAAGGTACTATAAATATAGTAGCTATTTTTGGACAAATAAGAGCTTGAAAGTTTTGCTATGCTGAGCATAGTATGGGGCAAACATTTTTAAAATTTCCATAGATTAATTTTGGTCCACCGAAGCATCATTTAGTTTCAAACAAGTAGTTTTATTTATTACTTGTTTTAAATTGAAAGATGTAGTGGACCACAATTACTCAATGAAAATGTTATATATATTTCCAAAAATATGCTCAGCATTACCAAACTTGAGCCCAAAATCTAAAAACTACGAGTAGCGAACTGTAAATATTCTCGATTTTTTATATTTTTTCCCCCCATAATCAACTGGTTATACCATCGTTTGAGCACTATTACGTAAAATTGTAAACATCCGGGACACCCTAATGTGCATTAAAACTTAAAAAAGGTTTTAAAACCGCAAAAAAGTAATATGTTTCTTAATAATTTGTTATGGACTTAACGCATGTGATAGGATGATCATATATTTGTATGAAATTGTGTATATTTTCATACAATCATATACAAAAATGTAACATTTAGTGCAATTTTGCCTGACTAAAACGCGGATTAAATTATATTTAGATGTATCAGTTTTAGTGTTTCCAATTATTCGACCTAGGCGGTTAATAGATTAAGGCATTATTCGAAAAATCGCTTAAATGGAGTAACCTTTTAATCTGGTCGGTTAATCGGCCAAATTTGCGATTAATCGATAAATCGTTAAAAACGAGTTTCTTTGGGTTTTTATCAATAAAAATACAAAGAACGGCTTGTTTTGTTAAAGTTGACCGCGTTGGTTTAAAAAGTGCTTGTTGGGGATGATTCAAAGCATCCTGCGATGTTTTAATGAAACATGCCTTAGAATCTTGTGATTTTATATTGAAGGAATCTAATACTACATTCATATTTAACCCCAAAATACGTATTTTCAAAATTTATATGGAATTTAAGTCGAAAACTTGAAAAAACGAAAATACGTATTTTGGCGTTCAGTGTGAATGTAGTTTAAGGGCAGGGAAAGTTTTTTTTTTGGCATTTGACATTAAATGTCAAATATTTTTTTAAAAATTACTTATTTTAAATCCTTACCATAAAAACCCAATTTTGGAAATTTTTTAAAAATTTAATTTCGGAATATTTTCTTTTAAAGCAACTTTTATGATCATTCTTATTTACAACGATAACAATTTAGAACTTTAACTGTAAATTTCTTTATTACTGCTTTTAATTGAAAATATTATACAAAAAACTTTAAATCAACTGTTATTTTAAGCAATTTTCGGAATTGTTGCCATTTTGTGAAAATGTTGCTTTATTTTTGTGATATTATGTATTAAATTTTTTGTTATTTTAAACTTGCCCCGGTTATCGTATATGTTCAGTGGAAATAAATCCTTAGAGTTACACTGTTTTTCTTTTAAAGAGCCCTGAGAATCTACCAGTGTTATCATTTTTCGAGAAGAACGACTTGAATAACAAATAATTTTTCTTTATAACCCGGTCTAGTGTCGGCTTTATTGCACCGAAGTAGAACAGGTACTCACTAAAACAGCTTCTGAAACTGGTTATAGCTAGCTAGACCTTACATTTTTACTGGAACATGTTTGAAAATTGTTGAGGTTGGGATCCGATTATATAAAAGTATTCTCGAGAGAAGGAGACGAATTCCTACAGAACTAATTCGTAAATTGGTTAACAGTTATGTGACAACGATTCAAAACAAATTCAACCTTGCCTTGAAATACATTGACTAACATAAATTTGAGTTTTTTAAAAAATCAAAACAAAATAAAAAATTGTCTATCTAATTAGAATATAAGCTTAATGAGGCTTAATGATAGCTTTCACTAGATTTTAAAAGATTTTGACAACTTTTTATATAGAGTTTATTTTTTTTACGTTTTTCATCTATTCGGGTCGAATAATTATTTGAGTTTTAAATTATTTGTTTTGACATTAACCGAAATAGAGGCGATTAATCGAGGAATCGATTAACCGAATTAGAAACACTAATCAGTTTACATAAAATCATATACAATTATATCAAGTCAAAATGCGGATACAAAAATATCTGGGTTTTATATAATTATTTCTATTTGTATAAGTTTAGATATAAACTGATACAATCTAATACAATTCTATCGGGCCATAATTTGGATAAAATCGTACTGGCCATTTATCTAATTGCATCATATTAGATCTAAACCCATACAAACAGATACAATTATACGGGCCCATATTTCGGATGAAACTTAATAAGCTAAATAACTAGCTTCACATAGAAATTGATATGACTACATAAAGCACCATATCCATTTTTTTTAATCGGGTGTGGTTTCTTTCAATTTTAAAAGCATTGATAACACAGGCCTACAAAAAAAAAATTTTTGTTTGGTGCCGCTAATTCTATGTTATAATTTGGTTAATTAGTCCGCAAGACGTCATGGTTAGCTGTCAAAATCGCGAAGCTACGTTCAGGTTTGTATCGATCGGTCATAACCTAAAAAATGTATTTTATTATACTTAATGTCATTATAGTCAATTAATTTCTTTGATTAAATGATAATATCGATATGCCGTCGTCGAGAAGGTGTTGTGTAAATAATCCAAATACATTTTGTTATATTTGTGGTGAATATGTAGTAAAAAAGTTTAGAAAACCTATAACAGATGCAGTGAAGAAGACATACGTTGATTACTTTAATATTGAGATGAATGCTCGAAAACTACACGTAGCATTAAAAAAGTAAGTATCAATTTTTTATCAGGGTACCGAACGTACTTGAAATCTGTTTTATTTTTAGCGGCACCAAAATCATTGTAGGCCTGTGTAATAGGTATTCTCATTAAAACTTTTATATAACTTCTAAATATGGTATAACTATGAAAAAACACAAAATTTATTAAAGTTTTCAAGCTAACTACAAACGAGTTTATTCTATTTATTTACCATTTAAGTTGAAATCAACAAAACTTCACATAAATTAAAGTTTTCTATTTGAAATGCAGAGAATCTGCAATTGATATTGATATCAATTAATTAAAGATTCTTTTAAATTTTTAAGCGATCGTTAGAATATTTCGTGTTGTTTACCATTTTACTTAAAATCACAATTTAATATATAGTTTTTGCAACTTCTAATTCAAAATTTTGATTTTAAAAATTTCAAAGCAATATATTCAACTATTTTCTACGATTTAAAATAGTAAAATTACAAATGAAAATATAATTTTAAAATTTTGTTTAACATTTTAAATGGTCTAAATTTTTAATGGCAAGCCACAATTTAATTTGTAATTTTTAACAAGTCCAAAGCGAAATTTAAGTTTCAATTAAAAATTGACATTTGTACCTGATAATAGAGGTTTCTTAAACTAACTTTATATCGTCAGATAATGTGCAAAAGGACGTAATTAAAATTAATTTTTTTTTTAAAGAGAAGCAAAAACATTGTTAGCCATTTCAATAAATTGGTTAATAAACCTGATAGTTTTAATCAAAGAATGATAAAGTTTTGTTTCGAAATGAAGTTCGATGCAGAGCTAGCATTATAATTAATAAACCACACTACAAATTTATTTTTATCGGAATAAACATCAATTGTATTTATAATAATTAAATGTGCTAAAATACTAAAACTTATTTCACAAAATGTGAAAAATCATTTGTTGTAAGATGGTCCCTATTCGGATTTTATTCTTGCTTAATAAAATCGTCAGGGGAAAGTGTTCTCAAAATTTCTGTAGATATTTGTTAGGTTGAAACATAAACTCAATGAGAATTTCTTGTTCTCGTCAAAAAGCGCGATTTAACATTTAAAATATCAAACAAAAAAACAACAACAACATTGCTGCACTTACAATTTTTTATAAAAATCAACACTACAGATTCGATATAAAACAAAATTTTAATATAATATGATAGTATTTTTATATTATCATTTTCGAAAAACCAAACCCAAGATAAAATTATATATGATCATATGCGCCGAAAAAAGATACACTTAGGAAATTATGTTGGTAAAGACGACAGCAATTGTAGTCAAAAACAAATGAAATTTCATTTAAAAAAAGGACGACTTACATTTCATTAAATTCAACTAACATTTTCATTTGTTTTTTAATGTTCAAAAAATGACTAACAATTGTAGTAAAAATGAACCACATGGTAGTAAAAAATAAACATACATTTATTTAATTTTATTTTTTTAAATAACAAAAAACAACTGTAAAAAATGAATGTAAAATCATAAAACAGTCATTTGATGTGAGTTGTTTTTTAAAATGAACTACAAGGTTAGTTAAAAATTTTATTTGTTCTACAAATGACTTACATTTACATTAAAAATAATGAAACTGTATTACAACCCAAACAACTGCATATTTTTAAAGCAGAAGTTCCCTGAGTGTATGTTTAACAAAAATAGCAAAATTCAACATCGCCCTACTCGGAGAGTCTTTGACCGATCCTGCTGAATTTTATGGCATAACAACTACCCATTAGGACTCAACTTGGTGCAAGTTTCATACCGATCCCAAACGTAGATTTTGAAAGTTAGGTCACTTGAGATGAAATCCCCCATATATATCAACCAACCACACAAAAAACGTGATGTTAATTGATTTCCCGAACACTATGAGTTATTTTCTTTTTTTCTAACAAGTTTAGCCAACAGCTTTAAATCTTAAAGGTTTTTTTATTTGGCATGGTTGCCAGTCCAACTGCTGAAAAAGATCAACACTACATACAAATTAGATTATGTTGGTTGGGTTTAAATATTAGTACACATCCCGGATTCCCAATTTGTTCCCAGTAATGGTAGTGGAACTGGCAACCCTGCCAAATACAAAAAGCGTTAATATTTAAAGCTGTTGGCGAAACTTGTAAGAAAAGAAGAAACTAACTCTTATTGTTCGGGCAATCAATTAAAATCACGTTCTTTCTGTGGTTGGTTGATGCATGTACCTGATCACGCCACGCGTTTCTTGTGGTGGATTAGAATGAGGCTGATGATGATATAGTCGCTTCCTGACTGAAAAAGTTTATATATGCTAGATATAGATATATATAAAGGGTGTCCCAAGAAGAACGCAATTTTTAAATCTGGCAACATTCGAAGTGTCATTGTTTGACATTTGAACAATTGTTATTGTTTGCTAGTAGAAGGTACGAGGTTAGTAAAAATGGAGCGCTATACGAATGGAGTATGGATGGAATGGAGTAATTGGGTATTGGAGAGACAACATGAAAATGCTGATTTTGCCGATAAAATCATCTTCAGTGACGAGGCCCATTTTCATCTTGATGGCTTCGTCAATAGGCAGAATTGTCGCATTTGGGGTGAGGAAAATCCTCGAGTGATTCACGAGAAGCAAATGCATCCTCAACGTGTCACTGTGTGGTGTGGTTTTTGGGCTGGAGGAATCATTGGACCTTTTTTTTATGAAAATGAGGCAGGTCAAGCGCAAACAGTCAATGGTGTTCGGTATCATGAAATGATAACCAGTTTTTTCTTGCCTAGAATTGAAGAAATGAATGTGGTTCCAACAAGACGGCGCCACATGTCATACAGCCAGAGAAACAATTCAATTGCTGCATCAGTCATTTCCCGGTCGTGTTATTTCGCGTTTTGGAGATCAGAATTGGCCGCCTAGATCGTGCGATTTAACACCATTAGATTTTTTTCTTTGGGGTTTTTTTGAAGTCGATGGTTTACGCAAATAAGCCGACGACGACTCAAGCCTTAAAAGAGGAAATTGGACGCTGCATTAATGAAATACCTCAGCATTCATGCAAAACGGTCATTGAAAATTTCATTAAAAGATCGCGTGCATGCCAGCAAAGCCGCGGCGGCCATCTGCACGATATATTGTTCCATACATAACCTCATTCTGTCTACTTTACGATATAATAAAGTTTCACGATTTTTTTTTAAATATCTGTGTTTTATTTAAAATTTAAAAATTGCGCTCTTCTTGGGACACCCTTTATATGATATATAAAAAATCATATCTCTGTTTATATAATTCATCCGCAAAATGGGTCTATCAGATTATATAAGTTTGTATTAGATTCTATTTGATTTATACAATTCATTCTAATACTATCTAATTAGATGATCTCTGATGTAATTGTATCCCAAAATTGGGCACATCTAATGGTATCTACTTTTGATTAACGAAAGAACGTTCTGATTTTTTCATCAACGTGCAAAGAATTATCTGTGTTTTCAGAAAAAGGAAACTTGGACAGAAAAGTATTATGTTTTTAATTAACAAGTTTTGAAGATACCTTATTTTTAGATAAAATTTTAAAAATATCGAAAATTTGATAAAATTTTAAAAAAATATGTTAACCGACTTTCATATTTTATTTTTTTTTGTAAAGAACATACTCTCATCTATAATAAAAAATAGGTTATGTCCCGATTTTTTACTAGAAATTTTTAAATATTTTTTTTAGAGAACAAGATTGGCTGTAGGTTATATTTTTTAATAAAATAACAAAACTTTAGAAAAACTGTAAAACTGTACGAGTCCTTGCTGCGATTAAAAGGAAAACTGTCACGAAATATTACTGATTCCATTTCAAGAATAATAACAAATTTTCGAAACATTGCAAGGCGAATTACAGCTTTTATTCAAAATTTACAAAATTCAGGATATATAGAATTTTAGAATATCCTTACAATTATTTTATCAAATCAAAATTAATTTTATAATTCTGACAAAATAAAAATTAAAAATTGTGGCAATCGGATGATTTTCAAAAGATTTATAGTCTTTTTTTAAAAAAAAAAGGATATATGACAGCCAAAATTGCTACACATATAACTGATTTTTTTAAACAATAACCAATTTTTGAAACATTGTAAGGATAATTATAGCTTTTATTGAAAATTAACATAATTCAGGATATATGGAAATGGTGCATATCTTTGCAGCTATTTTGTAAAAAAAAAATACTTTTATATTTCTTACAAAATTTAACAAAATGTGTAACAATCGAATGGTTTTCAAATGATTTAAAGCGTTTTTATGAAAATGGATACATGACAGTTATATGAGTTATTGCTGCGATCAAAATATAAATTGTCATGAACAATAAATACTTTATTCCTAGAATAATTACCAATTTTTAAAACATATTAATGAGAATATTCTTTTATTCAAAATTTATAATTCAGGATGTATAAGTTTGCGTATCCTTGCGCCGATTTTCTCGAAAATTTTGTTTTTTTCTAACTTTGACAAAAGAAACCAACATATCAATTTTCATGCAAATACTACAACTCCTTCTATATTTGTAAATTCCTTACATGGGGACAAAGCACTGTGCAACGTGCTCAGATCTAGCTGAAGTGGCAACCTAGATTCGCATTGGAACGAAGTATCGGAACAATAAAAACAAAATAAAGTATTAAAATTTAATAAAAATAAAATGTGTATTTGTAAACTAAATGTTTGTAGTGGTAATTTACGGAATGTGCTGAAATTGCAAACAAACATACCTACAGGTAGACAGACTAAAGCGAAACACAAGGACACACATCATATGTAATTTTTTTATGTTTCCTTTCTCTATTTGCAGAAAAAGGGTTGGTTATATGTATCTAATATATTGTTATTTTTTTGTTTTGTTTCTGGAATTATCTACGGCATCTGGCTTCATTCAAAATTGTAAACATTTAGACAACAATGGATGTAAATATGTAGTTGACACATGTTTTTGTTTATGTTATATGTAATTATTTCTATATATTTTCAGATATTAAATTAATTCATCTCGTCAATGTATGGACATTTTTATATTTTTTAATGTATTGCCAATTTTTTTAAAGAATCACAAACGTTTTATAGGATTTTAAGCAAATAAATTAAGGGGGAGCAACGTTAATTCGTGCAAAAAGGAACATTTTTGTGAATTTTTTTGACGACACAGTCAAAATCTATTTATTGAAACCAAAATCTAAAATCTTTTTTTTTTTAAAGAAATATTTAAAAATACGTTAATGGCAGCAATTATTCGGAAGAATTGCGGTGCCCCTCATAACTCGGTGCTGGATCATATGAAATAAAAAAATCAAATTCCATTTTTCACTTTTTGGGAACACTTTGAAGTAAACAACGCGATTTTTGCGAAAAAATCGGCTAATTTGTTAATGTAAAAAATACTAACAAATTAAAAAAAACCGCCCAGCGTTACCTCGTAAATTATATACAAAAATAGTGTTCACAATTTCAAAAGGATCGGCGCAGTAGTTTTGAAGTTATGGGGGGCACCGACTTTGGAAACACAAGTTGTGGGAAAAACGCTTTAAAGTTTTGAACACTAAAAAATTTGGTATAAAACGTTCATAAGCGAGTTTTATCGGCTTACCTCACACTGAATCATCAATGTTAGGTCCATAACAAGTTAAAAATAAAAATAAATGTTCAAATTTTAACTAGAGATCAGTAAAAATAAATGTTCGAATTAGTTATTTATTTAAAATTATTTTAGTTTTTATGTCCTTGTTTTTTTTCTACAAAATGTACACACTACATGTGTAAAATTCAATTTCTTGTATTTGAATTGAAATAATTTTGTATAAAAACAAACCATTTTAATAAAAACAGATTGGAATTTTTTGAATATTTTTTTTAATGGAATAAAATAAACTACAATATTCCGTTTTGCGGTTAAATCTGTATGAAACTTTAAATAGATAAAACTAAAAAAATCGGTAATTATTTTGAACAAATGTATAAAAAAAAGTTAAAAATCCTTTATTTTTAACTCAACTGAAAACATTGTTATTAAACTACAAACAGTAGATTACATAATATTCTGAGTGTAACCTTAACATTTAAATTTACAAATTTGGTCAAAAACAGTCAAAAACGCCTTTATTTGCATCATGGCCGATTAGTCATATTTAATCTTAGATGGCAATAAATGGCATGGCAAGCACTTTTTCGAGGGAAATAACTTTACTAACTATAAAATAAAATATTTGGACCAAAAAAATACCTAAACCACACGAAATCTAATCAACAATTTTGAAAAGATGCTCATAAAAATCTTAACTCGAACTTTTTAATAAATATGGACAAAGGTCCTCCAAACTTCCTTAAAATTGGATGAATTTTTTAAAAAAGTAAAATTTTCTTTGAGCTTATGTCGGAAAAAACCACAAAGTTTTTCGTTTTGTTGCAATTTCATCCCACAAACGTTACTTAATCGAATTCGAAAAAACACCCTACTGTAGGGGTTTTTGAATACCGGTATTGTTCAGACCAACAGTTTCAGCATTTGAAATGGGATTGAAATGGGGTTAAATCGGTTACGGTGTTACAAAAGTTTCGGTTGCCAACCTCTATTAAAAACTAAACATATACATATATTTTTGGGCAAAAGTGAAATCAATTTTTGCATATTTTCAATTTCATGTACAGTTGCGGTCATAAAAATAGTAGAGCCAATAATGAATTTAAAAAAGCTGAAAGATTTACCCGAAATATTTCAGTATCAAAACAAATTAAAAGAAATAATAATAGTGATTCTAATAATTTTATAAAAAAGTATCTATAAAGTGGAATGAACTAAAATAACTAAATGCAAAGAAAACAGCAAAAAGTATTTTATTTGTATTCGTAAGAGGTAGCTGGCATCTTTTTTTTGCGGTAATACAAAACAGAGATAAAACTGATGTACAAAAGCCATAAATAAGCGCAAATGTGTTTATCATAAATTATGATTTGTTAACCATTTATTTAAAAACTCAAGTGGACTTTAATCAAGCCTGCTGAAGTAATAATTTGACAAAAGAGTATCTACAAATAGAGAGACTGCACTTCCCAAGCCTCTCAGCAACAAAATACCGAACGAATATTAAATTATTCAAAAACACGATAAAAATTAATTAAAACTTTTAAATTTATGCAACACGTTTTTATTTGCTCGGTACGAGTTTACAAACAAATAAAAAGAGGGAAGATTGAGAGAAAGCCTGATGTGGATAGACCCTCACTGATGAAAACGATACATATTTGTTTTAGAATTGTATATATTTATTCGCCTATATAAGTGAGCAGTCTACTTGGTACGTACGAAATTGAAATTGTCGTATGAAAATGTAAAAGTTCCAGGACGCAAGACAAGACCTCCAATATCGGTCAAAGTTCACTTAAGGACTTCGATGGACTTATAGTAGTAGTAGTAGGTAATAAGTTCAACAGCTGTAAGCTAAATTATACAAAATAATATAAAAAAAGGTTTTGTGACACATTATGATAATGAAATTACTATTGTATTCCGTAACAGCTGATATGTTCTTACGGAATAGACTAACCACACAAAACAGCCATCCGGAACGGCAAGTTACAGAAACGTCACGTTTTTTTTTCAATTCTAAAAAATTTAGTATAGAATCCATTTTATGACATTTATGTAAACATAATTCAATGGCTAGGTACTGTTGTCCATATGTGTATGGTATATTCAATGTCACATATTGAATATAAACCAAAAGTTACGCACACACCAACAATTGTATAGATGTATAGGTATGTATGCATCATACACTAAAAGAAAAGCTGAGTCAGTAAATTTTCCAGGGAGGGAAAATTTTCTTATTAATATTAGCCAAAGCGATTTGCTGAAAATCAACAAGCTGATTTATAGAAAACAATTTTCAAATTCAGCAAAACGTATTACTGTCACTTAGTTTAATGCAAATGGAAATAGACTTGTTGAAATCAACAAAACTTTTTGCTGGATCTTTGTAGGTTAAAGAAAGCAATAAAACTTACAAAGGAACTACCCCAAATGGTGCACGCCGATTTGATGGAACCTTATGTATGAAATAGCGGATAAAAATCTCAGTATGACCAGGTTTTCGTTTATGTGCCATCTCGAAGGGCTAGGGATCGAAAATTGGGGTAAAAAACTACCCCGTTTAAAGTATACCCTCCACCATATGTGGAGTTGTCATTCCGTTTGTAACGCATCGAAATATAGTTCTAAGACACCATAGAGACTGTTAATTTTTACTGCACCTCCCGAGCAGTTTGGCATTGAAAATGAGCAAAATCGGTCTAGCGGTTGTTAAGGTACCTCTGAATTTTCAATACATATTGGTGTATATTACCTGTTAAAAATCGACATATATGGATCCATATTTTTTTTTTTTTATTTTTTTTAAAAAGAGAGGCAACACTCAGGAAATACTTCCTATATTTAGTGTGTTGCTTTCTTTGGAAAGGGATAGTATAGAGATGAAAGGTGGGGAAAGATGAAGGGCTTCAGACATGGCAACACTGTTATTGCGCGAGATGATAAGTCTTAGAACAGTTATTGCTCGCCACCTGATGAAGATTTGGCGAACTTATTGAAGCTTTTTGGTTCATAGCCCTGATTCATTATTTTACTTCGGTGGGGTTAATTGCTATGGGAACACCGAAGGTGGACATTGCGATACGTATGAGGGACAGAAAAAACTCATACATATTAATTTGATGTTGCCGGCACCGGGGATCGAACCCGGCACCTTCTGTGTAAAAGTCCAACGCGCTAACCATTACACCACAACGCCCACATGCTTCAAACATGTACACATGCATCCATCAATGATTCATGCGTATTCATATATGTTCATATGAGGGATCATATGTGTTCATGTGTGTGTGTGCATTAACGAAAATTGAGATAATATTTACATATATAATCATACATGTCAATACATTTCCATACATGGTCATATGCTTACATTAACGAATATTGGGGTATTAATTACATGCATGATCTGAGAACAGGGTAAACAAATATCTTTGCGAATCATAGAATTTAGTATTTAGCTTTTTTAGTAGGCCCCTATAACACACTTTTTTAATGCATGAAGTTGCCGTCCCTGATGATCACATATGAATTCCTATGAGCATATATGAATCCTATATGGTGGTATATGGACATGTATGACTTCATATATGAGCATGAATGAGTTCATACATGTTCATAAATGGATGTTGATTTCTAACCGGGTTTGTACAATTTCATTATAGTGTCAGGTGTATAAAATGTAACGTCATATTTTTCCACCAGATGCAAAGAGTTGAATAATATTCAAAATTCACCTCAAATATTATTTTCAAAAGAAATTTTTTTTGTTCACCACAAAAACTGAGTTTCTCCTCAAAAACAATTGTGTTATAAATAATAAAACAAACAAAATACAACTCTGCGTTCATAAGATAAATAAAATACAGAGTTGTATCTGAAATAAAAATAAAAACAGATTTGTATCTGTCTTTTATTCGTCTTCAGTATTTTATTCGTCTTTAGTATTTCATTCATTTTGTATGTACATTGGAATTCTATCTGTCAAAGCCGTATCCGAAAAAATAAAAAAATAGAAAAATAAGTAAAAATTAAAAATTTAATTAAATAAGCACTGCCTTTTCCAACGATTTTAATATTTATTCATTGTTAAAAGGACAATATTACTGAAATTATTTTTTTATTTTCTTAATTTTTATAAACATAAACTATTTTATAAACACAAAAACCCATTAGTCCAAAGCAATCTATCCTTTCTGCGCTTTTTTAAAAACTACTTAAATATTTTCATAGTTTTATTAGTTTATAATCATGGTTTAATTATAAAGGTAAGCCGATGGCAGGGTGTTTGGTCACCACAACAACTTTTTGACAACTTTCAGTACAATAATATGTACGAAAATATAAAAGAGAATAATAAATTTTAAAAGTTGTAATATATTTTAAAATTTGTTATTGCTAAAATTTAAATGTAATTTAAATTTCAAGATCAATATCACTTCGTCATTGCGCTTTTAAGAGCTTAAAATGCGATTAATCAATTCAATTCGTGAAGTGACCTTTTATGTCGTTTATGCCGACCTTTCTTGATTTTGAAATGTTATTGTTCTGAGAAACTTCGCACAGTGGTGTGTTTTCAAAAAACAAAGTGCTAATAAGTATAGAACTTCTATACTACGCAATCCACATACAAATTGGAGGAGTTATATGGGAGGACCTAGAATATTGACATTTGAGACACCCTGTGCTTACACAGCGTGATTACTATGACACCAAACTGGACCACCTCGCCCATAGAAAATCTTTTAGTACTTGCTACTTTTTCAAATGTGAATCGATTTGAAAACAAATTTGACTGAGATAATCACCTATATAAGATAAACAAAAAACTTGCTTTTGGTGGTAAGATATCTCTTATAACTAAAAAGATATTTGATGTTAAAAATTGAAATGTTCAATTTTTGCCTTGACTTTTTTTGGCCAATATCTTTTTTGTTCCCAAACCAAATAAAAAAAAACAAATTGTAAGATTACTAACGCATTCAGAAACAAACTTCAGGAAAGATTTTTAAATTATCTTCAATAATTTAGCGGTAAACTCTTAAAAATCGGTAATTTTCTACTAAAATGTACCTTAATTTATTTACATTTTTCTCAGAACTTTGTTAATAATTATTATTATCCGTTTCTAAAAAAAATGAACATTAAGAAAGGCTGTGAATGCAATTTTATTTATTTTTGGACATGCAATCTACACCCAGTATTGGTCGAAGATGGTCAATTTTAAAACGAAAATTTGACTTTGCAAGTATGCCCACCATTTTGCCTATGGATTTTGAATTTTTTTTTTATTTGAAATAATAGGTCAATATGTCTTGAGCAGCTCCTCAAAAAAAAAAAAAACTTATCCTACGCTTAATTCAGACCTAAATAGCAGATTTTCTGAAACGTCTTTTTTTATGATACAATATTTTTATTTTAAAAATATCATATTTAAAAAATATTTTTTAAACTTATCTTTATTGTTTTAAATTAAGCTATACAAATTGTTAGAATCATTTTAATATTTTTAATAGATAAAAACTTGTTTAACTTTAAAGTTTTAGAAGCTAATTATTAAAACTAGTTTTTCAAATTGTAATATTTGTTCCCTGAAGAAGTCACGTAATGTGGAGACGAAATATTGAAAATAAATAATTAATAAATAAATGATCTTAAGCTCGTTTAAACTAAAAAGAAGAAAAACATTTTTTTTAAATTTGATTGTTTTTCTGCAAAAGTTTAAAAAATTTTGTTAATATTAAACATTTTATTTTGAGTGTAGCTATAAACAAATATGAACTTGACACATTTCCAAAAAAGAAATATTTTAAGAAAAAAAAAAAAAAAACGCATTGATCATGTTCATGTTTCATTCTGTTTCGATACTCAGGTCAAAGTTCGGCGATAACTTACAGAGTTATTCAATGATCGTATATTTAGGTACTATTTCCAAATATTTTACTTATTATACATATTTATTTTTGGGCATACCTCATCAAATTCGTTATCATCCTCTTCTTGAATGGTTCGATCGTCGTCGTCATCATCAATTTCAGAAATTTCTCTGGCTAGGGAATTCGATCTAGATGTCGGTGTTCTCGGTAAAGTTTTCGAAAGTTGAAATGCTTTTGTTAAAATATTTTGTGAAGACTTCGTACGCCCTACAGAAGTACTGCGCTCCATACTATTACGTTCTCTTTGTCGCTCAATTAGGCTAACTGTATCGTAATCATCGTACAAGGAATTGATGGGAGTAGTTCTTCCACTATTCGTTGCCGAAACAGTTGAACGATTGCGACTATGTCTGCCCATGGCAGACCATTCCTCCTGGACATGATCGGTTCGTTTAAGGAAGTTTTGTATTTTTTCACTCAAGTAAGCTGAAGTGGTTCGAGGATCTTCATACGAAGGGGAGGGACGAAATGACTGATGTACTGGCTGCTTGCGACAGCCCAAAACGAATGACAGATTTGCGTCAAACACAACAGGCGAATGCTCCAAATTCCGCATCTCATAGGCATCCAGTTGATCGCCCTGTGTATAAGTTTGTGGAAAAACGCGTCGTGGAGGTGTTTGTAAGCGAGAAAACGAAGAACGCGATGTAGCAGCAACACTGGAACTAACAGATGAGCCTCTTGTCGATGTACTTCTCAACGATAATGCTGGACTAGGCGATCGTGTCAGTAATCTAAGACGCTCCGCGGAAGAACGTACGCTACTTCCGTTTGCCAGGGAGGGTGATGAATGCGATGGTGTTGTTGCATCTATTTTGGGAAGAGGAATCTTTAATTTTACTTCCACTGGAACTGTTGATGAGTCGCCATTATGGCTAACAACAACAGTCTCTGGGCTATTTGAAAATAGATTACATGTTGTTCTGCTGCTTGCAGAAGAAGAGCGTAAACCATCTTCTGAATCGAAGTTGAAAGAACGCGATGAATTGCCATTGCCGTTCGTTAGTGTTAATCCGGGACTGCGTTCTCGTTGTTTCGGCAACAATTTGATTTGCTTACGCACACGATTGGGATCTTGGGGTGGTACAGGAGGACGCGGGGACAGTGTTGATTGTGGTGATGTTATGGACGAAGTGTTAGTGGCATTAGAGGACAATGATGAATTGCTGCCAGTCTTTGCAAAGAGGTGTATTCGACAGATAATCGAAATTTGATTGGATGTGCGGCCAGTTGTGATTTAGTTGACGTCGATGTCGGAGGCTTAGAACTACGCATTGCTTGGCGTACTCGGTCTAGAAATGTTAAAGGTGGTGTATCGTTTTCATTGTTTTGTGTGTCGTTGTGGGTCGTGTCTTGGTTTGTTTTTCTTATATATGTAACGTCCTAAAGGTAGTAAGACATTTGGCCGTGAGTCTGTGTGCAGCAATTGTGATGTGTCCATTTGCTTAGAGCCATCACAGTCCTGTGGCACCACTAACTCGTTCTGTAGTGGTGACATAGGGCTTTCTATGTGGTACTAATCTCAAACGTTTCTATTTTGAAAATGCACATACCAAGGGCCAATTGGGTAAGAGCCAATAAATTGTTAAGTTCGTACAGTTCGTTATATTCGTTAGTCGTTAAATTTTGAATTTCGTTATGTATCGTTTTAAGTTTTTTTGCAAGCTTTTTAAAATTTTTATTAAAAAATGATTCCGTTTTGTATTTTTTATTATAAATGTGTTTGTAAGTATGTTATTTTTCGTAACGCATTCAATTTTTATGTATATATTTCACACGATCGCAACTGATCTTTCGCTGTTTGGTAATACTTTTCTTTTTTTATATTTTACGGACGGATTTAATTATTTCGATACACGTTCACGGTGCCACTTAGAGATTTCTCTTCGTCTACTGCTCGACTATGACTGATTATGCCGATTTGATTCTGCTAAGAGCAACAAAAAAAGAAACATCAATAACACTAGACGATAATTGTGGCCGAATTCAACAAATTCAAATGAGACTTGTATGCGACTATTTGTGCGTATCTTAAGATGTTGCCACCAGTTATAAAAATTTTTCCACAGTTGCCGTTACGAAAAAATCTCCAAAATTACCCCCAATTATTTGCCAATAGTAATCAACATTAATCATTTTTCCAACAAAACGATCTAATAAACTTCTAATACACGCAGAAAAAATATGGTTGCAATATGATTGCGGCCACAAAACTATGTTTGCTACAGTCATAAATGGTTGTTTCAATTAAACTATTATTTTATCAATCATATTTCACCAATAATATGGGTTGCTTTTATCATGTTCTAGTAAAAATTTCTCTTTTCTTCAGTTATCATATTATTGTATAGTCTACAATCATAATATAGTATTTATTATCATATTCCTCTATCTAACTACAGCCATATTAGAGTTGCGCGAACTATAAGATGATCAATCAGTTTTTTTATGAGTATCTTCGCTCTTTTGGTTTCATTCTTGTTTGAGATTTTGTGAAAAGAAGTTGTGAGGAACAGTCAGCACCAAAAAATTAAATAATATTAAACAAAAAGACATTAAAAATAGACAAACAACGTAGTGGTGTTAATTGTAATGGTGATCTGTTTAGCGGAAGAAGGAATAATCAACTCGGTCTAAACTGGAAGTCTAGGCAAAAGTTTAATTGTCGCGCACGCCTCAAATAAAGTTATTTTTTATTATAAAAAAAGTGATAAAAAAGTCATTTACTTTTGAATTGTTTGTAATTACGCGAAAAAAAATGTGAATGAAAAATTTAAACAAAATGCACGTGCTTTTAAGTCTGTAGTACGGAATAATCATAATATGTTTGCAAGAATTATAACATGGCAATAAATGATGACGAAATTCTTGTCCATGATCATAATATGATAACTAGGACTATAATATGGTTATAATGTATTATAAATGTATTGTGAAATTGTATTCTTAACATTATTTGTATGCGTGCTTTATTCTGTAAACACATGTATAGCTTGCATAGCTGACACAATATTTCACAAAGCTTATTCTTCAGCGCAAAGATAATTTGACTACTTAAATTATTTTAAACCTAAGTTTATTTAAATGTGTGATTTATTAAATAAATATACTATTAAAAAACATGCATATCTTTTTAATCCAGCTTCAACAGAATGCTGGGAAAATACTGTAGGGCTCATATTATGATAATTCATACAAATTTCCAGAACCATAATATGATAATATTGGGATACATTTGGAAACATAATATGGCAATCTATTTATCATATTATGTAACAAAAGTAGATAAGAGTATGTTTGTCACAACCATAGTAGCATGGTTGTCGCAGTTATAAATCCAAAAATTTATGATGCTCTTCGAATATGGTTCCCTCAACCATGTTTTTTCTTTGCGTGTTGTGAAAAAATGCTCTTACACTCATAATTATGAACCAGTTTCAGTAGATGCAAATTTATGAAGAACTGTCATATTTATGAAGTTTCCTTAACTATTTATGAAACATACTTCATAACACTTTCAACATTGTTCAATAATGAGATAGTACTGATGTTTGGACCGATTACTGAATGTCCAGTTAAAATTTAAGAAACGGTGACAGTTAAAGTCCCAGGTAGTAGCTAACGGGACTTTGTGAAAAGGATGCTAAACAGTAGTGTCTGTATTTTTGTTTGTCTGTCTGTCTGCCCAAAAAAAAATTTAAACATTAATAATCTTCAATTTTTCGACAATGGGTGAGTATTTGTGGTCATATATATTCGAGAAAACCTTTGAATTCGTAAATATCCCTTTTTAACATGCTTATTTTTTTGGTAATGAAAGTTTTTGGCGGGATGTATTTGAATTCATTACCTGCTTCGTTTTATTAGCAATGAATACGAAAACGTTTACTGAGTGAATGGTTTTGTGCAGATCTTTAGTATTTACAGTAACTTTTGAGCGCTAGTGATAAAGATTTGAATTTTTTTTTCTTTATGCCCGAGTAAAAACGTTTACATATAACCATGTATTTGTATAAAGGGTTTTCAACAGGGACGCTACAAAAGTAGACCGACAGGGACAGCAAACGACGCCATATTTTTTGCCGCTCTTTTGACATTTTTCTTCAGTAAGGTTTGCCATTTCATGATGGAAAGATATACGAGCCAACAACGAGTCGAAATTATTAAAATTTACTACCGAAATTCGGAGTCAGTGGCCTCAACGTTAAGAGCGCTACGTCCAATTTATGGTCGTCATAATCGTCCTAGCAGATCAACAATTGAACGTCTAGTGGAAAAATTTGAATCCACAGCCACAGTACAAAATGTTCCCGTGCCAGTGAGACAAAGAAGTGCCCGTAGTGTCGAGAATATTGCTGCCGCTGAGGCTTCAGTAGAAGAAAGCCTAAATGTGTCTCTCTGTGTCTACTGTGAATGGGAATCGCTACCGTTCAATGATAACTGAATATGTTTGGCCCCAATTGGATGATATGGACTTGGAGGACATGTGGTTCCAACAGGACGGCGCCACAAGCCACACAGCGAATGCCACAATCAATTTATTGGAAACCAAGTTTGGAGAACGTGTTATCTCACGAAATGGTCCAGTCGATTGGCCGCCTCGGGCGTGCGATTTGACGCCTTTAGACTATTTCCTGTGGGGCTACGTCAAGTCTATGGTCTATGCCAACAAGCCAGCGACGATTGATGAACTTCGTACGAATATCGAACGTGAAATTGCAGCAGTATCGGCCGATTTATGCTTAAAAACTTTCGAAAATTGGGTTCAGCGTCTGGACTTTTGCAAGCGTGCCCGTGGTGGCCATGCAAAAGAAATCGAGTTCCATACATAATGCCATCGAACGTACTTTCACAGGAATAAAGAATTTAATAGATATCCAAAACCGTTTTTGTTTTATTTAAAAAAACTTTTGTAGCGCTCTTATTGAAAACCCCTTTAAATACTTATGTTTATATATAAAATTTTTTACTAAAATTTTTTTTAAATACTATTGTTTAACATAGAATATCACCGCCCAACGTCTGCGGTTGTGATCAGTGCATTTTTAAAAGATTGTTTTGTGTATTGATTTTCTTAGTTTGTGTCACAATGTGTTGAGGTAAGTTAAGCCGTATACACTTTTCGAAAAAGCTGAACTGAGATTTTGAGTGTTTCGAAGACAAATAAGAAAAATGTGATTATTTTTTATACTTTTCAGCAATTTTAATCAAATTTTAAAGATTGTTTTCATTGTTTAAAATAACTATGCATATGTTTTGCACAATTAACACAAAATTTTAACTATTTATTTGAAAAATACACATTTAAATAATAAACAAAAATTGTTCCTCTTCATCCAAATTAAAGTTATTTTTTACTAGAAGTTAAGAAAAATGCAATAAAAATGTGCATTTTAATTAGGAGAGGTTAAGCACAATAAGTAAAAATATGCAAAACAAATATGCATTTAAAGCAAAATAAGTCAAAATATGCAACAAAAATATGGATTTAAAATAAAATGTGCTTTTATAGCAAAAAATGCACAAATATCCACTATTTTGTACAAAGATTAAAAAAAATAAAAAATACGGGTAGCGAACTATAAGTATTCTGGAATTTTTTAATTTATTTATTTTTCCTATAATCACCTAGATAATACTCATCGTTTGAGCACTACTACGAAAAATTGTCAACATTCGGGACATCCTAATGTGAACTAAAACTTAAAAAAGATTTATGCCGTACCTTTTTTGGAAACTGTTTATTAACATTTTTTAATGGACTTAACCTATATATGAAATTGTGTATATTTCACTCATATCATACACTCACATAAAAAATATAACATTTAGCCTAATTTTACAAGACTAAAACTCGGATCATATTATATGTAGAAGTATCAGTTTACATACAATCATATACTATTATAACAGGTCAAAATCTGGATACAATAATGTCTGGTTTTTTATATAAAATTAGATACAAAACTGATACAATCACTTACCTCCAATGACATGGCTGTGTTAAAATAATATATTATTTCCGAAAAGGTACGAACTTATTCAAAAAAGATTTTCTGTGATATTAATCAACTTGTTGTGCAATACATTACCTTGGTCTCCAGTTTTAGATTTTCAGTCTTAAGTTCATTACGATCATTTTCAACTCTCTCCAATTTAGCCCTAAGTATGAGCAGCTCTTCATTGGCAGTTTTCAACTGTTCTTCGGTTCGATGAACATTTAATAGGGGCGTAACGCGCACTAAGAGTCGCCACCACGGCCAATCTCTTACAGCTAGGAATGCTTTTACATTACGTTGTATGCAACGGACAGCAAGTTCCTAAGGAAATAAAAAAAATATATACTTTCTTAAGACTCGTATAGAAACATATTGAAGAGCAAACAACTGACACTTTTATATTGAAATTTTTTTTACAATTGGACGTTGGCGTGCTTATTTCAAATTAAAACAAAGAATTAATTTTGAAAATGTCTAGAGCAAATGAAAAACCGCCATTCACAGAAAAAAAACAACACAATTTCCACATGTTTTTCGAAAAATCAAATATTAATTTGAAAAAATACCAATTGTAATTTCAATATTGCATTTGATTTTCAAAACATACCAAATGCAATTCAAAAGCACCAACTCTTATTTCAAAATTGCATTTGTTATTAATAGAAAAAATAGCATTTGTAAATCAAAAAATACAATTTGAAATTCAGAAAAAAATACCAATTGATATTCAAAACAAACAAAATTCGTAATAAAAAACACAATTAAGGAAACTCAAAAAATGCCAAATAAAAAACAAATGCAATTTTAAAAAAAAAGCAATTGAAATACAAAAAATAACAATTGAATGTCAACTGATATTTTTTAAATTACATTCAGTGTTTTTTGAATAACATTTGGTATATGTATTTGATTCCCCTCTCGTATCTTTTTAAAATTTTATATAAAATATCAGATACTTTCGGCAAAATTACGTTTATTTTTGAAACATTTCGATGCCCAACTTGTTGTAGGTGACATACTTCGGACTAGTTTATTGAATGGACTAATTAATTGACGATTTAATTGGCATTGTTTGATGTCAACGGTAATTCAATTTGTTGCCATTACACAATTGCTTAAAAACAATGCCAATGAAATGTTGTTTCAATTGGCATTGATCAATGCCAATGCCTTTATCAGACAATTATAGTTGATTGTTATAATTGTTTGCTACAATTGTTTAAAAAAAAATTTATTCGCAAATTTAGATACAAATTAAAAATATTCGGTATTTATATAGTATTAAAAGTTGATCCATCATCACTAGTCAGTTACCAAATAAGACTGAATAGTGTATACGTGATAAAACTTAAAAAAAAAATAGCGAATACATTTAAAATTTGGACTCTCATTTTAAAATTGTATCTTTTCTTCCAAAACAAAACACTTTTTACAATTTGTATTTTTAGACATTGGTATCATTTCATTACCATTACTGTAATCAATGTCAAATTTAAAAAATTTCATTGGATTTGGAATGGTAATGACATTTTTTGGCATTCGAATTGTATGTAATACCAATTAAATTTCAATGCCAATGATTTTTTTGAGATATGCGCTAATAAAGGACATTTGTTCAACTGGGTTATTCTTTTTGTGAAAAAAACATTTTTTGTGCAAAACTGCCCTGCGGGAAAGGGACCTATCACAACACATCTCACGTGACTGGTTCATTGTTATAGGGACCTGTCACGGGACCGGGTTTTTTATTTGAAAGAGGCCTTATAGGGTTTAAATTGCCCTCTGCGACATGTCAAAGAACATGTAACACAACGGTGTAAAAGAACATGTAACACAACTAACCCCAAAGAACATGTCACAAGACTGACGCAAAATAACATATCCTGGAACTATCATGGAAAAAAAACGCAAAAGAACATGTCACTGAACTAACTCAAAACAACAAGCTCCATTTAAATATTAATTCCTTATTATAAAAACTTTGTTTTTAATACAATTAGCGGTCAGAAAATAATTTTACATAATTAGTCGGACGAATATTTCTATCTAAAAAATGTTAGTGGTTCGTATATGAAGACGGTCAATAAGTTAAAAATACCTTTTATTTGATAAATTTTTTTTTAATTAATTTGGATGAAATAAAAATAATATAAAAAAAACATAATTGACCACTTGTTAACCTTTTATCTATTTTTTTTAGTTCTGTCGGAGTTCTTCCTTGAAAGTCTTCCATAGTAGATACTTTAAAACCGGCCCAATGACGTGATAAGTACTTCAGGAACCGGCCCTATTTCCACCCACCACAGATCCATCACGTGAAAGAGACTTTTATGCCGATCACGTGATATGTACATTAGGATCCGACCCGGTGATATATAATTTTAAACCGGTCACGTGGTAGGTACTTTAGAAACCGACCATTTTTCAACTATCACGTGATAGGTATTTTAATTACTATGCATCGTTTGAGTGCATTTTCTGAAGACATTCTTTGCCGGCACCCCTAATGTATGTACCAGAGCTGAATGCTGAATGCCGAAGCTGCAGCCTACCCGGCTTGTGGCAACTAAGTCGTCTGACAAATACAAACAGACCAAAAACCCAGTTTTTTATTTTTAAATGTTTTCAATTTAATTCTTTAATTTAAAATCTGAAAAACTTTGAGGCTTTTGTCGTGGCATGCATCATAGTGGCTTGTACATTAGGGCTACAACTTTTTAACAATTAGTGGTGGAGGGAAAGTTTCCCGCCAAACACAAACATTAATTTCAATGTCTGCAACATTTGATAATACGATTCTTGTTCTAATCTATTAGAATTACAAAAAAATCTGTATAACTTTTAAAGTATATCTACTTTATTCTTTTTTGTCACGCAATGATTTCAAAATATAAGGAAGTTAACAAAAGATGCATTTAAAAACAAAAAGAAAAAAAACGCCGTTTTAGTTTTTAGATATGTTATATATATTAATTAGACCATTCTAAAAAAATTTTTTTTGGAAAAAAACACTTGGCCTTTGAAGTGTTTTTTCAGTGTATGTTTTCGAAAGCTGACTTATATACCTTTCTAATGGCATCAATATCTTTGAAATCGGTTGAGCCATTCCGTAGTAATCGCTGCTTAAAAGTACCTATTACCGTCATTTTTCAAATATTTCGATACCTTGCCACGCCCACAATTTTCTAAAAATGGAATTTTTAAGGATGAGGTTGTGTTTGTATAGGTAAAATGTAGCTGTATGCAAAATTTCATCAAAATCTGGGAGGGTCGGGTTCAAAATGTGCCTTTTTTTATAGGTTTTGATATGAAATTCATCCATAGTTAATTCAGACTAAATTAATTTTAATAAAAATGTTATAAAATTTGTGTTTCAGATCGAATTTTTTTGAAAATTTTGATGGGTGGTGGGTTTATGGGTGTTTTGATGAAATGAATTTAGTGTAATATAAATTAACTTCATGTGCTACAGTCTTGCAAATTCAATTAAGAGATTTTATAATATTAACAAAAAATTAAAACATGTGAAGTTTTCAATTTCAATTCAATTCAATGGTATTCTTTATTTAGCATTTAAGTATAAATAATTTAACAATGTTTTAAGAGTTTAGGACTATTTTCCTTTTCTACTTAATAATTTAATAACAATATTGTATAATTTATTTGCATTTAAGTTTAACATTATTTAAAGGAGGGAAAAATTTACAAAAACCTTTCTGAATTTTTTTTTGATTTTTCTAAAAGAAGACTTAAGGTTAGAGAATAAAATTACGTTGAGCTCAGCTCATTGATATGGTTAAACTCAGAGTCACGACATCTGTTATTGAAATTCGTAGTAAGCCTGTGAATACGAGTGTTGACGAGTTCAACGTTAGCAAGGTAGTGTAGCCGTTGAGTAGAATAATGCCAAGGCAAGTTATGTATCATTTTTAACAGTTTATTTTGGGCTATCTGTAATTTTTTAATATGACACTGTGCAGCAGTAGACCACGGTGGAGCAGCATAAAACATGATTGCGTGAAATACTGATTTAAATATGAGAGTTTTATTTGTTATGCTGAGTTTAGAGTTTCTGTTTATTAAAAGATACAGTAGTCTAATTATTTTATTAATTTTATCTGCGTATTGACTACGATATTCCATTTTGTAAAGTAATCATAGACTTCTGCTAATGCATTTTGGAACTGAGAATCGCCGTATCGTCAGCAAATATGGATATTGCACACCCATTTAATATGGGGAAATCTGCGGTAAAGATATTATATAGTATTGGAGAAATACACGAACTCTGTGGGCATCCTGCATGAATTTCTGACATGTCCAATGTGAACTTCAAAAATACGATTTGAATGAAAACTATGAATCAATTTAATCAACTGTGTTGGAAAATTATAATTGATCATTTTAAAAATTAAACCGTTGTGCCAGACTGAGTCGAACGCAGCTTTTATATCCATCAGTACCATACCAGTAGATATCCCATTATTAAAATTTGAGGTTACTAAGTTCCTAACTAGAACGAGTGGCTGTACTGTGTTGTGTTCTTTACGAAAACCAAATTGTTCAGATGGTAGAATATTGTGTGAGTCTATAAAAACCGTAAGTTGTTCTTTAATTATTTTCTCTAGTATTTTACTTAAGGACGATAAAATACTAATCGGCCTGTAGGATCGAGGGCAATCGGCAGGTTTGTTAGATGTTCTTACTGGTATAACTTTGGAGTGTTTCCATATTTTGGGGAAATAGCTTAGGCGAAGACATAAGTTAAAAATATCAGTAATATATTTTAGACCAATGCCTTTAGACATTTATTATTTATTCCGTCTAACCCAGGAGACTTTTTATTTTTTAATTGTTTTATGATAGTTTTGACTTTATTCATAGACACGGAAATATTATTATGAGGGGAACATTCAATAAGTGCCAGATTGTGAACTGCAATATTAACTAGCGAAGTAGTTGTTGAATCACTGAGGTTTGATGATATTATTGAGTGGTTTTCGCTAAAAATTTGTCCCAGAATCTCACATTTATCTCGCTGAGTGTGGTAAATGATGCTGTTATGTTTTAAGACCGGAATGTTATTGGAATTTTTCTTTAAAATTTTTGAAATATTCCAAAATGGAGTAGAGAAAGTTTATTGTTCCATGAATTATTTTTTAATTTCTTTATTTCTTCCGATATACGATGGTTATATTGTTTTGTACTTACAAGATCAGATGTGTCCCGAAAACGTTTCCAATTTCTTCTGAATACATTTCTTATTTGGATCATATGCTTTATGTGTTGTGGAAGAGTTGAAGATTTGGGTTTTATTATTCTGCGGGGCACACTATGGTTTATTGCAGCTTGAACAGTATCGTTGAATGATGAGATCAACGTATACATTTTTTCACAATTGTTATTAGTATCATCATTTGAATTTCTCAAGTTTCTTTTAATATATGCTGAATATCTAGTCCAATTTGCCCTATTAAAGTCAAAATATGTTCTTTGCACAGTTTTGAATTCGTGTGTTATAGTTAATTTTATAGGAAGATGATCAGAGCATAGATCATTCAATGCTGTGACAGATGAGAGCCTATCGGCGATATTCGTTATAAAGAGATCAAGTGTAGAGGCTTATCTCCGTGGATCAGAGGGGATATAAGTATGGTCACTTGGAAAAAGAATTTGGAAATTTTCGGGGTCTATTTTTTCGTAGAGCAAATTTCCCCAATTTAATTTAATCTTTGGCAAGTTTAAAAGTTATTCGTAATTTATTTAGGTCTATGAATTAAAAAGACATTTTAAAGAAAAAACTTGATTTTTGGTAAAATTTAAATTTGGGAATATTTAGAAAACAGGAGCTATTACCTTAATTTTGTGTTCGTATTCGTGATCAACGTCCTAAAATCTATCAGAATAGATAAGTAGCGTGTCCGATGCATATTTAGTGTTTAACTGTGTCATTTACTGGCAGAACACTTGTTGGAGACGCTTTATCAGCGTTTTCGAAAACCGATTTGCCAGTATTTCTTTCACAATAAATTCAGTGGTCTAGAAAAAAGGCTATTTTCAAAGAATCGAATGAGAATGGGATACATCACAAAATGTTTGGAAATAATTCGGTCATTTCTTACTTAGTACTCCGCCGGGGTTGGCAAAGCGACCACCCAAATGAGAGAACTTTTTAGTTATATCTAATAGTTCTCTAGATATTCCCATTTGAAAATGAGAAATGGCAAATTTGGTCGGACTCATGTCTGGTCTTTTGCGAATAGCTGGACGAAATCGGGGCCAATTTCTTTTTTAAATATTGTTATTTAACTAAATAAATTCATTATTAAATAAAAAAATAGATATATGCAGTATCTTGTTCCACTCAAAAACTGCATTCGCTAAAGTAGAAATGAAATTACAAAAAATCAAATTTTTTTGCGATTTTTTTCCAAAAAGCACCAAAAGTCTTTTACCTTCAAATAAATATTTTCTTTCTAAACTTATAAAGCGTGTATATATTCTGAAAAGTCATTTTATATAAAAGCGAGTTGTATTAAAAAAAATTTTCATTTGTATATACTTTTCCTCCACCGCTTCCAAAGTTGACACATTTTTAATGCAAATATCAATTTTAACCGTTAAAATTGCTAAATAAAAATTTTATGGTTCAACACTCAGTTCAACACTCAGTTCAACCCGCTATATATGCAATGCATTGTGATGACATTAAGAAATAAAGGTAAGAGAAGGAGGGAAGAGGGAGAAGTGTTTATGGCTGTTTGATTTGAATTTGCTGTCGTAATATTCGGAAAAAACGTGTGAAGGAAGCCTATTCCACATACGTATGGTCCTACCAAGAAACGAAAACGTAGTTTATTTAAAAAGTATTCAGTAAACTTTGTTTTTTAATGAATATACATTTAAACTACAAAGAAATATTTTTTTAACTTATATTACCATTTATTAAAAAAAAACTACACATAAATACTGTTTTTCTGTACCAGTTATTATTTTCATTTAGAATTTTCTTTTTGCAAAAAATTCTTTATTTGAACCAAAAAGTTAAGTAAAAAAAAAAAAGAAAACTGAGTTAATTTTGATAGTTAGTTAGTGATAGGATTTGGAAGTTTTTTTAATTTTTTTTTTGGCAGTAAAAATAAAAGAAAATCTTTTTACTGATTTTAAGTTAATTGTTTAATAGTTTAAATAAAGTGAAAAATACATTTGATGTAAAAGAAAAGTGAGTAGACCGGGTTTTAACGCCAAAATATTATGTTTTTTTTTTTTTTTTTTTCAAAAAACAAATATTTTCAGAAACGCATATCGAGCCCTCTCCGCCGATAAGACGTAAAAGGCACATATATATTTTCGTTTTAAATGAAAATTGATTTCATAACTTTAGGAAGAAGTTAAGTTAATTTCATAACTCTAGGAAGTTAAGCATTTAAGCAGGAACTACTGTGCCCAAATATTGCTCACCTTCCATTCTTTATTTTTTATTTGGTACAATAAATTACTAGACACGAATTTATTGAGGTGAGCAGTCGCACGTTTAGGCGCCACAGAGTACGGTCAAAAGTGACCTAATTTTAAATTGTTTAAATTTATATCTCAAAAAAATCAATAAACTACACAGAAAAAACTAAAAACGCGTATAAGAGAAAATATGTATTCATTTATTTAAAAGTCAATTAAAATATTTATGGATTCAATTAAACATTTGTTTAGAAACAAATTTAATTCAAATAAAATCTTTAATTAGATATTTTAGGTTGATCATTTTTTCTGTGTATAGACAAGTTGAATATCAACGTATTTTTGAAGGCGATACACCGGTAATATGCCCGAATACCACATTTGTTGTTGGGGTGGGATCAAATTAACATAAAATAATACTTATTTAATTTAATCGAGGACAGTCTTGGCCTTTTATCGATTTTCCCTATCGTTCGCCGGACCAGAAAACGGATTATAAGGAACAACGAAACTGATTCGAATCCGTTTAAAGTCCGTCAATGACGGACCGTAATGTCATACTCAGAACGAAGTGAACTCCGTCTTTGGAATACCATTTCCGGTCTGTTTTCGTACCTTTTTTTTTAAACAAAAATGGATTTCTATATCTGCTTAAATTGACTCTATTTTTGTTAATTTTGAGTAGTTTTTTTATGTTTTGTTATGAATTTATTAATATTTATATAAAATACCGAATTATCTAAAGAGTTTTCAATACCAGTAGTGCGATTCAGTAACTTGTTTTAACGATAATCGAATAGTTTAAAAAAGTAAACAACAAAAGTAACGATATTTTTTCTCATTAACATTTTTAACGATATTCGCTATTGTTAAAGTCAGCTATCTGTTGTTGTTATCTAAACGACAACAATTTTAGTGTTGTTTATGAAATCGAGAAAAAGTTAAATTTTTAAATAGAAAAATAGAGTTGTCGACTATCGTTATGGTGTCTTTAGTAAATCACTTAATCGTTAGTGCAAACAACAAAAGTTGTCGTTATATTTTGCAATTGTCCGATCGTTAAAAATTACTGAATCGCACTACAAAGGCACCGAAAATAGACATTTGTTGTTTTTAAATATTTCTACTGCTGTGTAATTTCTATCTCCCATGCCCTATAAATTAATTAAATCTGCACGTAAACCGTTAAAAACTAGTTAGCTTAAATTAAGTATAATTTTAAACGTATTTACCAATAAATTATTTTAATTTATGAATGTATATTTTAATAAGAACATTAACAAATTTAATAAGCAGGGTAATTGTCTCCCAAATGTATTGTTTTCCATTTATGTTCATGCTTTGACGGATGCGTGATATACGGACCGATAACGCGCCGTAAATTACGGGTTCATGACTCCGTACTTGCCGGAGAGTCCGGTTGAGAATCATAGTCTGCTAAATTAGGTGACCTCAATTTTAGCTAAAAAAGTTAGTTAAAATGTTTAACTAACTGACCCATACGCCAAAAAGCCGTTATCGATACACAAATTTTAGATTTGAAAATTTTTTTAATTGTAATTATTTTTTTGTAATTTGAGCTTTTCTTGCCATATTTTTTAGCCAAAGTTAAGAAATTTAGCAAGTTTTGCGAAAAAAATCGATATAAAAACTTAACCGGTTAATCGTTCTAGTTTAACCGATTATTCGGGTCGAATACTTATATGAGTCTCCAACTATTTGTTTCGAGATTAACCGATATACAAGCGATTTATCAAGAAATCCCCACCACATCAATAATACTTAATGGTTGTTGTGCTAGAGGTGCGTTAATGTCTGTTAAATACTAACCTGTACCCTTCTTTGGGCCATTGCCTTTCGTGCCAGATAACCACGACAATGCGCTTGCAGTTGTATGATACGATCCGATAGTAATTCATCACGTTTTGCTTCCAATTCGCTTAAGACACCTGAACGGAATAATATCTGTAAAAAATAAAAAAAATAAAACATTAGTATGTGCAAATGACAACTTGTTGATTTTTGTTCGCATCTGTTTGCTTTTTTATATTTTCTTTCTTTCGTAGGTCAGTAACTGCGGTGACCTATATTTTAATTGTTAATTTAAATTTAATTTGTTGTTTTTAAATATCTTTGAAATCATTTGACGACAATGCTTTCAGTGAGAAGATTGAAACATTTCCGCATTTGATTATATGAGTGTTTGTAAATTCGATTGAAAGCAGAGCTTTGAACGAATTAATTCGATTAGAGCTTAATTTACAAAAAATTTAAATCAGAATTAAAAAATGTTCATATTTCATATCGGTAATTCATTCGCTAGCTTTATTTAAAAGCTTTAATTGAATTCATTAGCTTTATTTAAAAGCTTTAATTGAATGAATACAATATTGCGTTAATTCAACCTGAATGAAGAAATTTTAGTATCATTCCTAAATAAAAATATAACACACAAGCAACAACAAAGTATAAAATGATTTTTTTTATTATATTTTCTTTTGTATCACACCTCGACAAGCTTAATTGGTTTGAATGCCGATATGTGATTTATATACATTTTGACACCCTGATTCTAAATCCAGCATCCATTTTTGAAGCCTTTTATTGTACGATTGACGCTTTCCAATGATTCAAAATGAACATAAATATTTAGAATACACTTAATTCTTGAAGACACCGCAATGAAATTTTCTAAAACTGATTTTTAAAGTAGCGTAAAGATAAATTTATCAAGTGCCTTCTACAAAAGAATATATGTACATTTTTTTATATCGTATGATATTTGAGAAAAAATTATAATTTCGTACAATTTTATACATAGCTTATATCTGAAATACAATTTAAACGAATTCTTTTGCCGACATTAAAAAAAGGAAAGTTCAAAGTTTATATCGTGACCTTAAAATAAATTAAAGCTGTCCTAGCATGTCTACCATCGTAATAAAAATGCTTAAAGGTACCCATACACTATGCAATATTATTGCCTGTATTATTGACATTTTGCCCTTAACAATGCAATAAGATGTACAATGCATTTTCACAAAATATGGTACTACTGTTTTGTTCTGTTGTGAATGCATATACAAATTGCACAATGTGGCCAACACACTATAAAATATTTTTCACACTTTTTGGTTGCGCAATAAGAATCAAAACCTTTTTGATTTTTTCCAATATATTGTACAACAAGCTGTTCGTATGTGTTGTGTACTAGGGTATTTAATCGGTTAACCATTACTCGATTAATCGATTAATGGTCAATTTCGAGTAACGAATAACTCGAACAATTTTGGTCGATTAATCGAGTTAATCGCTTAAATCAAAGTATATTCTATTTCAGTATATTGCATACAAAATTTGAATTGTTTCTTATTTTTCAAAGAGATTTTCTATAAAATAAAAAGTAATGTGTTAGTTAACGATTTAATTTACATATTCACCCCTATCGTGAATAAAAGGGGAAATGTTTGTTCCCATGTAATTTGCATTCCCCCTCAAGTCAAAATTGGTATCGTGAATTTCCCCTGAAATTGTATTATGCTATTCACGAGTGAATGATTAGACAAAGGGAACAAATTTCGAGGGAACTCTTATTTACGATTGGAATTGAGTGAAAAGGGAAAACAATTAGAGGGAAAAAATATTCACGATAGGGGTGATTATATTTGCTTAGTAGGTGTATAACTTTTTTAAGTGGCACCATTAGTGGGCAATAATGTACTGGCAATTTTAGAGAAAAATCGTTCCTTACCGAGACCAATGTCTAAAATATAAAATTTTTAGCAATTTCTAAAGATATTTTTAAAATATCCTTACACAATTACAGATATCACTGTACTCAAATGAAGAGTTAGATTATGTAGACATCGAAACTACAAACAAATTTAAGACCAAAAGGTCCGATTTCCAGAAAGTAAGCAAAATTTTTAAGTATATAAATATTCAACAAAAAAAAAAATCTCAACAATCGCAAAACTACTAACAAAAGAAGATTATTTTTTTTGCAAAATTCAAATTGAATTTCATCATCACTTTTTAGTGTCTCTGCTCTGATTGGGCCGTTCAGTCTTTTCTTGCATTCGATTCTATATTATTTTATTTCATTTATTTATTTATTCATAATCTAAAAGCCAGTGGTGGCCAAACGATTACATAGTAGTCTATGAGTAAGATTTATGTATCTGTAATAACTTAACGAAAAAAAAGATATACAAACAAAATTTAATAATTAAACCTAAATAAACAACCCAAACCCTAGTAGCACGAATTTGTAAGACACCGATCATAAAAACAATATTTGATTCTATAGCCAGCTTTTATAAGACTTAATCACATTAAGAAGCTAATATCTTCAATAAATAGCATAAATAAATATCAATAGCATTCACTCATGATATATTAAATACAACTGGCCACAATGTTCCTAAACGTTCCCACACTCACTCCAAAGTTTCTATCCCTATAAGAAATCACAGAATCCCATAGTCTATATACTTTGGACACAAACGAGTTCTGCATATATAGCGTAATAATTCTCGGACATACTAAATTAAATGCCCTAGTAGACGGCCCAAAACTAAAGCGGTTTACCAAATACTCAGGCATGACATATTTTATAATTTTGAAAAAGAATATCAATAAACGCATGTTAACATAATCTGTAAAACTCATACCTAAGAAATCAAAGGCACACTCGGTTACATGAGACCTTAACCGCAAGCCATACGCAAACCTTATTATACGGTTAAAACATTTTATTACCTTTTCAAATTTTGTGCCACTACAACCCGTGTAAATTTCCAATCCATATAATATAATCGGCGTAAGTAATGTTTTCGCTATAAATTTTCTTGTTTTCAGTGGAAAGTAAAAAAAGCAACACTATTTATACGCTTAAGGGATAAACATATTTTTGAGATAAGCATGCTTATATGGAATTCAAACGATAATTTATCATACAAATATATTCCTAAGGTCTTGTAATGCGAAATATATTCAATAACGACATTGTTTAGTTTAAGTGTACACATATCCAAAGGAATGCTACCGAACCGCATAGCAAATGTTTTCAATGGATTTAGAGCCATTTTATTCTCCAATGACCATTGCAATATTTTCTGAAGATCCAAGTTAATATAATTAACAAAGTCCCTAACCAATACATCTCTTTCCATGCATGCCAGCAGTTATATATCATCTGCATATATATGCGCCTTACAAAAAGAGAGTACGTTTGTGATATCGTTAATATAAATTAAAAAAAGTAACGGCCCCAATATGGAGCCCTGAGGCACCCCTCGGTCTACAGCTATTTTATGTGAAACGCTATTATCCAGTTTCACAAATTGCTCTCGATTATGCAAAAATGAAAACATACGTTTACAAGCAGAAGTCTCGAATTTGAATTGGTGATACAGTTTTCGCAAAAGATTCTCATGACAAATAGAATTAAAAGCTTTTCTAAAATCAAGAAAAACTGTTATCGCACTAAGCTTAATTAGCTTAATCACATATGTTAAAAATTACGTACTTAGCAAAAAAAATTTAAATCGAACAAAAATCTGTCTTCCAAACTTTTCTTTGAACTGCTATGCCATATTATTTTTGATATTTGCAAAAAATGCTATAAAATTATATTCCTAATTTTTTCTTAAAGCTGTAGTTTATAAAAACGAAAGACAAAAAGTAGAACACCTCAATTGTATATTGTTTTAATAGACTTTGATAATTTTTAAATAATTAAAAGAGGTATATTCTAAATTTTGATAAAAAAAAATACTGATTTAATTTGTGTGTTTTTATTAATTTTTATAAAAAATTATTTAAAACAATTGAAATTATTCGAGTTACTTAAGTGATTTTAAAATCTTAATCGATTAATCGATTAAGTTAAAAACCTCAAATTCGAGTTATTCGTTTACTCGAACAAAATCAAACCCGAGTACTTTGAATACCCTATATCGTGTACACAACTTCAAAAACTGTTAAAAACTCAATTTTTCGCGTTTTTAAAAACGGTTTTCTTAAAATTGCGACGTGATGAAAAAATTTGGAAAACAGATTTGGAATCAGCGAGACAAAATGTATTAAAAATATATACCGCGGTTCGAACCAAATCGACTTTTTCTAATTTTGTGACTGTGTGTATTCTTTTGATTAAATGTATGACAACAAATCATTCAACATTCACCTTTTTATTAATTGAATTCAGAAGATTTTGAATCATTCAAATTAGAATTCTTTCAAAAAAGAATTCATTCATATAATTTAAAGTTTTTGAGAAAATTCAATTAAAATTACATTGTTCACATTAGCAAAAACGCAATAAAATAAGTTTTTTTTTTTTTTTATAAAATGAGAAAATATTGTTTTTTTCAGTCACAAAAAGAACAATACACTTTTCAATTCGGTTGGCGCTTTATTTCTCTGAGTGATGGCGAAAAAACTACGCATGAAAATAAATATTTGTTGTTCCAACCGAATCGTTCGGTTGCCAACCCCTATTTCTATTTGCTTTTAAGACATAAATGTTACAAAACTATTTTGTCGTAGGTCTTGAGTAACATGTAATTCCGCACCGCACCCCTTTTAGTTTCACTTTCATATATTTGAAGTCCAAAAAAGTACGCGAAAAAGACTTTCTATACACCTCAAATACGTGCAAGACATGTTAATTTGTTGTTTAATTTTTTATTTATTTATAGTTTCTAGAAATGTGTATGAACCTACTCAATGCATTTAAAATGAAAGTTGGGTTTATTTAATTTGTTTTAACCCTTTACTGCATGAAATTCCCGAATTTTGATGGTAATAGAAAAATAACTGGACACATATTTCCACGTTTTGCCAAATTTTCACTTTTAACGATTTTATTAGCGAAAAATCAACAATAGCAAAAAATTTCATATCACACAATAACCGAGAATATAACGATTATACAAAATTTGTCAAATAATTAACAAATCATTCATTTTAAAATTTAAAAAATACATATTTTTTTCAACAATAAAAATCACAAACTACAATCAACTGATGAATCCAAATTGGTGGTAAGAAAATGAGTAAAATGAAATGTCAAAATTATAGTGGCATACAGAAAGAGATATATATATATATTTATAAAAAATGTTATATTCAATTTATATGGGGATGTTATTTCTATCTCGCTCCGCAAATGACTATAATGTAAGCAAAATCATACGGTTCAAGTTTGCACTCATAGCATTTTAACAGTAGCTGATTGCAGTTTATTTAAAAATTAATCGGTAAACTTTTTTTTAAGAAATATACATTTAAATTACAAAGAAATATTTTTTTTTTGGCTTATTTTAACGTTTACTAATAAACAAACCAGTTTGCATTTTCATTTATCTATATATATAAAATACAATATTTGTATGTTTGTCCTTTATAGACTCTAAAACTATCCAACCGATTTGGCCCATACCGGTTTCATTTGAAAGGTTATAGTCCGAATTAGGTTTTCGGCTATATATATTTCAAGTGGGCGTGGCCCCTCCCACATAAATTGAATAAGATCATATATCTTGACTATTGTGGTAGCAAGAGTTTTGAAACATTGCAGTATCCCATATGTTACTGATTTGAATAATCAGGAAAAAATGGGAGGGATCGGACCAGTGGGAGTGGCAGCTCCCATACAAAGTAAATATATAATATCATATATCTACAGTACTATAATAGCCATAGTCTTAGAAATTTGTGCACGTTGATTATTTGTTAATGTGAATAGTCATGGGAAAAATGGGCGTGATCGGACCAGTGGGCGTGTCAGCTCCCATACAAAGTAAATATTTAATATCATATATCTACAGTTCTATAATAGCCAGAGTCTTAGAAATTTGTGCACGTTGATTATATTATGAATAGTCATGGGAAAATTGGGCGGGATCATACCAGTGGGCGTGGCAGCTCCCACACAAAGTGATTATTTAGCTCATATACAAAATTAATATTAATATTAAATATCTAGGGTTCTATATAAGCTATATAGCCTTCAAATTTTGTACGAGTCCATCAATTACATATATTAGTAGTCGAACTGAAAATGGGCGGAATGGGATAAATGGGCGTGGTACCAAAAGCAAAAAACAAATAAGCATTAAAATAAATTATCACATTCAAGACTTTTTGCAAGGTTATTTAATAATGTTGTTCAAAAATTGTTTTAGCGTTCCTCATAGTCCTAGAATAAATAAAAAAGGTAAAGAAGTAAACAATAAATTTTATGATATTGTTTTAAGTAACAATTCATGTTTAACAGGTATACTTAACATAAAAAATATATTATTTTTGTATTATTATTTGCGTAAAAGAAATTTCTTGATTTAAAGAATTAATTACAATTAAAATTTGAAGGCAAAACAATGTTTGCCTGGTCAGCTAGTTTCAAATAAAAAAAAAAAAATTCAAAAACCAAACAATGGTGGGCACACTTGCAAAGTCAAATTTTCGTTTAAAAATTGACCAGTTTCGACCAATACTGGTTGTAGAGTGCATGTCGAAAAGTAAAAAAAAAACGGTTAAATAATAATAATAATTATTAACAAAGTTCTGAGCAAAACGTAAACGAATTAAGGTACATTTTCACCCTTAAACTATTTAAGATAATTTATAAATCTTTTCTGAAGTTTGTTTCTGAATGTGTTAGTAATCTTACAAATTTTATTTTTTTTTTATTTGGTTTGGTAACAAAAAAGATATTGGCCAAAATCAAAAAAAGTCAAGGCAAAAAATTAACATTTTAATTTTTATGGCAGTTTTCAAAGTCTAAAAAAAATTTAAGCTGATGGCTAAAAGATCAACTGAAGTCAAGTTAAAACAGAAACATTAACACACGAAACACGAATACTACGTTAAGGCGAACTGTAAATAAAAATCACATAAATAATAATTCATATAAGGAGTGCGCGAGAAATAAATGTAACATTCTTTTAGGCTTATAACTTTAAAAAAAACAGCGTAATTTTTTATTAATAAACATTTAATAAACATTTTTACAAAGCTTTGAGATTTTAAAGTTATTTTTAGTGAAATTTTTAAGGCTTTTACTGCATCTTTTGTGACCTTTTTAGTATAAGCTGCCCACTTTTTTCCAAACTCTTTTTCGTTTCCCTCTTTTGTTGGTTCTTATAATTTTTTATAACATGAGAAATCGTTTGCTGGGAAATACCAGCTTGTCTAGCAATTGTTTGTACTTATTCTTGATTATCTATTATAATAAAATACTAATCTTGCAATTGACATAAAATTAGGCACATAGCTTTTGGCAGTAAAGGCAAACGTTATAAACATGTCAAGTTTAAAAATAATGACAAAAATGTTATATTTATTTCTCGCGCACTCCTTAATATTCCATATTTAGAACGAACTTCATAACATTTTGCCAATTTTCAAAAATTTCTTTGAAAGTTATTAAATTTAAAACCGAGCACCCATACATTTTTTCTCAAATGTATCGAGAAATCAAATAAAGGAATTTCACAATTTTTTAAAACGTTTATAAAAATGTTTAATTTATTTTTTTTTGTTTTATTTATTAATAATCATATAATTACAAATTATATCCTATTACCCTTACCGAGCACTAGCTACTATGGCTTTCGGCGCGTTGTAGCGAAAACAAACCAGTGCCTCTGGTGGGAATCGAACCCACGACCCCCGCACTGATAAGCCGGCACGCTACCAACTAGCCTACCGGGGTTTTTACTGAAGTAGAAAACGACATAAAATTTTTCGATGTATTGCGACCCGTTTAAAAGCTGTTAAGCTTAAAATCTACATTTTTTAGTCTGTTTTTGATGAAGTTTTAATGTTAAGAAAGACAATTTTATTATTTTATATTTAAGCATTTAAGGGTAAGGTAAGACTTCATGAATATATTCTACACTGAATCTATGAATCTATTCCACACTGAATCTATTAATCTATTCTACACTGAGACTATTGGCAAAGAATTTTGACGGTGGTACAGGCAAAACACATACTTTGCAAATAAAATCGTGTATTCCTAGCACAATATTAGTTGTACCTTTGTATTTTTTAACACAGTGGGTTTTAAAAAAATTGCAGTGTTTTGCCAGTACTAGTTTTTTTTTGGTAGTTTCATAAAAAATATGACACTTTTTTTTAATTTTTTGAAAGTTTCATTAGTTTACTAAAAATTTTCATTATATTTCGTCCACTAAAATTCTCTCTTTCGACATTTGGCATTTGAAAAAGTAGCGATATTAAAAGAAAAAAATTCACCATTATGTTATGTTTACTAAACATTTACCGAAGCTGAAACTAATAATTTTTATTTATACAAATTCTTTAACATTTTTGTTTTTAACGTTCTGTGCGAAAAAAAATATTATTCTTGAATGAAACAAATACCCTTTAAATATAATTTTCCATTAGAAAAAGAACACGGTATCAGAATTTGTTTTAATTAAAATTAAAAAAAAAATATTTAGAATCAGAAGCATTTTTTTATAGATAAAAGTATACAAAACTTTAAGATTTTGGTAAAAAAAAAATCATGAGAATGAAATAGTTTTTTAATTTAGTTTGATACACTCAGAAATAAACCAGCAAAGACAGTAAAAAAGCTGCTAAAAATTAGTTTAAAATTATGATGCAGAAATTTTTGCTCAAATTATCCGTTTTTTTTTTTTGCAAAATAAATAAAATAAGAACAAAAAAAAATAAAATCGTTAAATTTACAAAATTTTTGTTATACCCGAGTAAAAACGTTCATATACAATCATATATTATTTAATATAATATTATATAAACACTTTATATAGCTTAATGTGCATATATGTGATGCATATGGTCACCCGACTAAACACGTTTACATATAATCATGTATTATTTTATATAAATATATATGTTCTTGCATGCTATTATATGTAAATACATATCTATGTTTATGTATACATTTTTTTAATCTAAATTTTTAAATACGATGATACATATAATTACCATATCGACCAATATATAATCTTATATGACAGATACAATTATATATGGTTAATATAATTATGTACGAATACATGTATAGTTAAATATAACACAAATCAAAATTATATAAAATAACATATAGTGTAATATTTAAAAAAAAAACTGATTTTATTTTGGATAAAACGATGTCGACCTATTCATATTTGAATGTAAAGATACATCGTTATATACCAAACAAATGTATATCTTCTTTTGTATAAAACTATATATTACTAATGGCTGTATACTAGTCTGTCCCTATTTTAAAAAATTTGAGAATTTCGTCACGTAGTCAAATGATAGGTGTTATTGAGCTGTATATAGACAGAAACCAAATATTTTTTGAGCGTACTTATAGTTGCCTTTGTAATGTATTTATAACATTTTTGGCCAAAGTAGAGTTTAAAAGATTGGATTATGAGAAAAACATTTATACCACATCCACCACAGCATCATTTAGTTTGAAAGAAGTAATTTTATTTATTACCTGTTTCAAATTGAAAGATATAGTGGATCAAAATTACTCTATGGAAATTTTATTTATTTATTGTTTCAAATTGAAAGATATAGTGAATCAAAATTACTCTATGGAAATTTTCTAATTATATTTCCAAAAATATGATCAGCATTGCCGAACTTTTGAGCCCAATTTTGTACAAAAATTAAAAAAAAAAATACGGATAGCGATCTACAAGTATTGTCGAATTTTTTAACTTTCCATAATCAACTGGATAATACTCATCGTTTAAGCACTATTACGTAAAATTGTCAACTTTCGGGACATAATAATGTGTAGGGCTCCGATTTCCATGCAAATGCATGTTTTTTGTCGATAATCTAAAAACGATACAGATCAATTATCTTTCCGAATCAATCAATTTTGCATATTTTTGCATATTACGGTGAAAATGCACATTTTTGCATATTTAAATGCATATTTTTGCATATTTTAAATTTATAAATGCATATTTTGGCATTTTTGAGTGATTTTTACAAAATTTTCATATTAACAAAAAAAAAAACCGTTAAAAATCAATAAATAAATTATTTTGGAGCTAGAAAGAGACGCATATACTAAAGAACTTGATGTCGCATGATAACACATTAATTCACATTAAATTTTCAAATAAAAATATACCTATATGCCATTTTTTCACTGTTTTGCAACGTATTTTTGATTCTTCAGGAAATTTTAATATGAATTAATATAATGTTAACATTCAAAACACTAATTTAAATGAATTTTTTACATTAATTGTAAGTATATTTAACAGCTTAACACGTATCTTTTGTTTCACGAGATTTTTTTCCAGGAAATATGCCGAAGATAAAGCCATCCAAGTCTGACATCATAACACTTAAATAGTCAAAAACACAAGGAGATGCTCGAGCGTGTTGCAGAAAAGTCTTCCCAATCGTTGCTTAAAAATACAGAGACAACAAATAAGTTTTGTGTGGACTTATGTGAAGCATTTATTTCCGCTGACATACCCTTAAACAATTTCAGTAACGAAAATTTAAGAAATATCTTTAAAACATATATGAACGAGAGTATACCTTGCCAGTCTACTCTTAGAAAAATATATAACTCCAAACTAGAAAAAATTTGTACTTTTTTGAAAAGCAAATATTTACGGGTATCGATGGACGAAACAACGGATATAGGAGGGCGTTGCGTTGCAAAGGTTATTGTCGGAGTTTTGGATAAAGATGAAGAAGTTTGCAAAAATAAATTCTTGCTTAACGTTGTGGAATTGGAAAAGGCCAACCATGATACGATAGCTCGTGCTTTCCATGACTCAATAAATTTATTGGATTAAGATTTCGACAAAAAGCAGATCCTACTATTTTTAACCGATACAGCACCGTACATGGTTAAAGCTGATAAATGGGCTTAAAATATTTTATCCAAAATTGTTACATGTTACTTGCTTGGCACATGGGTTACACCGCGTTGCAGAGGAAATATTATTGGTTTCATACGGGAAAAAAATATTTTTAAAGGCTACTTCACGAGTTGCAATTTTTAATGAAATGTATCCTTTCCCCTTCCACCGCAGCCAGTATTAACCACATGGGGAACCTGGCTGATGCTGTAGAATACTATTAAAAAAACACTGAGCAATTTAATTTAAGAGCGTGTTGATACCGATGCTTATGTAATTAAAAAAATAAAAGAAATATTAAATTTAAATAACATCAAAAGTCAATTAGCATTTGTTTTTTCAAACTACGGATATATTGGTGAAACACTAACTAAATTGGAGTCTTTAGTTCAAATTAATTAATATTGCAGAAAATAAAATTAACATTGTGGAAGGAAAAATAGCCCAACAAATTAAGAAAAAAAAAATCCAAAACGTTTTGCAAAAAAGAAGAATTTCAAAAAATAAAACAAATTTCAAACATTTTTGATCTGGAATCAAATGTGCGATCTGAATTAGAAAATGAATATTCTCATAATGAATTGGCATCCTTCCAGAATGCTCCTATAACTTCGGTTGACGTTGAGAGATCATTTTCCATGAGCAAAGGTTTTTCGCGTCCGAACAGACAAAGTTTTACTTTTGATAATATAAAAAAGTACTTCATCTGTTTATACAAACAAAAAGTTAAATTAGTTATTTAAATTTTTGAAAGATATTGTACCTTTAAATAACAGTCGACTGAATGTTTTATTTTTTTGTTTTTAATAAAATTAAAACAAAAACGAGTTTTTATTGAAATTTTTTAAGTTTTTAGTGCATTTTTTGGATGTTTGAGTACATATTGTAAGCGCATATTTTAAATTTTTTAGTGCATGAAAATCTCAGCCCTACTAATGTGTATTAAAACTTAAAATGATTTATGCGGGAACTTTTTTGAAAACCGTGAAAAGGTTATACGTTTCTAAATATTTGTTTATGGACTTAATGGATATGATAGTATGAACATATACTTATATGAAATTGTGTATATTTTCATACTATCATATAAAAAAATAAAACATTTAGTGCAATTTTACCAGACTAATCAGTGCACATACAATCATATAGTATTGCATCAGGTAAAAATCCGGATACAATAATATTTGATTTTTATATAATTATATCTATTTATATCAGTTTAGATATAAACTTATACAATTAGATAAAAAACTGATACAATCTAATAATGTTCTATAGGGCCATAATTCAGATAAAATTGTATCAGATTAGATCTAACCCATCAGATTGGATCTAACCCATCAGATTAGATCTAACCCTATACAAACAGATGGGCTCTTATTTTATATGAAATTTAATAACATTAAATATAGCGTCACATAAAAATTGATATGACTACATTAATATAATTTAATTTTTGATATGGCCCCATACATATTAATATTTAAATATATATCCATATATCTAAGTATGTATTTATAATCATGATTTCATATGTAAGTTCATATCACTTAATACAATGTTATGTCATGTCACAACAAAATTTTATAATTTTTTATTATACTATCTGTTTATTAAGAAAATTGTTGAAACTTCAAACAACGTTTTTGCTTCCCCATAAAAAAATGGAAATTTTAATTACGCATGTTATATCAACTCACTCTAAGAACGAGCAAAAACTCCCTTTTGAATAATTACATTAAGTATTCTGACAAACTGTCCTAGGTATGTATTTTTAAGTCTTATCGCATAAGGAAAAAACCCACGATTAATAATAATAACCAGATATATTTTTAAGTGTTATCACATAAGAGAAAAACCCATGATTAGTATTGTAATCTTTTAGTACCTTTCTTATGAAACATAATAAAGATCTAATTATGTGTTAGGGAAAAACAACAGCACCGATAAACAATTATCTACCTGTGTTTGTTTATCAGGATAACACATTTATTATGTAGAGCATAAATAGTATAAATAGAGAAACAATTCATTTTAATAAACAGTTCTGATAATACTACGGAGAAAGAAACAAACGTTTTTTTTTATTAATTTTATATCAGGATCTAAAATTGGCGCAGTCGGTAGGATAACAAACTAGTTTTGTTATCCCTGCAAATAAGAACCTACGGCATACTAACATCCTTAAACGAATATTAAGGATATCAAGTGCTAACGGTATAAAATTCGTAAAAAAGATTTATTGAAAATAAAATCTATAACGAATTATGGCAGTCAACGCAGGAAATCCTAACTTAGCAGCAGCAGCTGGAGGACAATTACGAGCGCTTGACATCAATCCACTAAACTATTTGGAAAAACTACAAGGATTTGATGGTAGAAAAGAAGATTTGTCAACCTTTTGTACCAACGTCGATGATATTTTACCCACACTATTGGCCTATAACTCACAAGCTCAAAGAATGTGCATAAACATCATCAAGTCAAAACTAACTGGAAAAGCTAGAAGAGCAATGGAAATAAATACACATTTAAACAGCTGGACAGAAATAAAAGCAATGCTAGAAACTAATTTCGGAGGATTTCAAACTTCCGATCAATTGTACGAAGAACTGAGAGCAGCACAATATCGAGGTAATGCCCTCGAATATTACAACTTCATATTACATAAGTTAGCAATACTGAATCAAAAGTCCAGACAAGAAGGAAACCTTCAAGATGTTCCAAGAAATATCCAAACAGCTTTAAAAATCTTTATGACAAGATTGCCAGTACACATGAGGACGGTATTATGTGCTTTAAAACCGAAAACAATGGAAGAAGCCATCCATGAATTATCCCAATCAGGATTTCTAACAGAGGAAAAAAGAAAACCTATAACAATGAACAATCATCAAAATAATCAACAACAAAAAGGACAACCCAAGAGCAACTCAAACCAACAGCTCAACAGAAATTGGGCACCAAAGATATATAACCCTCAGCATAACCAACAACATAGAGGTAATAACCCTAATTGGCAACAAAGGTTTCACCAACAACAACAACAACATTATGTTCAACAACCACTACCAGAACCAATGGACACAACCACAGCCCAAACTAGAAGACAAAATCATCATCAAACCCCAAGAATGGAATGTAATTGTAAGTGTACAAATTATAAAAATAATGTTGACCAATACAAAAACGAAATTGTAGAAACCTATGAATCAGGAAATTTTCATGTACCAGCCTCTCTGGGGGACAACCCAAACGACGTGGACTTCCCTATATCTTACTTAGAGGACAGACAAGAACTCTTAGAGTACTAATTGACACAGGATCTACTGAAAATTTTCTCAATTTAGACCAATGTCCGCCTAAGTTCATTAAAAAATTAAATAACCCCAGTCACATTAAAACCGCTTCAGGAAATTTTCATATTACCCATGAAGGCACAATTCCCAAAAATACTATTCAAATCCCTTTAAATTCGGACACTACTTTTGGACTCTATAAATTCCATGAATTTTTTAACGGTCTTTTAGGACATCTAACGTTAGAACAAAATAACTCCATAATTAATTACGAGACAAAACAGATTAAAATCAACGGAAAAACTTTCCCATTGTATTATGAAGGAGATTCAGAGGAAATACTCCCAAAAATTTTAAATCAACTACCAGAACTATTCAATATCGAATATTTAGGTACTAATGACCTATTACGCTTGGACCATCTTAATTCAGAGGAATCAAAGGCGATAAGAATTTTGGTTCAGAATCACGGAGACGTTTTTTATCACAAAGGTGACGATTTGACCTTTACTAATGAGATTAAACACAAAATTGATACTGGACTTTCCGGACCAATCTATAGCAAAACCTATAGATATCCTGTTATCCACACTGAAGAAGTGGAAAAACAAATGAATGAAATGCTAGAACAAGGCATCATTAAACATAGTAATTCCCCATATAATGCTCCTATATGGATTGTTCCTAAAAAAGAGGACAAAGAAGGTAACAAAGAGTGGCGCATTGTCATTGATTACCGCAAATTAAACCAAGTCACTAGAGAAGATAAATATCCTATCCCTAGAATTGATGACGTCTTAGATAAACTAGGACGGGCAAATTATTTCTCAACTTTAGATCTAACTAAAGGATTTTATCAAATAGAAGTAGAACCGAAGGATAGAGAGAAAACTGCTTTTACAACTCACAACGGACATTTTGAATTTGTAAGAATGCCTTTTGGACTGAAAAATGCTCCGGCGACATTCCAGAGAATGATGAACAACGTTTTAAGGGAACATATAAATAGGATCTGCGTCGTGTACATGGATGACATTCTGGTCTTCTCAACTTCACTACAGGAACACATTAATAATTTGGAAAAAATATTTGAAACCTTGAGGAAAGCAAACCTCAAAGTATCTTTAAACAAATCAGATTTCTTAAAAAAAGAAACCGAATTTTTAGGACACATTGTCACAAAGGATGGCATAAGCCCTAATCCACATAAAATAGACGGCATAAAACGTCAAACTATTCCGAAAACCATTAAGGAGATACAAAGTTTCCTCGGACTCAGTGGTTATTACCGTAAGTTTATACCTGATTATGCGAAGATAGCTAAGCCTTTAACAATCCGCCTCAAAAAGGATTCAATTATCAATGTAAATGATAAGGACTATAAAGAAGCTTTCGAAAAATTGAAAAACATATTAATGTCAAACATGGTTCTGAAATACCCCGACTTTAATGAAAATTTTATTTTAACTACAGATGCAAGTAATTATGCATTAGGCGCGGTTTTATCTCAAAAAAACGGACCCTTAGCATTTGCATCTAGGACATTAAATAAACATGAATGCAACTATTCAACTATAGAAAAAGAATTACTAGCCATAGTATGGGCCGTAAAACAATTTAGACATTACCTATATGGAAGAAAGTTCGATCTCCAAACAGATTACAAACCACTCATATGGTTAGCCAGTCTTAAAGAACCTAATTCTAAACTTATCCGATGGAAAATCAAACTCAATGAATATGAATTTAATATATCCCATGTACAAGGAAAGGAGAATAAGGTGGCTGACGCACTTTCAAGGATTAGAGAAACTAACGTCAATAGGAGGGTGAAAGAAAAGACAATCAGATTAGGTGAGAATATATGCTCTCTTTGTAATAGAAAATATGCCACAATTAGCTCACTGAATAAACATTTAAGAGATATACACAATAGAGAAGATTTAACAGAGGAATCTAGGCCAAGAAGAAAATTGGAAGAACCCCACAGAATAACGATGTTAGACAATATTCGTATTATCCCTGATGATGATAACCAAACCATACATTCTGCCGAAGAGGATAGTATGGACTTATTCAAAACGACCGAGAAATCTTTCCAAAGTTTTTCTAACCAAATTGTCCTTAAAAAGGGGACAGAAAATAATATTGAAAAGGAAATAGTATTCTCAAACAAAAGAACTACATACAATTATGAAAACTTAAATCCTGAACTAATAGAGCAAATATTAGACCAGATTACAGTCTACAAATTAGTAGTTCTTCGTTGTAACAATACCGAAGACTTAATAACACTTCAAGATAAATATAAAGAAAGAAAATCTAATCCAAATAACATTATGGAGACTGATGTGTTTGTATCTTACGAAAATGTAACGGAAAAAAGTTACGAGGAGATAATAGAAATAATAGCAAAACATCATAGACTTGATAATAATCACCCAGGTATAACTAAAACTCATGAGGAATTAAAGAAAATTTATTACTATCCGAATCTGAAAAAGGAAATTACTAAATTCATTAATAACTGTCATATTTGTAACTTTAAGCACGAACGAAACCCTATTAAACTACCCTTTGAAAACACGGAAACCCCAACTGAACCTTTTCAAATTTATCATTCGGATATATATTTCATAAACAACCAACAAATGTATGTCACTATGATAGACAAATTCACAAAATACGCAATGATCGAAGAGATACCCGACAGATCAACTCTTACACTTATCAAAGCCTACCTGAAATTATTTATTTTAATGAAGAAACCCAAAAAACTTATCCTAGATAACGAAAAGGGATTTAGATCACCACTATTTACTGATTTTTTGGAAAAACAAAATATTCAATATCACTTCACAACACCTAATCGACACACAGGTAATTCTGATATAGAAAGGTTTCATGGATCAATGAATGAACAAATACGAATATTAAAAATTAGAGAAATAGAAAATGATATTAATCTAAATATAGATTTACCAGTACAAGCCCTAAGCAATTATAATAATTTACTTCACCTCACTACAGGTAAAAAACCTATAGATTTACATTTTTCTAATAAAATAAACCTTCAGGAGATATTTAAAAGAATGGAGGATAAGAAAAGGAAAATATGCGAATATAGAAACAGAGATAGAGTGGATAAAAAGATAAACTCTAACTATGTGAAGACATACAAGAACAAACTAGATCAGAAAGTAAAGAAAGTTAACGTAAAGAAAACAGACAATAAAAAATACACCAATAATAATCAAGAATTTCATAAGGATCAATTCATTAAACAAAAGAAATATATTTCCAGATCTTTGGAAGTCCTTATCGATCCTATTGATGATCAACCTAGCTGTAGCACAAAAGCTGTTAACAACCGATCTTAATCAAGGAAATGGATTCACTATCATCCAAACAGGAGAGTTATCCTTAATTCAAAATTACTCGAAAATACTACACATATTCAAAACTGAGGATTATTTAACATACATTAAAACATTGGAATTCGAAATAATGACGCTAGATGACGCATATTTACAACATCAGATCGAACACACTAAATTACAATTATTGAGTTTAATACCCAGATCCCGTGCTAAACGAGGACTAATCAATATTTTTGGAACAGGATTAAAATACCTGTATGGTACAATGGACGACGATGACAGGACGGAAATTGAGGAAAAACTTAGAATCAATACTCTTAATAATCATAACATAATTGAACAATCAAATAGGCAAATCAAAATCAATACTCATTTTGACGAACAATTGAAAACATTAACAAATTTACAAAACCAACAGACTAAACTACTTAGACAGAATATGGAATTAATCAATCAAACTAAAGCAGCTTCACGTAAAGGTTACCTCAGATACGAAATTGAACATATCGGGAAATTAATTGAACAAGCCAGAGAATTGCTATTGGCTTCAAAATTGCGAACACTAAACAGGGACATACTAACAGATCAGGAAATTAATGAGTTTAGCATTACATTGGAAAAAATGGAAAACATCGAATTAGATGTTGCGACCCAAAATAAAAACATTATTTTTATAATTAAGGTACCTAACATGAATTAAGACAACTATAAGGAGATTGTTATACAACCAATACCTAATTTTAACAAAAAACAATTAACCTTAGTCAATAGAAACTACTTAATGAAAGATAATATAATCTATGAGAAAACTAACAAAATATCTAACCTAAAAGAAGAAAAAGATAATTGTATTCAACACTTATTTAATAAGAACCATATGCATTGTAATTATGAAACCAATACTCTAACAGATGTTAAGGAAATTGGGTTTAATGCTATTATAGTAATTAAAGTAAATCACACATGTAATGAATTCCCATTCACCTTGAATGGAAACTATTTAATATATATTGAAGACTGTCGAATCTATCTAGATAAATGGTATAACAAGAAAGGCTATTCTAATACAATAATTATACCCAATCCAATTAGAAACATAACAACTAGTGACTCACCATTAACCTTAGAACAACTTCATTATAAAAATATAGAAAATATAAAAATGATCAGAGAGTTAAAACAACACGAAAAAATCCAAAATATATCTATCTCTACTATTGTAATAATCACAATTATCATAATTTGTATCTACATTTATATCAAAATCCGAAATAGGAATATTAGGCAAAATGGAGTTACTATTAACTTACCCTCAATCCCTTTGGGAACCGGGCAAGCATCTTCGTCTGGGGGTGTTATATCAACTCACTCTAAGAACGAGCAAAAACTCCCTTTTGAATAATTATATTAAGTATTCTGACAAACTGTCCTAGGTATGTATTTTTAAGTCTTATCACATAAGAGAAAAACCCATGATTAGTATTGTAATCTTTTAGTACCTTTCTTATGAAACATAATAAAGATCTAATTATGTGTTAGGGAAAAACAACAGCACCGATAAACAATTATCTACCTGTGTTTGTTTATCAGGATAACACATTTATTATGTAGAGCATAAATAGTATAAATAGAGAAACAATTCATTTTAATAAACAGTTCTGATAATACTACGGAGAAAGAAACAAACGTTTTTTTTTATTAATTTTATATCAGGATCTAAAATTCGCACTTTAAAAGTTACGATATAAAGTTAGTTTAATAAACCTCTATTATAAGTTAGAAATGTAGTTTTTAAATTGAAACTTAAATTTCGCTTTGATAATGTTAAATATTACAAATTAAATTCTGGTTTGCCATCCCAAAATTTAGAAAATTTCAAATGAACTGAGTTAAACAAAATTTTAAAATTATATTTTCATTTGTAGTTTTTCTATTTAAAATCTTAGCTGAATGTAATTAATGCAAAAATCTTAATTTCAATTAAAATATTCGCATTATCATTATCCGAAAGAAATCTTTAATTGATTTTTAACTTCTGTAATTACAAATGAAAATTTTCAAAATCAATTACAAATTTTTTTAATTTCAAATACAAATCTTTTATTTATTTAAATTTTCTTGATTTCAACTGAAATGCAAATATATAAATATAAACTCTTTTGTAGCTTGAAAACTATAATAATTCTTACAAGTTATTTGCGAGTTTATATGAGACGACCTAATGTTAATGTTTTTAAAATTTAAAGAACCATACACTCTGGGAAGTTTTGTTGTAAATATTTGTAGTTGTGTGAGTTGTAATACAGTATCTTAATTTTTAAGTGAAAAAAAAACAGTAATTTGTAGGAGAAATTTAATTTTTAACAACAATTGTAGTTCATTTAAAAAACAAACCACATCAACGTACTGTATTATGATTTGACATTCATTTTATACAGTTCTCTCCGATCTCAATGAAATTTTTTTATTAAAAAAAAAAAAAAATAGAATAAATAAATATAATGCATATGTGGTTAATTTTTACTACAATTGTGCTTAATTTTTTGTACTGTCAAAAACAAAAACAAGTGAAATTTAATTTGTTTCTAACTACATTTGCAGTGGTCTTTACTTACATAGTATTCTAAGTGTACGATATTTATATTTAAAATAACATATAGACCATATTATATCCTATTATATTAAATTAGATATAATGGTATAGTATAACGCATAATTTTATAAAATTGGATTAGGACAAAACTCGGACACAACTGTATCAAATCACTTCAAATTCTATCTAAACTAATCTAAATGATACAATTAGATATAATTTTATACAATTTAATCGGGCCACTTTTCGAATGAAATCTTATATAATTATCTATGGGGTCATATTAAATTAGATAAAACAATATACAGCTCCATATCAGTTTTTTTTTTAATCGGGTATCGATTTTAATTTTAGTTAATACAGCATAGCAATTTACTCTGCTAAAATCAGCAAAACTTTTTCTTCATATTTGTAAACAAAAATACAGCAAAAAAAAACTTGTAATATCAATAAAATTTTTGCTGTATTAACCTTAAATTTATTTAAATGCAAATAGATGAAACTATTGCTAAATCAACAGAAGTTGTTGCTAAAAAATTGAAATGTTCCGATTTCAGAACACCAGATTTTAATTTACAGAAAAGAAACCTTAAAAAAACTTTAAAAATTTTAAGTTTTTGTGATTTCTATTACAGATTTTAACAGATTTTTGTGTCAATTACAACTTAATTTTTTTAGATTCAACAGCTTTTTTTTTGCTTTTTATATCTTACTAATATTTAACAACGTCATTTTGAACAAATTTTTAGTAGTTTTACTAATTTTTATTACTGTCGCAGAAAAATTTAGAGTTAAGTATTTTTTCGGCTTTTAAATAAATGTTTTAGAAAGAATTTAATTTTTTAAAAAAGTTCTCGCTTTTTCTATAAAAAAAAATCTGAAATGGTTTAAAATATTTTTTTGTCCAGCAAGAAACATCAAATTGTTACAGCTAAGTTTTTTCTTAAGTTTCTATGACCATTTTTAACGTTCCATTAAAAAATAAGAGTGTTTTGGTGCTAAAAATGGGTTAGAGTCGTTAGTTTTTTCCAGTTTTAAAGTTTGCTAGAATAAAGCCCGAACTAAACAAATTTTAAAACAAATAAGAATTTCGACAACTTTTTAAATTTTGTAAATTTTTTTTATTACTGGACTTTATTGGAAAAGTAATCGATTTCACAAATACAGATGTGAATTAACTACTTCAATTTGGTGCTGCATGCAGGCAAAGTATTCATTACATATATGCAGTAAAGGGTTAACCATTATGTTATTTAACTAATTATTCGTCAAATTCGCATCAACGTACACCACACCTACATTAGGGGTTCAAACTTAACGTATTGGTACCTTAATAGGTAGCTAATTTGTAGGGTGATCCATCTGATTGTTTAAAACAGGTTTTTTGTGTGTTATCGATTTTGGTTTTTCTGAAAGTTTTGTTTTTTTTATTATCGAATACCCGGTTTTTGCTAAAATATATATTTTTTTTTTAGCTTTAACATATGTATTAGAAACTGTAAATTTTAAAAATTTAATGCTATAGGTCATTTACACTAGATTACAAAACACGTGTTTTGCCAAAACAAGTGGACCATAAAAAAGAACTGTTGGAATAGAATAAAGTGCTTAAATACGTGCTTTGGCAAAACATGTGTTTTGCAATCTAGTGTGAATTTGGCTTTAAACAAATTTTCTAAAAAAGCCGTTTTTTCATGAAAGGGTTCATGGAAAAGCCTTCTTTTTCGACTTCAAAATGACTCACATAAAATACTTTAAATTTAAAACTTTCCAAATGCTCAAAAATGGTCCTTTTTGAATTATTTCCAGTTTTAAAATATAACAAAACAATAAATTTTATAAAAAAAAAAAACAATAAAAAGTTGTAATCTTTAAAATTTTTAAATAAAAAATAAGAAAGAATTCAAAATAAAACACTCATAAGAACTTTGTCATACTATTTCAAGTTATTTAAAAAGTTATTCGGTAAAGTTGCTTCAAAGAAAAATACAGTTAAATTACCAAAGAAATAGTTTTTAACTTTCTGTCTGTTATTCAATAAACAAAATAAACAAAAAAAAAATGGACCTTCGGTAATAGTTAAAATATTTAGTTAAAATTTTCTATTTACAAAAAGTTTTTATATTATATTGAGTATTGAAATAAATGAAAACAATCTACTGTTTTTAACGATTTTTTTTTAATTTAAGAAACCAAAAATGGATTTTTTAAAATTTCAACTATGCGATCACCCTAGTACCTACTACCATTAGTCAGTGAAATCAGGAAAGCAATCAGTTTTCATTTATGTCTATTAACATTTTACATTTGTACAAACTTGGAAGGGGAACGTATATTAGTTTGCATTATCACGTATTTATCAGTCACTCAAGTACGTGAATTGTTTAACAGGTGTTTAAATTATATACCTATAACAGGGGTGGCAAGACTTTTTTGCGTGCCAGAAAAGGATATATTCTGTTCGATAAAAGTGTCGCGTGTCATCCTAATTACATTTTTAAAGCGCTCGTGTTAATTTTAAATTTGTTTTATTTTAAATACTTTTTCCAACCAATTATATTTTATATATATAATATAAAAGCTTTTGTTGAATTTTCTGGAATTTATTGTAGTTTTCCGATTATGATTGTTTTTTTCCATCAAAACATTTAAACTTCTATAAAACTAAAATTCCAAGGAATTTTTGCGGATTTTTGTTACACAAAATGTCATCTATTTAAATTTGTTATGACCGCACACGGACAGGAACTTTATGCACTAAAAAAGTGTGTTCTAGACGACTATAATATGCATACAGAATTTTCAAATAAATTTTTTTTAAAACAAAAAAAGTTTTAACAACGAGAATGTAGAATAATTGTAGATTCAAGCTGCTCAAGCACTGTTAAAATTTATGCGCAAACTGGAATTAAGAAAAGCAATTTTTACTCTTCTAAAAATCTGAACAGATATTTTGATAGTTTCGAAGAAAATTCACAAAAAAATGTGAAAAAGAGGTACTTAGAATTAATAACTTTTCATGTTTTTAAGTGTGCCGTTTAATATATTATCTTCATACGTTTTGCAGAATTAACACAATATTTTATTTATTTATATTGAAATAAAAAAATTTAAAGCGATTTTTTTACGAAAAACTCAGAAAAATGAAATAAAAATATGAATTTAAAGCAAAATAAGTAAAAATATTCCAAAATATGCGCTAACAAATTGATGCCATTTTAACTCAAATTCTTTGAAAAAAAACGATTATCAGCACTTTTAATATATTTGTATTGAAACTGAAATTTTTCAAACTGACAAATTTTATCTTGTATAGAAAAAACAAACCTACTATTTATGATCCGAAAAGCTTGTGGAACTTTGATTCTTGCAAAATGAATTTCCGTTTTTTTTTTAACCAAAATTCTGTAAAAAAACACAGAAAAAACTAAAAACGGGTTTCAATTAAAAAAATTATTGAATCAATTAATATTTTAATTGATTTTGCACCTATCACGGCAATGATTCTATCAATTAAACCTTTTATTAAAATTAAAAAGGAAAAAAAGTTATAAATAACTTCTACAACAAAAAAAATATGATACTCACAAAAAAGTGTGTGATCTATACGTTGGTATGTGTGTTTTTTTGCAATGCTGAGTCTGTTTGTGTGTGTGTGCTTGTTTTGTTTGTTAACTTCAAATGTATTTGCTATTTTATACTGAAAATTTTCTATTTATGCATACAGTGTACACTGATAGAAATTTGTGAGTAGTATTAATGAATTCCTTCATTAATCCAATGAATTTTTTCATAAAAAAGTCCCCAAAGAAACGTTTCATTCAATCAATGAAAGGTGTTTCATTAAATCAATTTTAATGAATGATTTCATTGACCCAATGAAAATTTCATAAAGTATATTAAATTTTTTTCATTTATCCTAGCCTAATCGTTATGAAAGTTTCATGTGTTTAATGAATAAAATTCATAGTTTGTATAAATTATTTTCGTTGATATTAAATAATTTGCACTTTTTATGATTATTTTAGCATAGCATTAATTTGGTGGTTATTGAGAAATTATCATTCGTTGATATTAATTTTATGGTCTGGTCTGTATAGGATCTATAAAATATTTTTATAAAAAAAGTTCGAAAGTAAACATCGCAGGCTGTTCTGCAAAAGCGATGGCAGATTTTTATTAAACGCAGCCTGATTCTGCAAATTTTCGTTACTTTGAATATTATGACATGTAAGATAATTTGTGTTAAAAGATGACATATTTTCTTATATGTCGGTACAAAATATGTAATTTTTTATCGATCTGGCTTGGAATTCTGTAGTTAAATTACGACCATATTAGATAAAAATGTTAAATATGGTTAACAATGTTGTTAAAAAAACAAAAATTTATTATCGTTTAGCATAACGTTTTTGTGTAACATCGTCAAAACGATAACAATTTAGGTCTCGTTTGGATCAAAACTATATTGTTTTTCTTAGAGAATCTGTTCCCTGGAATTTAGTGACCAACTATTCAAATTCGTCAAAAACTGTTAGCTCTAGGCAAACTTAATAAAAAAAAAATTTTTTTTTTAATTATTTTTATTTTATTTATTTTTTTTCTTATTACAATTCAAAATTTTTATTGAAAAAAATTTGAAAATTTTGCATTGATTTAGTGAATTTTTTTTATGAAATTATGAAAAAAATCATAAAAAATGTTAATGAAAACATTACCAATATTAATGAATTTTCATTAAGTTAATGAAATTTTTCATTAAACCAATGAATCGATTTAAATGAAATCGTTTCATTTATACTATGAAGGAAAATTCTATCAGTGTATGAAAAAATAGTATGATAATTGCGCCTAAAATAAAATATGTATTTATATATTTAAAAGTCAATTAAAATATTAATTGATTCAATTAAATATTTGTTTAGAAACAAATTAAATTCAAATCAAATCTTTAATTAGATATTTTAGGTTGATAATTTTTTCTGTTAAAGATTTAAATTTTTCTTTTCTTTTTCTGTATTATTTTGAAAGGCGATTTACAACATTTATGGTAAATTTCACCATTTTTGGCAGAAAAATACAATCAGCACAGTGTTGACAAAGCGCCGGCCACGGTCGGTTATAAGTTGGCAGAAAGTGAGATTAACAATCTTGACAGATTTGCCCTGTTACCCGATTGATAACAGTGGCCAACCGTTGGCATAACGTTGGTAACTCAATCAAATTGGTGCTTTTAAAATACATTAGATTTAATTAGTTTTGGGAAATATGTTCGAGTATGTTTATGAGTTCGGTCGTAACATTTTACATCACATTTGTGTGAAATATAATAAAATATAAAAAAAAGATAATGCTTCTAATAGGTTGTAATATTTTTAAAAACGATGGTCTGGCAAAATACATGCTTTGCAAAAAAATTCTGTTTTTCGAGTACACTATTAGTTGTACCTTTAGACATTTTTAGCACGGTGGGTTTTACAAAAATAGCAGGGGTTTCCCACTACTTCTTTTTTTGTACGGTTAACAATTTCTACGTGGGGAATATTCAAGAAAATGTCGCATGCCACCAAACATCAGCTCGCGAGCCGCTACTGACCCGCGTGTTATAGTTTCGTCAGACCTGACATATAAGATGCAGTATTAAAGAAAAATTAACGTTATGGTTTTATTGCAATGCTATATTTTCTTTCAAACAACGATATTATATCATTTAGTTATTGACTTAAATTTTATTTTATTAATAACTATATTGCAAAAGTTTTTAGATTTTGGAATACCTTCGCTTGTAATACATAATTTTTTGAAAGACAATAAATTGATTGGAATTGTTCTGGATCCAATAAAATTTAATAAATTTAATTTAATCACGTCATTACTTTTCTCACTACCAATAATGACACCAGCTTACTCACTGCATTACTTTAGCCCGAATAATAAGGACTTACTAATAACTAGTTAATTTTTTCCAATATATAAAATAATACGTTACCCACTGATTTTTTTATCATTATTTAAAATATAAAGTAATGATTGAAATATTTTTTAAAAATATATTTTTTAGACTCATTATTTTTGAATTTTGATTAATTTTGCTTGCGAGAGAAAATTACATCTTTTTGAACTATCTCATGAGCCATGAATGTAAATGTTAATAAACAAAACTGCCGAATTTGGGGTACCCAAAATATTAGAGCTGTGCATCAGCGCACGGTTTGGTGTGAAATTATGGTTATCGTTATCGGTCCATATTTTTTTTTTTTTTTTTTAAATGAAGCTGGGAACCAGAAACCGTCTCCGGGCGGTTTATTGGACCATGTTGGACAATTTGTTACGTCCGGTAGTTCTCAGCTCATACTGAAAGAGAAACAATGGCGACTCTGCGAGAACTTTCTGATGACAGAATAATTTCAAAAAATGCTGATTTTGCGTGGCCATCTCGGTCCCCAGATTTGGTTTTTTTGTGGGGTTTCTTGAAGGGGCGGGTTTACGTCAACAAACCACAAAACATTCAGTAACATAAGCAGAATATTCGTACAGAAATTGCAGAATTGGAGACAGAAACGTTGCGCAACGTAATACAAAACGTCTTGAAAAGAGCCATTAAATGCCAACAAGAAAATGGACTCCATTTAATGGATGTCATTTTTCATACTTAGCTAAAAATTTATAAGTTATACTTTCATTTAAAAGAAAATATAATAAAAAAACTGTCTAAATAAAAAAGTTACAAACATTTCCAATCAGTCAGTCGAAGTTGGCCTGTATAACTACTTATTTTTGATTTTTTGTAAGCTGGAAAGTAATGACATTTTTTGGAAGCAAGTCATGTACCAAGTATAACATGTCGAGATAGTTCAGATGGTAGAGCGGTTGACTGAAAACCTGGAGGCCCGAATTCGAATGGAGCAATATGATCATATATAATTTTATCTCGGATTTTGTCTTTCGAAATTTGTTGATATGGTCCCAAATATATTAATATCTAAATATATATTAATTAATGAAACCATTGATATGGTATATATAAATCATATAAAATGTTATATGGCTAATATGGTAAACCATTTTTTTTTTAAGTTTTTAATAACGTGATTTTGTACATTAGCTGACGATATAAAGTTAGTTCAGTTAATCGTTATTATAATTAACAATGACAGATTTGTAATTTTTTAATTGAAATTTGAATTTTACTTTGAATATTACAAATTAAATTGTGGATTTCCATTGAACAAAAATTTTAAAATAATTTTCTGATTTAAAAATTTTAGTAAAAAGTTTAATATGTATTTTGTTTTGAAATTTATAGAATCGCACACATAATTATGGGAATTTTGCATTAGAATAAGCGTTTGCAAGTAAAGTTGTGAGTATCTAATTTAAATTGAGAAAATTTTAAGTGAAATATTAAATAACGCAAACATCTAAATTTCAATTTATTTATTTATTTATTTGCACTATCATTTAAAAATTTAAAATAAATCTTTAATTAAATTACAACTTTTTTAAATTCAAATGAACATTTTCAATATCAATTTAAAATTTTCTCCATTACAAATTGAAAACTTTAATTCATTTAAAAATATAAAAAATAAAATAATTTAATTTGCTTATTTGTATGTACATTAGAGCGGCATTTCTTTAACTTTAGATTTTTATTAATTATTGCTGCGATTATTGTAGAACTAGGTCTAAAAGTTAGATGGAGCGAATTTGAGAAAAATCGGATATAACACACAATTTGATAAAATTAGATGAGGACAAAATTCGCAAACAACTGTATGAAATCAGTTCCAATTGTATCTAAATAACTTTAATGTGATCGAATCAAATGTAATTTGATATAATTTTATCGTCCCAATTTTTCTGATGAAATTTCAAATAAAAACGAATAGGAGCATTTTACAGAGTGATTAGTGGACTTCCTTATAATGGGTGATTTTTTAAGAGCTTTCGGATTTGATTTAACAAAAAAAGCACATACAATTTAGAGAAATGTATGAAATCCTTATTTGAGTCGATACAACGATCTATATAATTCAATGTTTAAAGATGATTTCATGTAAATGTTGACCAAGGCTACGCCTTAAATGGTTCATACGCTGCGTATAATTTTGGCATACTCTCTCCAACATATCGGCCGGTATCTCACGAATAAATTCTTCAATATTGGCTTCCAGTGCGTCTACCGTTGCGGGCCTGTCCCTATAGAAATGAGCCTTAACATAGCAACACAAAAGCGGCCAATTGACCGGCGCCAACGTGAAATCAACAGTTCAGCGAACTCGCGTATCAATTGGGACATTGTTTCGTGTGCTGTGTGGCATGTGGCATCGTCTTGTTGAAACCACATGCCACCCAACTCCAGCTCTTCTATTTTAGGCAAAAAAAAAAAAATTTTTAATCATCGCACGGTAGCGCTCGCCATTCACAGTATTGTTCCTGACTTCGTCGTCTTTGAAAAATTACGGTCCAATGATGCCACCGGCTCATAATCCACACCAAACAGTAAATTTTCCGGGATGCATTGGCAGTTCTTGCAATGCTTCTGGCTGTGATAATATAAAAAACTACGAAAACTAAAAAAAAAATATTTATTTTACCATAGTTAAGGTTTAGTAACATATGTGCTCCAGCTAAAGAGGGAATGGCAACTTAAAAAAAAAAAACTTTAATTGAATTTTTTTTAATGCTAAAATTGTTTTGTACACACTATATTATTTTTTTCGTTATTCCTATAGACGGAAAACATAAATCAACCAATCGTTTTCGTACACCCTTTCGTAATTCAACCAATCTTGGTATAGGATAACTAGTTTAGGAAAGCTAGCCAGTGGAGTTTAAAAAATCGCGTTTCAAAATAAATATGAAAAATATTTTAAAATTTCGCAAAAGTAGTCGTATACAAATCGTTTATATCTTTTTAACGATTGCAGCTACGCGATTCGTTAATAACTTATTCTAAAACTACTGTTGACGTGCTTTAAATGAAATTAGAAATATCCAGAAATCAAAAAAAAAAAAATTTGAAAACGAACTCTAATAATTATAAATATAGAAAATATAATTAAAAAACTGATAACTTTGGAGAACTCAGGCGTACCATGCAGGTATTTTGCAACGGTATAGAAGAATAATTAACATATATATTTTTTTTTTAAATTTTGGAAGACCATGTTTTTGAAATACAGCGGTTTGAACCACGGATTTTGAAAAAAAAAGAGTTTTGCCTTCTTAAAGTGAATAAGTTTTTTGTACCAGTAAAAACATGATTTAAGTAGCTTTAAAATAAGGTATCAATGACTCTCGTAGCTTAAAAATATATGGGCAATTATATGCTACTTCTTTTGTAAAACTTTTATTTTTATTTTTTCAATAAAATATTTTTTTATAATAATAAAATATAATATAATAATAATAAAAAAATATAATATAAAAATAATAATAAAAATAAAATGATAAATATAATTTTATAATAATAATAAAAATAATAGTAATACAAATAAAATCGTTGTATGTATATTTTTATGTACAATGCCATAACTTTTCGATCGAATGTAATATAATACTTTCAAAATAACGAGATTTGGTGCTGTACCAGGAGGTCCGTAAAAAATTAAAATAATTTCACAATGTTTTTTACAATTTTATTAATGTATAAAATAAAATTATTAATAATAATTGACAATTTTTGGACTCCATTATTTAAATAAATTCAGTCTCGCCTAAAATTGCCTGTTACAAAAGGTCCTTTAAGTAATTGTGCACAAAATTTAAAAGTATCTTTCACTGATTGTTTTTATAATTGATTCTATTACCAAATTGTAAAGAAAATTCAAAAAAAAATGTATGTCACAGAAAATCTTATTTATTTGAAATTGACATGACAAATAAAATATAAATTTTATTGCTGTTTTGTACGTTGGGATTTCACAGTCTAAAATTTGCCTAAAGACAAAATTGTATTTTGTGTGAGAGTAGCTCTCGAAGAAGAGTTTTTTTTAATTCAAAAATTACTAAAAATAATTCTATATCTCATATATTAATCCTCGTTTAAGATAAAAACTCAGTTATTAAAAACTAATTTGAAAGTCCTGACGTTCTGGTAACAACTTTAAAGTAACATCAGTTAATACGAACTTGCTTAAAATGAACCCTAGGTTAAGTTGAACTATTTTTGACAGTCCCACAAAATTTTTTTTTATATAATTTAGCATTTTTTAAAAAAATTCCTAAAATTTTTTAAATTTTCTTTAAGTTCCTTTGAATTTAAACATATTTAATCTGAACACACCGAAATTCTTTTCCAAAAGTCTCAAAAACTCTCCATCTATGAAAGCAAATGAAAGAATTGCACAATATTAGAATAAAGTTTATACCAAGTTTATACCAAGCAGTGCGTCTACCGTTGCGGGCCTGTCCCTATAGAAATGAGCCTTAACATAGCAACACAAAAGCGGCCAATTGACCGGCGCCAACGTGAAATCAACAGTTCAGCGAACTCGCGTATCAATTGGGACATTGTTTCGTGTGCTGTGTGGCATGTGGCATCGTCTTGTTGAAACCACATGCCACCCAACTCCAGCTCTTCTATTTTAGGCAAAAAAAAAAAAATTTTTAATCATCGCACGGTAGCGCTCGCCATTCACAGTATTGTTCCTGACTTCGTCGTCTTTGAAAAATTACGGTCCAATGATGCCACCGGCTCATAATCCACACCAAACAGTAAATTTTCCGGGATGCATTGGCAGTTCTTGCAATGCTTCTGGCTGTGATAATATAAAAAACTACGAAAACTAAAAAAAAAATATTTATTTTACCATAGTTAAGGTTTAGTAACATATGTGCTCCAGCTAAAGAGGGAATGGCAACTTAAAAAAAAAAAACTTTAATTGAATTTTTTTTAATGCTAAAATTGTTTTGTACACACTATATTATTTTTTTCGTTATTCCTATAGACGGAAAACATAAATCAACCAATCGTTTTCGTACACCCTTTCGTAATTCAACCAATCTTGGTATAGGATAACTAGTTTAGGAAAGCTAGCCAGTGGAGTTTAAAAAATCGCGTTTCAAAATAAATATGAAAAATATTTTAAAATTTCGCAAAAGTAGTCGTATACAAATCGTTTATATCTTTTTAACGATTGCAGCTACGCGATTCGTTAATAACTTATTCTAAAACTACTGTTGACGTGCTTTAAATGAAATTAGAAATATCCAGAAATCAAAAAAAAAAAAATTTGAAAACGAACTCTAATAATTATAAATATAGAAAATATAATTAAAAAACTGATAACTTTGGAGAACTCAGGCGTACCATGCAGGTATTTTGCAACGGTATAGAAGAATAATTAACATATATATTTTTTTTTTAAATTTTGGAAGACCATGTTTTTGAAATACAGCGGTTTGAACCACGGATTTTGAAAAAAAAAGAGTTTTGCCTTCTTAAAGTGAATAAGTTTTTTGTACCAGTAAAAACATGATTTAAGTAGCTTTAAAATAAGGTATCAATGACTCTCGTAGCTTAAAAATATATGGGCAATTATATGCTACTTCTTTTGTAAAACTTTTATTTTTATTTTTTCAATAAAATATTTTTTATAATAATAAAATATAATATAATAATAATAAAAAAAATATAATATAAAAATAATAATAAAAATAAAATGATAAATATAATTTTATAATAATAATAAAAATAATAGTAATACAAATAAAATCGTTGTATGTATATTTTTATGTACAATGCCATAACTTTTCGATCGAATGTAATATAATACTTTCAAAATAACGAGATTTGGTGCTGTACCAGGAGGTCCGTAAAAAATTAAAATAATTTCACAATGTTTTTTACAATTTTATTAATGTATAAAATAAAATTATTAATAATAATTGACAATTTTTGGACTCCATTATTTAAATAAATTCAGTCTCGCCTAAAATTGCCTGTTACAAAAGGTCCTTTAAGTAATTGTGCACAAAATTTAAAAGTATCTTTCACTGATTGTTTTTATAATTGATTCTATTACCAAATTGTAAAGAAAATTCAAAAAAAAATGTATGTCACAGAAAATCTTATTTATTTGAAATTGACATGACAAATAAAATATAAATTTTATTGCTGTTTTGTACGTTGGGATTTCACAGTCTAAAATTTGCCTAAAGACAAAATTGTATTTTGTGTGAGAGTAGCTCTCGAAGAAGAGTTTTTTTTAATTCAAAAATTACTAAAAATAATTCTATATCTCATATATTAATCCTCGTTTAAGATAAAAACTCAGTTATTAAAACTAATTTGAAAGTCCTGACGTTCTGGTAACAACTTTAAAGTAACATCAGTTAATACGAACTTGCTTAAAATGAACCCTAGGTTAAGTTGAACTATTTTTGACAGTCCCACAAAATTTTTTTTTATATAATTTAGCATTTTTTAAAAAAATTCCTAAAATTTTTTAAATTTTCTTTAAGTTCCTTTGAATTTAAACATATTTAATCTGAACACACCGAAATTCTTTTCCAAAAGTCTCAAAAACTCTCCATCTATGAAAGCAAATGAAAGAATTGCACAATATTAGAATAAAGTTTATACCAAGCACTGTCGTTTGTGACGTTTCGCGGAACATTTCAAAATCAAGAAACGTAAGCATAAACGACATAACCGTCCACTACATTAATTTAATTAAACAGATTTTAATACCTTCAAACCGCAATGACAAAGTGATATTGATCTTTAAATTGAAATTGCATAAAATTTTTATCCATAACATAATAAAATATTAACAAATTTTAAAATACATATATTACAACTTTTAAAATTCAGTGTGAATTTGAGTCACTTATCCCGAACAAAATGTTCTTATTCTTTTTTATATTTTCGTAAGTATGGGAGATGTACAGGAAGTTGTTATGGCGACTAAGCACCCTTCAATCAATTAGATGCAATCTAGCGACTTTTTCATAGCCAGATAAAAAAAGAATGCTAGATCTAGCCGGAAAAATGGCTAAAATGGCAACGTTACAGTTGTTGCGCATCATCTGGTGTAGAGTTGCCGATCTTGTTAAAGCTTTTTGTTCATAGCCCTGATTCATTATTTTACTTCTAGTTATTTTCGTTGTTTACTAATAGAACTAATTGCAAGTGTTATGGGAACACCAAAGGTGGGCGCTTCAATACGTATGAGGGATAGGAAATCCATACGTACTACTCACAATATTTTTTCTCATAAAATCTACTGAATATTCACATTAAATTAATTAAAAATGAGTTAAACAAAATGGACTACTTACTTTTCGTTTAAAACAATAGTATTTTTTCGCTTATTTTTAGTTGTTAATAAATTAATTTACAAAATCGGTAAAAACAATCGATTTTTTATTTCAATACTCAACATATACAAATTTTACTAAATATTTTTGTTTATAGAATAACTGATAGAAAAGTAAAAAATGTATATTTTTTGTAATATAACTACATATTCAATTGAAACAACTTTACTTATTTATTTTTAAATAACTACCTATATAACTTTTATAAAAAAGTTATTGTGACTGTATTACTTTTCCACATTGATGTAGTCATCGCAAGCAATCGAAACAAATTTTTAGTTTGATTTCCGACTAAATATTTTCATGCCCACTTTTATATAACGTAAAACTCAAACTTTTACTAATTTTTAAAAAAAGCATTTTACTCAAATGACAACTTATGTACTAATAATTTAAATAACACTTTAATGTTTGTATGGTTAACAACACTTCGAAACCGAAACTAAAAATTTATGGGATTTAAATCATAAGATAGATTTTTTGCGTATTTTGAGAGTATTTGGTTTGCCATAAAATGACCAAAACGTGGTTTCACTGTACGTATAAATTTCAAAACAACATTGCTACAAATCAAACTACTTTAATTCATTCTACTCTCCACACCTAATGAAGCCTAATAGTTACCTCTTTGGTGTAGTTTGGATAAATTTCAATATGAGTTCGTATAAGTTCAACGGATTCCACCTCCGCCACTCTGTAGGTGGTACAAACTCGTGGATGTTTTAGATTTGTCAAACATGGGGCACTTTTTGTTAACGATATTTGCTGATTGTGAGCTTTACATTCAAATTTGTGTAAAAGTTCCAACAGTTTCACCGATTTTGTAATAACACCGCCACTGTCGGCTGGTAAAGATGATGTGGGGGATTCGCATAAACTCATGGAGGTAGAAGAGTGTGATGATGTTGAATTATGATTAATGGCAATTTCCATATTTTCATTCGAAATATTACCAGAATCATCGGAATCTGATTCATGAGATTTCACCTCAAATTGCAGGCCTGTAGACGGTTGTAATCGCAACGGAGGGGAATTCTGTATCTGTGACATTTGACCATCTTCCTGCATTTGTCGTGGTGGACAGGTAGCTAACCGTGTTGCGTTTGTAACTTGTACTAAGAGCTCAGCATGTTTGTCAGAAGTTTCCCCCAAAAGAGGTGGTATAATTTTACACGACTCCAAAGTTGGAGGTATAATCTTTTCCTCATTAGCATAGCTTAGCTTATGCAGCAACTTTTTGCTTCTCATTGTCAGATTATCTTTGGAAATTTTATTGTTAGCTGATTTTGTGCATACACCCAGTTTTTTATTATAGGACGACAGACCTTGAGAACGTTGCGCATTTAAGGTTTCCACTTTACGCAAGATCTGTTGTCCTTTTTCTAGACATTTATCTAATAACTCATTACTTGTTTTACTTCTGCGTGGTGGCAGTGTCGGCAAAGGAGTTGATGTTAAACTTGAGTTAGAAGTTGTTCTTTTGGTCTTGGACGAAGAACTCTTATTGACAGCAGGCGACTTGAGTTTAGACTCTTGTACGTTATTTAAAGATTTCGTTTTATTTTTTTTTGTATCCGCATTTGCTACTCCTGAACCACATACTTTTTGATATTCAGTGGAGTAAAAAGATGTATTCTGTTTTTGAGCCTTAAGGGATTTTGTGGTTGAGTTCTGATAGCAAAAGCTTTTACTTCTAGTTTTCAGAGGTAATGCCTTTAATATGGGTATTTTTGTGGAATTTGAGAGTTCCCACACGGATTTGGATCTTTGCTGTTTGGCAAAAACATGTCGCATTTGTCTTAAACAAGGCGAATCAGGTGATTGATAACATTTCCTGCCCGTCAGAGAAATGGATGATGAAGATTTTTCCAGTTTCGCATGCCCATGTATATGTTGCTGACGGTGGTGGCGACAATCAGTCTGCTGTTCTGATTTTATGGAATTTAAATTTTCGTTATCACCTATTTCCATTGCAATATTCGTCTTATCGTCATCTTTCTTCTGTTGCGGTGGTGTCGTATTTGTTTTTACTAAACATAAATCTTGATGTTGTTCCCTCTCAAAATCTTTTTGATTATTACCGCTTTCGTTTGTTTTTGTTTGTAACAGAGGATCATCGTAATCAAATAGTATCTTGTCAAATGTTTTCAATACCGCATTTAATTTTTTCTCATCGTGGGAGACCTTTTCTAATTCTTCAAATATTTCGTCCTCCAAAGATGTTTTAGCTAAAACTAGACTCAATTGTGCCTCATCCTCATCACTATCGACAAACGGAGAAGGCGGCTCGGCAAAGTAGGTCGACACCGATGATGGACTATAGCATCCAGCATAGGGATTTTGTGACGACTTAATTTGCTCAGATTTAAGTTCAGTTAAGTTTTTGTTCGTTAACGTATATTTTCCGGTAGAGGAACCTATGGTGCTAAGAGCAATCATGGATTTTGAGTGCTTTCCAGTTTTATACAGTTTGCCGCTTATTTTGGGTGTCAAATTATCCTCAATTTTATGCCGAATTTTTGTGTAAATATTTTCAACTCCTGATTTCCTTGCATTCGAATGGAAACCTTCCGACGAAGTTCTGGAAGCTGTTGGTCTATTTGAGGACGAGTTTGTAGAAATTACATTTTTGTTGGGCTTAACATAAAATTTATCCATTTTGTTTTGACGTTTGCTTAAAATTTAAAAATTATTCATTGTTTACATATGTATATTTGGTGCAACATTAATATGGAAATTTATTATTTATTTTCGATTCAAAACACTTTCCCTTTTTTAAGCAGTTTGGTGTATTAAACGGATAAACCACAAGCTTGTAGCACTATCAATTTCTTGATAGGAAATGGATATTTGTTTTTTATATTTGAGAGACTCGCGTAATTATTGTAAATCGATTGTTGTCGTGTCGCGTCTGGTGTCTGACTGAAATTCAATTTCTTTTGCTGTACTTGTCCAACAATTATTAAAAACATAAGCCAGCAGCAAACTCACCAGCATTACGGCGGCACTTGAAGACTAAATGTTAGAGCTTCAACACTAATAGCTAAATATGTAAACATGTCTGTACATCTGCAGTTGAAAAAGCTAATACAAGAAGCTTGTTTTATCAGTCTATCTGAATGCGGTGTTGCCAGACAAAGGTGTTTAAAAGCGACATGGGAATAAATACTTTGAACTGGGAATAAGTTTTCGCGGAAAGAAGTTTGTGTTTTTTTCTTGTGGTCAAATTATATAATATTATTTCTACACTAAAAAAAGTCAGTAAAGTCAGCAACATTTTTGCTGGGAGGATCCTTGCAGAAAAATTGCTAATATCAGCAAAAATTTTGTTAAATTCAGTAAAATTTTAGCTGAATTTACTATTTTGATATTAGCCATTTTTCTGCAAGGATACTCTCAGCAAAAATGTTGCTGACATTACAGACTTTTTTTGTGAGATTAGATTACAGTATAACAACTTTTTATTTTATGAAATAATCCAAACATGGTTGTTGCAATTTATTTTTTTGCATATGTTAAGAATATTTGGTCTTTATTCAGCGCTCTGCATAATCGGAATGTTTCTTCTATTTGTCAACATTTTACTATTAAAAATGCCGAATACCCAATAAAAGCATTATATGTCTAAATTAATCGGGTGAATTGTGTAAAAATCTGTATTTATGCGTAAACTTAAGTTTGTGTCGTAGAATCCAGTGGTATCATCTCCGTTTTAAAAGATTATGTCAAAATACACAGAAAAAATAATTGTCAAACAAATTTCAATTCAAATTTTGTACGACTTAAAACTGACTTTCAATTAAATGTTTAATAATAGGTCCATTCGTTTACTTTTCCAGTAAAATCCAGTAGATGAGTAAATTTTGGGCAAAATGAAAATTTTACTCTCTTGCACAAAAAAGTAAACGAACGGAAAAATTGCAAAAACTTGCAGGTTAATTCAAACATATGACCGCTAAAAAGCTTAGTGTTGTAAAATATGTGTTATTTAGACTACCCAGTATATATTGTTTTTGGTACTTGATGCCTTGCATTTTAATAATTATAAATTCGTAGCAATTGTATTTATTAAATAAACTTTTGTACCTGTTTAGTTTGTACATGACTTTTAATTTTGTTTCTAGTTAAATAACATACGAAAATACATGAATACTTGATTTTTGATACTCGGTACCCTGAATAATATGCAGTAAGAAGTATTCATATATTCATTAGCTTTACATCTCTAATATATTAATGTAAATAAAAACAATTAACAGAGATATTAGAAAACTGATAAATTGTTACTATAATAGTTGTAACTGACTACTTTAATTTGTTTCAGGTTGAAAATAATTTTTTTCAAAATTCAAGGAAACAATCAACTACAAAAATTTACCTAAGATCTCAGTAAACAAATTTCTAGAACATATAAACTTCCTGGGAATTGGGTTTGCTACCTATGCACCTGAACAGGAGAAAAAAGGAAAAAAAAAAATGAAATTAAAAAATTTTTCACTTTTGCGCGCTATCTAAACAGTGTTAAGAATCATCTCTAGGAAGTTTATATGTTCCAGAAATTTGTTTATTGAGATCTTAGGTAAATTTTTGTAGTTGATTGTTTCCTTGAATTTTGAACGGTTTGCTACCTATGGACCTGAACACGGGAAAAAAGGTAAAAAAAAAATCAAATTTTTTTAAGATTTTTGCGATTTTGATCTGGAAGGTGAAGTTTTTTTGATTTCATATCTTCGCAATTTTTGTTCTTTATGACAAGAGCTACAACTTTGCCTAGAGAGTAAATCGAAATTCTCAACGGTTTGCAAGATATGAGCCTGAGAAAATGATCACTTTTTTGCGAAAATGATACCGAGGCCCCAAATCTTTGGCGGCCCATAAACAAAAGAGGAGATGACTTTGGGAAAAATTGGGAGACACGGGTCTTTTTTTTTTAGTCTTTTATCACGTAGTGGTGTCCGTATATGGTTATTTTGCCATGACTTAAAAAATTACACACAGTGTAATATTTTTTGTCTCTTTTAGGCATGGTGTTCATTAAAGTATTTGGTGTAATTAATGTATTTAACTGGGGAAAGTTATTATACATTTGTGTAATAGGTGTTGTTTCCTTGTCAGAGTTATTCAAATTTATCCTTGGTGGACTATTTAAGTCCAAACATTGATAATCATTTCCTCAGAAATGTTTTGATCAATAAACATATGTTTTGTTGTGTTATCGTTATATATATTCTCAATGAAAATGTCATCACTAGCTGAAATGTCATTTTCCAAACTAATTGCATCTGTATGAGAGTTATTTGAAGAGTTTGGTAAAAATGATGAGTCGATAGTTTGTTGTTGTAAAATTGAAGTGGTGTTTGAGGTTTTATTAGTTGTGCTTGTGTTGGTTGATTTTTTAGGAGAAGAATTTACTTTTTTGTTGTTTAGTTTTGAGGGTGAATTGTTTGATGAGCGAGATTTTTGTGGCACTTTTTCAACAGTCGAATTTAAATTTGTTGATGTTATATTTTGTTTGTTTTCCTGATTTGTTTTGGTTTGCATAATTTTATTGTTTGATGATCCATTATTTAAGAGCTGTGCGTATGTTGGTGTTTTATCACCTTATCTTAAAGTTGGTTTAAGGGTATTAGTATCAGGGTTGTCATTATAAATTTCCCAGTCTTCTCTGATAGTGCATTTTTTGATTATTCTTATATAGTTGACTGATTTGTGTTTCCAAAAAGTTGGACAATTTAGATCATTTGAGGTGTGTGCATCATTTTGACAATTTGAACAGTACTTGCGGGAACATATTTGGTGAGGTGTTGGAAAGCCGCAATCTTTGCAATGTTCAACACTTTTGCACCGGTTCTTTGTATGGCCGAGTCTCTGTCAATTAACACATCTCATGGGATTTGGGATATATTCGTCAACAACTATTCTTTCCCAACCAAGTTTTAAAGTTTCAGTGCGATAAAATAGATCAAAAGTGATAATTGCAGCACCTGTTGCGATTATGTTGTCTCCATCTTTTTTTGTGATTTTGCGTACTTCTATTACCTTTTGATCTTTAAGAGATTCAAGTAGCTCTTCCTCTGCTATATTTATGATTTTTCTTGAGAAAATTCGTCCTTGTGTTGTGTTCAATGTTTTATGTAGTGTAACTTTTACAGGGATGCTATCAATATATGCTGCCTTTAAAAACTTTTCCGCCGTTTTACTGTCAGGCACTTTAATTAAAAGATCACCACTCCTCATTTCATTGACCTCTAAACGGTCACGTGATATAAAGTTCAGTCCTCTTTCAACCTGAAAAACGTTGTAGGAGGCTAGAGGAAAAATTTCTGCATTTTCTTTTAGTGATCTGGCTGACGCAACTAAGAAGCGTGGTCGACATTCATCATTAGCAGCTTTTCCTGGCAAAGGTACGAAATCTTCTGAGCGTAATCTTTTGTTTTTGTTGGGTTTGCCTTTTCCGGCCTCAGAAGCAAGCTCCTTAAACCTGTTGTGGTTCGGGGGGTGAACCCCGTTGATATTCTTCGTGGTTTACTGGTACAAAACAGTTATTTACTTTATAAAGGCATAATGCATTTTTGCAAAATTCGTGGTTTAAAACGCTGTATTTTCAAAACCTGGATTTCCAAAATATTTAAAAAAATATATGTTAATTCTAAGTTATTCTTCTATACCGTTGCAAAATCCCTGTATGGTACTCCTGTGGACTGCAAAGTTATCGGATTTTTATTATATTTTTTACATTTTTATGTATAAATTTATGGAGTCCGTAAGCGTTCTAAAAAGGGATTTGGCTACGGCATAGTGGAATAATTTATAATTACCATATTTTTTTTTAAGTATTTTAAAAAGCCAGTTTTTGGAAATACATCGGATTGAACTGCGGATTTTGAAAAGAATCCTTCTACCTTCAAACAATATTTTTTTTTCTAATTTAATTAAAAGCATAACAGTGGCTTTAAAATAATATATTATCCGTTAAAAAGATATAAACGATTAATAATAAACGATAAGATTTAACCCGACTACTTTTTTTTTTTTTAATTTTCGACTTTTTCGAATATATGGACATTTGTGTACGACTACTTTTGTGAAATTTTCAAATATTTTTCATGTTTATTTTTAAACGCTATTTTTAAAGATCCTCTGATACTAGCTATCCTATACCAAGATTGGTTGAAAGCGGAAAGGATGAGGGAAATCAATATTTTTTAAGTTAACTCCGAAATGTTTACTCCGAATATTATATATTTATATCTAATATCACTTAGAAAATAATATTATTATGGCACAACATATAATTAAATGTGGTTTTATAATAAAACATATATAATCACATCTGAGTTTATTAAAAAATATTCAAAGCTTGGGGCCTATATTATAATGAGTATTAATATTTTCTTCTTAAAGTACTAAAAAAACAACGAACATATAGACTAAAGAAGGGGCTAGAGAAAAAACTACACTTGAGTTTAAATTAAAATATTTGTTCATTTAATTGAATTTCGGTCATATTGAGGAAATTGTAGTAACAATTAAAATAATTTGTAACTATTTAATTGATATTATTTTCAATTATAGTTTTATTCAAATCTATTAAAAATCTAATTAAATATTATTTTTTAATTCAAACAAATTTTTTACTATTAAAACTTTAATTAAAATTTAAAAAAAAAAATCGTCAAAAATTGTTTAAGTTAAAAACAAATTGCCAAAATTACAACATTTTAAAAAAACCACAAAAATTGTAAAAAAAATCGCCAAAATTTAAAAAAATCTAAAACATTTGAAAAAACCTCTAAATTTTAAAAATAATTGGCAAAATTTATAAAAAAAAAATTGCCAAAACTAAAAAAATACCTATACAGTAGAATCTCAGAAATTAGAACCACTTTGTACATCGGGCAGTTCTAATTTCTGAAAAGTTCTAATTTCTGGACTTTGTTTTACAGAAAATTATAATAAAACTAGTTATGTAAGCTTTATTTTAACACAAAACATTTTTTATTTAATAAAATTTATTTATTAAACATATTAAATTCATAGAAAAACTTTAAACATTTTTTGTTATTATTTTGTATTTAATTTGCTCTTCCTATTTAGGAGTGGATACAGAGATCTACCACACGTTACTGCTTTTGAACAGACTAAATTCAAATGTTCTTTAAACAAAAGTTTGCGATCAAGTGTTACCCCTAAGTATTTTATAGAGTCCATAAAACGTATTGTTTCCCCCTGGATAGAAAACGGACGAGTTGGAATTCTCTTTGGTGATTTATTAAATGGGAAGATTATAGCCTGGGATTTATCCTCATTTATCTTTATTTTCCATTTGGCGAAGAATTTATGTGCTGATGTAAGTGATCTCTGCATACCATGTTTTTCCTGGGATATTAATCATAAAAAACAACAACACTGCTTCCGCTTATCCACTGCAAGCTTGAAGTATGGGTAGTGTAAGCGAATAATCTGATGCTAGTGATAATGACCACTGCAATATGTTCAGATTGCTCGAAAACCATACTATTGATGAGCAAAACAGCAACGAACCCCCTGAACCAAACCTCCACCAATATTCATTCCCGATGTTGCTGGTATAAGGAGTATGGTAAACAGCTTCACCAAAATAATAAAATTAGAAGAGTTTACATACAAGTCTTTAAAAGACGGCCATGCCAAGTACGATTAATGATAACATAAATCAACTCTTCCAGAACTTTAGTTAAATTTCTTGATGATAAGAAAATTAACTTCCATCAAAGAGTATATACAAATAGAGAGACTACAATTCAGCAACAAAATACCGAACTCGGGCAAGCAAGCTTTTGTTATCACTAACAAAGCTATCCATAAGGATCTAAAAATGTCTACAGTTAAGCAGGAAATCAAAATTTTCAGCGAAAACTATCTTCAAAGATTAAGCAACCATATAAATCCCTAAGCTTTGCTCTCCTATGCTACGTTTCCACTGGTAGTGTTTTCGACGTGGTTTTTACATGTTTTCCCATACATTTTTTTTCACCAAAACACATGTTTTGAGCAAAATTGGAAACACAGTATTAGATAATATTAATGAAACACAACGACTTAAACGTGCACATTGTAAATATTTGTATCTTGTAAATATGTAAATATCTGTTAATTATTTTTGTTTGTATATAGTTAAGTAGTTTATTGGAGCTGCTTAACTGGTGTTGTGTAATACTTGACCTATTAAATTTGCGTCTTGGAGCAGAATATCTAGTATATACAAACGTGTTATTTTAGATAATTTTAATCGGGTATTAAAAGTTTTTATATGGAGCAATATCTAAAATAATACGTTTCTATATTTAATTATATTAAATTTGATCCAAAAAATGGTGGATACAATTGTATATATATAAATGGATTATGTTGCTGTGAATTGATATAATTTGATACGATTCCATCCGGAGTGTTAGATAAAATAAATTTGTTAAATCGAATATAATGGCTATTTAGTATGGTCCGACTACTTTGAGTTCAAATTAAACGTAAATCAGTAGGTCTCTATCCACATCTGTCTCTCTCAACATGTCCTCTTTTTATTTGTTCGTAATTTCGCACAAAGCAAATGAAAATATGTAAACTTAAACCCATGTAAACTAAACATGTAATAACCATTATTCTTGAATTTTTATACAATTCTCAATTATTTAAAATATTAACAACAAAATCTGGAAAATAAAATTAAAATACTTTAAATTTTAATATAAAATAACAAAATAAACGCAAAATAAAAGTGAGTGTTTTGAGCAATAATATTTTAATCAACATGTTGCAATAATGTTTTAGTATAATTGAAAAGTTTTCTTTTGCTTGCCCGAGTTCAGTAAATTGTTGCGAGTGTCGTGGGAAGTGTAGTTTCTCTATTGGTATTTACTCTTTGGTTATATATTTAAAAATTCAATCTACCGGAGCTTTCTTTAGACTCCAGGTAAAAGGGTATAAATCAGGCATTAGGAAACTCTCGAGAAAAAATATAACATCTAAAATACGTAATATGTATGTGGTTACTTACGATTCAAATCGATACGTACACTTTTACTAACAAGAAAAACACTTCCCAAACCATAAAGTAGTAAAAATAAACGCCACATCTCTTTAGCAACATTACGCTGTGAAAATATTTGTAGCAACATGTTGATATAATCATGATGTATCTGAGGCACAGTTATTGTTATATTACAATATTGATCATACAGATGCATTGGCGATGATGATTTTGGAGCTGATAAACATGTTTCTTCATTATCGATGATCCAATATTTGGTGTTATCCATAGACATGTAAAATTGTAAAAATAACTACAGAACAATATATGGCACACGATCTTTTCAACAGATTGTAATCATTATTTAATGATGATCATGACGATTTTAAATGTAATGACGACACATGTTAACCGTGGAACATTTTGTAGTTAACTAATAAGTAGGTACAGTGTATTTTAATGCAAAACTAAATGTAAAAGGCACACACACATCGAGTAGCCCGTACGTAGTTTGAATTACATCTGGTTTTTGCATTTTAGTAAAATAAAGTGCATCGTCTTGAATGCCTTTTGTTCCTCATCCCCAGTAATATTTTATATGCACATGAACTTGACCGTGAAAAACCATAATAATAATATTAATATGTACAAAATCTCAACATATGTACACTAGAGCGGCAGTTTTTTTCTAAAGAACATTTGTTTTTTCGAAAAATTTTAAATGTAATTTAAAATCGGAAAGCTTTAACCCGTCGCGCCCTGCGACAAAAATTTTAGATTTTTGAAAAAAAAAATGTTAATATAGAGTCTATTAAAGTTATATCGCATTTTATAAGTTCCCATATATAAGCACATACAAATTGATCAGAAAAATGGGTCATCTACATGTATATAATTATATCAAATTAGATATAATTTCAAACAGTTATTTTAAATGAAATTATTTTAAATGAAACAGCGAAATCATTAAGAAGAAATTTAGTGTTTCAAAAATATATAATTAAGTGGTATTGTCTTATAAAATGTACATTTCTTATTTAAAATTATATGAAATAAATCACTTGCAAATGATTTCGTTATAAAATTAATATGGTTATATGTGAAGCCATGTGTAAATAGTCTTAACTTGCAGATAACTTAATTTGATATTGAACTTTACGAAAATATGAATGGGATTACATATATATAATGCTATATACAATTACATGGCGTCACATATAGTTTCATAAGACTTAGCATGTGACCATATATAATCATATCGATCAATACATATATATTTGGATTATTATTATATGGCTTATGTAGTTACACAGGTAGGAAAATGCAAACAGGTAGGAAAATACCAATACTGGCGCGGTGTTGGAAACGGTCGTACATGTACTGGCAAAGTGTCGGATTTTTAACTTTTAAAGTAGTGGCGCGGTGTCGAAATCATAACACCAATATACGATTGGCCGTGGGTATTTTTTCAACGTTGGCACAGCTATGGAATTCAGTAGTTTGCCAGTACTTTAAATACAATAATTCAGTATTTAGCCAGTACTTTAAAAATTCTTTTTTGTAAAGCAAAAGTAAGAAAAATAACCAATTCTATATTTACAGCAAATATAGAAACTGTGAATTTTATTTTAAGTGAAAATAAATTTCAATTAAAAAAACATGAGATTAATCCAAATTTTCATTTAGATTTATCTCATCTTTCGACGAAGATTTTCATTGCTGATTTATCTCATCTTTCGACGTGGCGTTTCCACGTCATTACAGCCGATATTTGATCTACTAATATATCGTTAAGGAAGATGCAAATATAATTCTGGAATTCAACGATAAAACTAGCGGTTTTATTAACAAAATTCACATAACAAAGTTTTAAATTATCCACGTTTTTTTTTAATTTTAAAAATTGCTATTGGAAAAAATATAGAATTGAATTTAGATTAGATATATTGCACTTATACAAATGTACTTTTTGTGCTTAACTAATTCTAGAAGTGAAGAATCTGTTCTTAAAATTTTCGGAAAAACAATTTGAATTTTTTTTATGTAGAATCTATTAGGGTGTGGACTGAAGCTCACATAGCCCCCTTGTATTCGGATACTGAAATCAATCATTGGATGTTAAATAAAGTTGTGATAAGATTTTGTTTAATTTAAATTGATTGAATTTTAATTCGGCTGAATAATAGTATGATTGAATTTGCCAAATTTTAATCAAATCAAAAATTGTTATTAAGTTAAATTACAGGAAGAAAAAAAACATGTTTATTGTTAATTTTTTTTTACTTTTTAGCTGCATATACATTTGTTTTAACTGCCATTTTCAGTAGATTCTACCGACAAACTTATTTAAATGTATTTGTAACACAAATGTCAATGGCCTTTCAGATAAAACAAGAATTAACAAATAAATACCCTCGTAAACATGGATAAAGTGCAACTTGACGAATATTTGTTGAAATTGTTAATGCTTAAGTGTGTGTTAAACATGTTTGTATTAATAAGTTTGGTGACCCAGCTACCCAGCAAGCATAAACACTATGCAAAGTTCCCACACAGTATTGTTCTATACAATTTGACATTTAACTCCGTGCACCGGTTTCCGTGAGAGTTAAAACTGATTTTATTTTCTCAACGGAATTACTTATTCTCTTTATTTATAATCAGATTATTTTTCAAATGTTGCCACATTTTCACAAAATATTACACTATTGTGAATTGTTAAAAAAATAATAATAATTGGTGAAATTGTTTAATAAAAATTGAAATATATAAGATGCTAACGATAAAATAATTTAAGACATTACACTTTTATGAATCCTTTTTTCAATTAAAAGTCTTAAGAATGATGAAATAAAAATTTAGAACAAATTTTAACTTAAAATAACAAGTTTTTAATTTTTCCGTGTCCTTTGCCTTCCTTTCCATTTCCCTTTGTATTGTGCTTATACGCTAAGCAATACGAAATCAGAAATTTGCAAAATAAAAAAAGATATCGCCCAAACTATTATTTGGATATTAAAAAGAAGACATTTTCAGGATATATATTTTTTATAATTCTTTATTAAATTAAAGCAGGGACGTAAGAGTTATAACTAGGGCGAGTTTTTAATGGCATTTGCCATTAAATGCTGCTTTTGCCATTTTTAAAAATATTTTGTAAAAATGCCATTTTAAATATGCCATTAAAAATACACAATTTTTAGAAAAGTAAAAATAAAATACAAATATATATATTTTAAATGTTTGTAGAAATAAAATTTTGGTAGTTAAATCTTGTTTTACATCAACGAAACATACAATTTTAAAATCATTCTATCTTACTACGATAACATTTATGAAGACACTTTTATTAAACAAATTTGTTGAATAATGAGACTCAACCAAAATAGCTTTAATGTGGAATTCAGACACTTTCGTTCTATTGTTATTATTACACTCAAAAAAAAGACATAAACTAAAATTTAATATAAAATTTACTTATAAATAGTTCAAACATTTTCCTAAATTCAAGGAAATTTTTTCTAAAACAAAAGAAAATTTTCTTAAAATAAATAAAATTAACTAAATTAGAGTAAAAACAAAATAGTTTTATATACTTAGACATAGTTCATTGATTTCCTCATCAAAATTTCTTGGTTTTAGAAAAAACTTCTTCCTAATAAAAAAAAGTTTTCTCGTGTTTGGTTAAAACATGTAAGTTGTAATGAATTTGCATCCTTAAAAAAATAAAACAGAGTTTAGTTCAAAAAAAAATATTTAGGATGTAATTTTCTCCCAATTAGTTCAAAAATTTGACTTACTGACAACAAGTACATAGTTTTTCTAAATGTGAGTTATTTTTTTCTCGCTCTGTAAGAAAATTTTACTATATTCTGGAACGAATGTTCTAAATTTTCTTTTTTAGTTTATGTAATATTTATGCTAAAGAATTGTTTCCTAGACTTTAGTTCAACAAAAAATTCTTAAAAATTAAAGAAAATATTTCCAGTTAATAATAAAAATTTTCTTAATTTTACAAATTAATAAACTGTTTTTTAATGTTTTTCACCAATTTATATATTTTTTCGTACAAAGTTTTTAAACTAAAATTTAAAAAAAAATTATTGAAATTTTCCTACATCCAAGGAAAAATTAACTTATTTTGCGACATAATCTTCCTCAAAATGAGCTTATTTTTCTTCACGCTCTGCAAAAAGTAAATATTTTATTATTTGACTCTCAAATCCATGAGAGACAATAAAAAAATGTTGTTGTATAAATATGTATAACAAATTTCAGATAAACTAGTTTTGTTACGGTCTCTTTCTTTCGCACATCATTAGTATGGATAGTTATAGAAACAATCCTTTCCTAAAGTTTCTGTTTTACTATCAAAATAATTTTTGCAAAGTAATGAAGTGCGCGTCTCTTAAAGCGAAATTAATTAAATAATTTTAATAAAAAGTTAACAAAATATATATATTAAAAAAAATAAAAAAGTAAAATAAACTAAGTAAATAATAAAAAAGTGAATATAAAATTAATAGTGTGAATTATTTTAAACAAGTAATGGCAATTAAAAGTGTTTGTTCTTTAAACAACGGTAAGCAAAATTTTTTCTTGTAAAAGTGATTTTTTTTTAATTTTTTCCAAAAATATTACATTTTTCTTAAAAATTTTATTTAAATAAATTGTTAATATCAATATAAACAAATAACATTAAACTAAATGTAATCTACAGTGAAAAATATTAATTAAAATGTATATTTTCGTATGTAAAATGTTAGTGTCGTTCATGGAGGCCATTTTATAAAAAAAAATCATGTTTAGTTCAATTTAAACTTGAATTTAGTTCAATTTAAACTTGAATTGAGTTCAATTTAGTTCATAATGAACTTGTTGATTTTGTTAATATAAACTACATTTTAGTTAAATACTAACTTTTTGCTTTAAATGTTGGTTTATTTTCAGATTTTATTTAAATTGAAGTTAATATAATTGGAAAACATGCGGCCATTCTTTAAGGGAAGCTGTGCCTTAAACAATTTTAAAGGTTCGAATTATATTTTTAATTAATAAATAATTCTTGTTGTTAATTGTATTTATTATTTTTTTTTGTTTTCAGTTAAATTTTAATAAAAGACTTATGTGAATATATTTTAAAGTACATTTAATTAGCAAATATGTTAACAAATTCTAAAATTGAGCTTTTACATAATAATGTTGCTTTGCTTGTTGGCTGAAATGTGAACGATATCTATTGCATTTTATTCTATTCAGAAAATTCTTATAAAGATTACTAAATAGACACAAAAAAGTATACAATGTTGTAGTTATTGTTTGCATTTTTGCAACAAGTTCCTTAAAATAGTTAATTTTAGAAGTTTAAGGACCTCTAGTGTTCCATAGCCAAAGAAGCAGTGTGTCACAACGAGAGAGTCCCTTCTACGTAGTTTTCTCAAGGAGAACCATTGTTTAACTATAAAAAGGTTCTGACGGTGTAGTAACTTATTATATTCCAGGTTATCCTGAAGTACTATTTTCTAATTGGTTTACCTGATTGCAAGTTAAAAAATAATAATTTTTTGATACATATGTCTTTTGAATTAAATTGATAAACTTTATATATATAATATATTATTTAAATATGAAAAAATATTTATACTTCCAGGACTATATAATCTGTTAAGGCAGAGTTTTTCAAATATTAGTGAAACTAGTCCTATTTAAACCGATAACGAATTTTTGCTTGCATTTCCAAGTTAATAAACCAAAAATTTGTAGTAATCGGCTAGTCTTGTTTATAATGTTGTTTTTTTTTTATTATAATACAAAAATATGAGTCACATTTCAGATGCAGTATTTTATTTAAAAATTTATTAATCTAAGTTTAAAGATTAACTTTTACAAATTTAACAATAAAATTACATTTGGTTTAAAAAACATAAATGTTTAAAGATTAAAATAAATAAAATATAATATAATCAAATTATATATTTTACATAATTTTTTTGGTAAATTATATTAATTTTTTATATTTTTTGTTTATATATTTATACGTGTATTACTTTTAAAATGAAAATAAATACATTTTTGTATTTAACACAACTTTTTTCTTTATTTTCAGCTCAAAGGAAACAATATACTCATTTGAAGCTAATTTTTTGCTTAGAATAGAAAATTACACTTTTAGGAGTTAATTTTTTGTATTAAACTATAAAAATTATTATTATTTTTCTAGTTTAATAAAATATATTTACTCAACAGCAGTGTTTATTTTATATTTTAAGGAAAATAATTTACTTTACCTGAGTACATTGTTTTAAGTTTCAAGGAACAGTGAACTAGTTTTAAGCACAACTCTTCCTCAAAAACTAGGGTGAAATTTACCAATAGAGTAAATTTCTCCTAGTAGTTAGGAATTGTTGTCCTTAATATTAGAACACATGTATATTTTAGGTATCCATTTATTTAATTTTAGAACTTTTTTCCTACATTTCGGTAATAATTTCCTAATTTTAAGGAAAATTGAACTGTTTTTTAATAAAAAATATTTTTCGATTGAACTAAGTAAAAGAAAAATTTTTCTAAAAACCAGAAAATATTTTCTTATTAAAAGAAAAAACTAAGATAATATGCTGACTAATTATGAGAAAAATATGCATTGTTTTCCAATAAAAATTTGCTTTCAGATAGTAAAATTTTACCAGAATTTGAAAATGTCATCCTCATTTGAAACAAAATGTGTTTCTTAATTTCAAGAAAAAATTTACTAAATTCTAGTAAAAACGGCTTTGGCGCCGTTTGGAGTTCAATTTTTTCTCAAATTAAGTTAATTTTTCTAAATTTTAGTTCATTATTTTTTTGGGTGTAGATGATTTATATTTTACATTTTTGTTTCATTGGAAAACTTTAAACCTTTTTCATACTCTAGAATTTTTCTTGTTACTTGGTTTTTGGGAGCTTTTTTAATTTTTAAAAGTTTTAAGACTTCCCCATCCTCTAGATTTTTTCTTATTATTTGGTTTGGGAGAGTTTCTTTAATTTTAGATTTTTTTACTTGCTAAAAAGTCGATTGCAGGGTACTTTTGTATTTTTACATACCTGCACGAGAAACGATTTATTTTATATCGTCACCTAAAACCCAAAAGGACCAGTTTTCTTGATGATTATTAGTAAGTTGGATTAACTACATGCCTACACAAACTTTTGGACTTCTACAATAAAAATTTCAGTTTTAATAAAATTCAAATCAGATATATTTTAATTTTTCTCATTTTTTGGTTGCCCTGTACAAAAATAAAATGGGATTAAGTGAGTATGAGTGAGTACTGCATTGAACTATATTTATCAGCTAATTTCAGTTTTTTTAATGATATTGTTAAAATGTATGTGGACGTTTTTTGCTTCACCCGTAAAGAAAATAAATTTGTTTGTTACGGCCCTTTGGATTTTAGTTGACGGTATGAAGTATTTTTTATTAACTACAAACATGTTTAATTAAATAAAAGTTGTGTATGCATGTGTAAAAAACGTGTGCATAAATTTATTCTTAACAATTTGAAAAATTTTGCAACAAAAATTAGCTAACGTCATGACAATAATGATGATGATCGTGATGCTGATTAATTCGGTTACTTTAAATACTCGATACTATTCGGTATTTTTAATTTGGATACTGAATTCTTTAAATGGTTTTAAAGCTCAATTTGAAGCTTTTTAATCATTTCCTTTAGTAAAGTTGTATGTCTTTATTAACTTTTTTAATGGAATCGCATTTTTGTATCTTATTTATGTTCAAAATGCAACTGGGGAAACATCAAGTATTTACCTTAAATTATCGAGTATGTAATTAAAAAAAAAAAAAAACAAATTCTTGATACTCCATACTCACTACTAATTTTTGTACCAGCACTACAACATTGACATTTTTCTTTTGGTTTTAATTGTGGATAATGGCCTTAGTTGAATGCAACGGGCTAATGACTTAACTCGATCGATTTCTCAATGATACCACAAAATATACATAAGTGGTTAAGTAACACTGTGCAACAAGAAAAATCAGCCTCAATGATTCCAATACCCATGTAAAAAATATTTTGTGAATTTTTATATTATATATATTTATATCCGAAAAATGACAGCATCTAATTGCATCATATTAGGTTTAATTTGATGAAATTAGATATAGTTTGATACAATTGTGTTCGAATTTTGTTCCCATCCAAATGTATCAAATTATATATAATGTTATACATTTACATCCAATTAGATACAATTGTATACAAATATTTACAATTACATGTGATATATGGATTCATATATACAATATATCGATATGTTATTTTATATTTTTACATATTGCACTATATGATGTGTAATACAAAGAAAGATATAATGATATAAATAAGATATAATTTTATATGAATATTTATTTTCCAATATATCATTATAAATAACTGGATAAAGTAATATATATATATATTAAAACTTTTTTTACTTGGGTAGGAAACGAAAGTAGACCATTGAATAAACAAAGGGTTTTGCAAAGTCAGCTCGGTTTTTACCATTGGGTTCATGTTGAAAAATATATTTTTTCCTATACATATTTCAACTAATAATATGCGAGATAGGCGTGGCCATATACAAATAATTCATCGATTTATTTTGATTTTCGCTCATATCGGAGAAAATGGTCGTTTTGATAAACAGTCAAGCCTACGCGCGAAGTAGTTTTTATTTACATAAATAATGTTGTATTGGCAAAAATGTACTTCTTTTTTAATATGTATTTACTGATAAGTAGAGCAACCAAAAAACAGCTCTAAATGCAATGTTTTAAGCGCTTAAAAAAGCTCGAAAAACAGTAATAAGTAACAAGCCGTTTTAACATAAAAATAAGCCGCTAAATTAAAAAACTAAACCTTCAAATTTCATAAATTTTTATTATAATCGTTATTACAAATATAATTTTTTAAAAATTTGTTCCGTGGAACTTCGTCAGTCAAACATAGGTAAAAAAATGGTTTCCTAAACTTCAAAGTTCAAACCGGTTAATAAAAAATATTATTTTATAAACCAACAACATGCATTATTAAAATTTCAACTTTCAATTAAAAAAAAATCTACACAATACCGATTTAAAAGGAAAAAAACTGAAATAACTTAAAAAAAATAAATAAAAATAAATAAAAAAGTAGCTAATATTTACGAAATAAACTAAAATAAGCAAATATATATAAAAATTATATCTTAAAAAAAGCTCTATAAAATATAGCTTAAAACTTCTATAATTTCATGATCAGAACATGTATTTTGTCTTTACCCATTAATGCCCATTGGCAACTTAAGTTGCCAGCAGAGTTGTTACAATTAAGCATGCTCTGGAAAAAAGTGAGTGTTCAAAAATTTTGTCTTAAAATTAAAAAAAATACCTCTGTGCATTAATGAGTTAATACATCTATCCTTTCAATTAAAAAATAAGATCTAGTTTAGTTTTGGTTGCTCTATTCATGAATATAAATTTATACAAACTGTTAAAGAAACGGTCTGTTTATATGGAAAAAAAGAACTTTAACTTTTACATGCCGTTGCCGTTGTAAAAAAAATTTACCCCTTGTGAAGTGTCACAAACATTACCTAGAACAGGTCACTGAACTTTGGTAAAAAAACACAGTTCGGTGACATGCGGGACGACATACCACACAAAAAAAGCTACACTCAAAAAGTTTGATAGTTATCTCATGACAGTTTTTTGTGTTGTAATCAGTATTTGTTTTTGCGACAACTATAAGTTTTTCTATGGAAAATTACAAAACTTTATTATGACCAGAGAAGACAAAAAACGCAAAATTCAATCTGATTTATAGCAAATAAATATTGGAAGAAAAACAAAAGTAAAAGTCTAAGTTTATACAAACAATAATATTTTATGAGTAAAAAAAAGCATTTTAATTCAGAATTTTATAAAAAAAAAGCCCAAAAACCGTAACAAAAAGAAAATCTTAAGCTAAAAATCGGATAATTAAAAAAAAATTTAAGCACAAATAGGTAAAAAAGCATAACGTTGTCTTATATTCAAACGGAGCAATCTACTTCCATTTAACTGTCCAGTAGAGGCAATTAAACTGCTTAATTTGCCAAAATTAAAAATATTTTCAAATCGACCTTCTGCAATATCAATTTCTACTGAATTTTTTTAATAATTCGTATTATTAGCGGCTTTACAGTAGATTAACTTAACTCTATTCAATATTCACAAAATTTTTTTAAAATTACAAAATCGAAAAAAAAACTGGAGATAATTAACGAAAACCCGTGTTAAAATCAATTACCGCGAAAAAAAAAAATGTTGCTAGGCGTTTTTCAGACAATGATTTTATCTAAATGCTTTCATATTACCTCAACCCAGAAAAAGGATTGGTTGGAATTCAGTAGAAACCTCTAAAATTTATTTGATAAGACGTTATTTTATTTGGAACTGTCAATAATTGATTAATAAAGCAAAAATATTGTACTGGAAGTTAAAAAAAAGGATAAGGAACTAAATTTTTTTTTTAAATTGTCGACAATCAAAAATGGTTCCTGCAAATACGGTATTCACAATCAAATATGCCACTAAATTAGAGGTTCAGTAGTACCAACCGAATTGTAGATTGCATTGTTTATAGAAGCAACTAATGATTGGCTTTGGTAAAACAATTTGAGACAATCCTTGTTTTCGTAAAAAAATATTTAAATTCAAATGTAGCACCCAACATTTATAAGTGTTTGTGATGTAGTGGGTAGAGAGTTTGCCCAGTACTCCGAACATAAACAGTTTTTTTTTTCATTAAAATAAAATATTCAAATGTTTAAATAGCAAATAAGGCAATGAAAATTAAAGTGATTGTGGTGGAATCAGTAGGACAGAGGACTATTAATCTGAAGGCCACGGCTCAATACCAGAAAAATTAAACAAGTTTTTTTTTCAATTTCAATAAAACTTTGTGAAACGTAATATTATTAATTTGGAATGTAATATTGTGTTAGGCAACTGAATATTAGCTTTCACGACTAAAAATATAATTTAACATTACGATAGTTTTCAAGACCGCCAGAATTCGATTGGTAAAAAATCGGTGGCCACAACTGAGACTGTTTTCTGGGTGTATAAAAATTGTATTATATATTAAGTGTTTCTACAAAAAATTTAAAATCTCAAATATAGCTAACTTTAAAAGTGGATGTGTCAGCGTTCTCGAATTAAAATTACTAGCGGTTGTTATTACATCTCGAATATCTCAGAATCGTGAACAGCTGAAAGTTTTCTGAGACCAGATTCGTAACAAGCATATTATAGTATACGAAAAAGTTATTATACATTGATTGTATCCCTTATTAATTACTACATCAAAAAAGTACTGTAAATAGCTCATTTCTATTCAAAAATAAATTAATTTTGCAAAAAAAAACAGTGTTGGAATGATCTTTTAAATTTGAATTTAATACCATAGATGACAGCTATGTCAGTGAATTTTTGGCAACAAAGCCTTATTTTCTTAAAAAAATGTAGATAGCCCTGTTTGAATATAAGACAACGATAAAAAGCTAACTTGTCTTCTCTGACTAAGAAAGTTATTAAAAAAAAAAATAGATCAAATTTTTAAGCAACAAAAAATAATTGTTTTTTGCCGAGAAAATAAACTGTAAAAACGGAACTTTTTACTAATATTCTCAGTCGTTTCAAATTGTTATTTATTGTTACTGCAATTTTTTGCTGAGATAACGTCCGTTGAAATTTATTAATATGGTGTGTTTGATGATTTTATACTACCACTCTCCTATACGACTCTCCATACTACCACTGAACCTGTTAGAGAATAGAAGAGATATCTAAACATTCAAAAAGCATTTCTATGGAAAAAAAAAAATTTATTTATAGCCAAAATACCATGAGTTTAGCGAAAAACCTGGTTTTCTTAAACTTTAGGTTAAGATATCTCAAAGAAGGAACAAGATATGACAGAGGTTAGCTTTATTTTGAAGACAATTGAACTTTCCGACGACGTAACAAATTTTATAAATGAAGGCGAATTCGCGCTGTTATAGCGTTTCGAATATGGCGAAAAACGAAGGTTTTTTTAAAAAACTAACTAAGGCGAAGATATCTTGAAAACCTTATGTGATGTGCGAATTCTGAGGTCAGATTCGGATTCAGCGCAGCACAAACCTATAAAAAAGTCCCAGGTCCTATAGTCCCAGTGTTTCGACTTTTTTCAAAATTTGTAGCCCTGTGTTATCGATGTGCATTGAAACTACATGAATAACTGAATAAAAATACCGTTACCGATATAATTGAAAACCGTTATCCCGAAAATAATGTTACCCAAATAATTAAATTACCGTTAACGTAATTAAAAAATATTATCGACACAACTGGATTATCGTTACCATTTTTGTATCAGTTTTTCATTAAACGTGTATTTATAAACTAAATGATTATAGTGACTGTTTATGTAGTGTGGTCATATTTCAAACAAATATACGTACAGGTAGACAGAATAAAGCGAAAGAAGAAAGACACATATTTAACGTAATTTTGTATGTTTCCTTTTTCTTATTGCAATTTCGTGTTGTTATTGTTATTTCGTGTTGTTTCGTTTCTAGAAAGATGCCATCACTTATACAACCATGAATGTAAGAAGTTGAGAGATAATTTGTTTATTTTATATGTAATTATTTCTATATATTTTCAGATATTAAATTAATTCGTGTCGTCAATGTGGGATTATGAACATTTTTATATTTTGTAACGTATTGTAAATTGTGTTTAAAAGAATAACAAAAAAAAATTTAGATTTTCAGCTAATTTTTTTAGTTTTTTTCTATCTACTATTATTTAGCATAATTTTATTAACTTTTAGCAAGGATTTTTAATTTGAATCAACTAAGTGTTAGCAAAACTTTTGCTGAATCTACTAATTTATTGCTAAAAATCAGCTCGCAAATTTTCAGCAAAAGATTTTGCTGACGTTAGGAATTTTTTGCAAGCACCCTCCTGACTAAAATTTTCTGACTCAGCAACACTTTTTGCTGACTTTACTAACTTTTTTTGAGTGTATGTGTGTTCAATGAACACACATTTGTGCATATGAACACTGTTCATATAGTAATATAATTATTATATTAATATTTCCAACTTCCCTTTTCACCTCCTAGTTTTATTCCCAATTTATTTGGCTTTACTTTTAAATTGTAAATTATCAAATATTTCCTTTTAATGCATAAAAATCTTATTTATTATCTTTTATATTTATTTATTATCATAGTTTGGATTATTATAGTTATCATTATTTCTTATGATACTTAAAGATTTTCTTAACTTTAATAATAAAAATAAGGAAAAACTTTATTAAAAAAAATATCATAAAAATGTATTATTGAAAAAATTTAAAAAATTATAACGATCAGAAAAAAACTACGTATTGAATAATAATAATGTAACGGAAAGATTAGAATTCCAGCAACAAAAAGTGTTAAAACAAAGAAAACCAGTGATAATCTTATTTAAACGACAAAATTGATATAAAAAGTTTCTACGATATGAAACAATTTGAAAATAAGAAAAAAATTATTAAAATTTAAAATTAAATTTTAAAACGAAAAACTCAAAAGAAGTTATAATAAGTCCCGGTTCACACACTGCAATTTTACTTGCGCAAGTCTTGAGTTTATAGAAGAGGGAAAAAAAGAAAATGGAAGGGGGTATAGACTTGCCCGTACTCCAATTCCGTTTTGGTTTTTCATCCGCAATTTTCAACACGAAGTTTCAAAACGAAAATTGCTGAAAACAAACTTTTCCTGTATGAACACAAAAGCAAGTTCAAAGGAGAATTGAAGAAAACTTGCGCAAATGAAAACAATTTTAACAACATAAGAAATTTAAAACAAGAATAAACCGAACTGGAAAAAATATTAAGATAAATATTATTAAATTTGAAAAAAGTTAGTAAATAAAACAGAAAAAATTTCTTAAATTTACAACAATAATATATTAGAGAAAACAAATAAAGAAAAAAGAGAGCTATAAAGCTTTTAAAACAACAAATCAAAGATTTATTAAAAAAATTATAATAAAAAACTAAAGACAATATAGAACATAGAACAAAACAAATTAATTATCATAAACTGATCACATCATCATTAATAATAATTAGCAACTCAACATATCATCGTGGGAACAAGAGACATGACAAATTTTTCAAATGCTCTTCAACTTTTATCAGATGTTCGCAAATTTAGCGGAAAGAGGGAAGAACTGAGTGTTTATAATAATGTTGATGGAATACGACAAGCCATTATTGGTACTATTTGATATATGTACAATGGGGATCACTTTTGAGTACATGTAAGTACTTTTTACACCTAAAGATTCAGGCCGAAAAATGTTTGACACAAGAACTAAATTATACTTTTCTAAAGGTACAAGGTACGCTGAATCCAAATCTGGCCTTAGATTCACTCTCCGACATCAGGCGTTTGAGCTATATTAACGAGAAAAGTGTATTTTTTGATCAAAATGCCCCGATTTTTGACCTTCCTGGAAATACATTTTTCATAATACTTGGAACGTCACCTGAACAAACTACTCTTACTATTTTTTTCAGTTTTTAAGATAACTTATTTCCTTACGACATTATTGTAAATTGAAATTGAGGTTGTAACAGCAATTTTAAAGTCCCGCAATGCAAAATTTTAAAAAATTTTAATTTATTATCAAGTTCAACCGACGATAATGTCGTAAGGAAATAAGTTATCTTAAAAATTGAAAAACTGAAAAAAAAATGGAGGGAGTAGTTTGTTCAGGTGACGTTCCAAGTATTATGAAAAATGTATTTCCAGGAAGGTAAAAATCGGAGCATTTTGATCAAAAATACTCTTTTCTCGTTAATATCGCTCGAACGCCTGATGTCGGAGAGTGAATCTAAAGCCAGATTTGGATTCAGCGTACCTTGTACCTTTAGAAAAGTATAAATTAGTTCTAGTGTCAAACATTTTTCGGCCTGAATCTTTAGGTGTAAAAAAGTACTTACATGTACTCACAAGTGCTCCACACTGTATATGTAAGAAAGAAAATTATTAGAAGCTTGTACCACAATATTCAGTTACAGAAACCCATTAAAATGGATCATTGTTAGGGCGATATTAGAATTTAATTATGACAATAAAAATTTTAATAAAGATATTTTTAAAGAATATAAAAGTGAAGAATATTATTTTGAAGACTTTTATAACGATGGTAGATGTGGTGATTACAATGAATATTTTAAAGAAAATAGTGAACTTTTCGATATGGAAAATTCTCAGCAGAAGGGTATTGATACGGTTTCTAGGGAAACGGGTTCCGAGGATTTTAGCGTTACGGGTAATTATGAATTTGCACCGCGGACTACTGAATCGAATTTGATAGTAATTAGTTAATAAAAATAATCAAGGTTACATCGATTCTTTTAATGTATAAAATAGACCAAAATGTAATTATGTTGAGAGGAAAGTTACAACAGATTTTGCCAAATATGAAAAAGAAATAAGTAATCTCGAAGTCGCAAAAAAAAGGTAAATGTTAATCAGACAGTGATTGGGAACTTATAATTTTTTTTTTTTTTACTTAACAACCAACATTGAATCAGAAAAGTTTTCAAAATATTAAAAACAGGAAAATATATGGTAGATGCGTATGATTAGTTAAAAATAAATGAACTTTTAAAAGGGGAAAACCAAAGTAAAAACTAAATTTTCAAATAATTTATTAAATTGTTAAAACATACTAAAATATAAAATATAAAATGTTATTAATGTTTAGAATTTCTATATAACAAAATGTATAAATAAATATATTCAAATCAATTAAAAAGCAAAATTAATAGATTTGTAATTTAATTCTAAAGAAAGGAAAATAGTTTAAAAAATTAAATTCTAGAACAAAAACGAAAATTGAACGAAATAAATTTAAACTTGTAAAGATGTAAAACTTAATATTAAAATAATTTACGAAATTTATATTATAAAGAATTAAACAAAATTAAATGATATTTAAGTGTTAAAAAAATATTTGAAAAGAAAATTGTAAAATTGTTTTAAATTCAAATATATTTGGTGACACCTTTTTAGAAATAAATTTAAAAAATGTCAAAAATTGTATCCACAATCCAGGGGTAATGTGTTAACAAAGGGCGGAGGAGTAATATAATTATTATATTAATATTCTGAACTTCCATTTTCACCTCCTAGTTTCATTCTTAATTCAAAATAACATTTAATTTATTCGGCTTTACTTTTAATTTGTAAATTATCAAATATTTCCTTTTAATATATAATTATCTTTTATTATCTTTTTATTTTTTATTATATTTTATTAAAATAGTTTGTATCATTATAATTATCATTATGTCTTATGGTACTTAAAGCGTTTCTCAACTGTATTCTAAAATCATATAAAAGAACTCAATAAATTCTGGGTCAATCTTTTATCATCGTTAAAAAAGTAAAGTTGATCAATAAAATCGTTTTAAAACTCGCTCGCACAAGAGTTTTATTAACTCGTTATTATAAGCACATAGATAAGGAGTTCTCTATTTTATGCTTAAAATAACTGCGTCTCATTGTTTTAGTTGCTGAATTGAAATGCGGTTTTATTCTTCTAAATTTGTTAAAGATTCTAATCCAAACTTGGTATTTTGTGTTTTTTTAGTTTTATATTTTCTTCTTTGTGTTTGCCATAAAGCTGTATGTATGTGTTTAACTGCTACTAAGCTAAAGACCCTGTTTTTAGAAGAGGTTCGCCGCTACACGAATGAGTGACTACATGTATTTTGTTTTCGTCTGAACAAAAACGTCATCTAAAAACAGGGTCTAAGATGCAAAGTCTCCACAATGTTCTTTTAACTGATGCAGCCTTTAGAACTCAACGCATTTCTTGTCAGAACGCGTAGCGGGAAGGTTGACTTAAGTCTGTCGCATAAAACAGTTATTCTTTTTACAACAATAACAACACCAGCATAACAATAAAAACAACCACAGTTTGACTACGGTTTCTTTTAAATTAATATTTTATTCAATTCGAGCTGATCGGTCGGTCGGTCAGGTCAGTTAGCTTGACTGTCCGTCCAGCTGACTGTTGGATTAGTGTGCAATTGACCAACTGTCTGGTGCTGGAGCTGCTGCTATATTGTGGTGTTAGTGCTTGATACTGCCTCTGCGTTGCATTTAAATCAATGCCATGAAACTGAAACTGCTGTTATTCTATGTTTTTCTATTAGGGGAGTACTTTGGCGGTATGTTTTTGTATTGTATGTGAAATAAGTTAATGGCAATCAGCCAAAATTTATTACAATTTTTCGTGATCTCAATATTTATCATCAATTTCTATTAAAATTTTGCATAATAATTGTTATACCCTGCAAGTACAGATGTGTACATATCGAATTGTTATTAAGTTTGTAACTTACCGAAATATATGTCTTAAGTGAGTGACGTGTAATTGGAATCGAACAATTTATGTCCGTCTGTCTGTTGAAACAATGAAAAAGCAATCTTAGCTGATAAAACTGGTGCAAAAATTTTCGTTTTATGGTAACCCAGTTAAAAGTTATCAAGTTTTCAATATGTTGTCTTTCTAAAAAGTTATATTTTATTACTTGACCCCAACCAACAGGTACACTACCATAAAGCATACGTTAACGGTTAAAGTGAGTATTTTCATATGCATTATTTCGTGCAAAATTTTGATTATCGCATTCATTTTGATAGCTTTCGTCAAAACAATTCATAAAAAATCAAAGAGCTGAATATTGCGAACTAGCTCACTAGTTCAAAGTAAAGACTAATTAAATTGAACTAGGTCGTTCACGAATTACACAACTCTAGTATTTAATATTGATTATTGTTTTAAACATATATAATAAAGTGGACGAAATAATTATAAGTTCACTCTTGAAATTGTGAATTTTTTCCAAAAAGTATTAATTATTAGTTTTTGCTAACACATAAAAGTAACAACAACACCAGTAGATACAAACCCCGTTTCGATCCATTTGATGAAGTTCGCGGTTACACGAATGAGTGGCTACATGCATTTTGCTTATGTATTGCATGTATTGCATGTATTTTGTTATTGTGTTTTTGTTCGTGTGAACAAAAACTTAATTTAAAAAATTATTCATAAATAAATATAAGTTCAGTGATGTTAAACTCAGTTTTCGACAAAATACATTTTTTTTAGCTTTTTCCTCACTCGAGTATTTTACAACTTCATTCCACTCATTTTAAGTACAATTTTGTTTTGCAGCGATCTTTTCGAAAAATAAATGTGCAATTTATTCAAAAAAAGTCGAAAATCAATATTTTTAATATTAAAAACATCTAAATTTGGGAAAATTCAGCGCTAAAAGTGTTGTTATGATTTAATCCATATAAGTAGTAAATATTTACTTTCAAATTACGAAGAAATAATGCAAAACAAATTGTGCTCTGGCATGACACTTTACATAACTTAAGAATCCAACGCTACCTCTCAAACGCAAATTGATTATAATCTGAAATGTTTCGGTAATTATTTTTTGTTTGAATTTTAGTAATAATTCATCTCAAAGCGCCTTACAGATGCGTGCTTTAGATTTAACTTGGCTCAAATGATAATGCTTTGGAGAGGAAAATTTTGCATTTTTTATTTTGGAGAACCATAGCACGCAAGGCATATGCTTGACCAAAACTGACATAGCTAATTGCAAAGAGTGAAAAAGTAATGACTTTTTGTAATAAATGGAGTATAATTTTTTTGGATCGAGCAGATTTTTTGTGATTGTGGACTTTTAAATAAAGCTCCTTGGATAAAGCAAATTACATGATTCTTCTTCTTTAAAAAAATAATCACTTTAGCCAAGTAAAATTTGGTATACGCATTTGGACGAATCTTAACTCTTAACTTAAATCTTAACTCTTTGGACTCTTAACTGGTATTAAATTTAAAAAAAAAATCTTATCCAGACGATAAAGTTCAGCTTATGATCGATTTTCATCGTAAAATTAGCGTCGAAGTCCAAAGAGTAGGTTAAAAGTCGCACCAAAGCACATTGATCAAAATTGGTCAATGGTACTCAAATTTCTATCTCGCTTAGTTTCAGAAATATAGAAATGAGCGTACAATAAAAATATAACAAAATAATGCCATCTACACGTGATGCTGAGAGCGGAGATACAAAATGTAATGATTTAAAACGGATCGTGGTTTAAATTAACTGACAAATTTTGAAATTATTATAAATTATGTAGTTCAAATACAGAAGAAATTAATTGTTATTATAAATTCTGATTACAAAAAAAAATACTTGAATAATAATTTTAAAGACCAAATAAAATTTTACCCATTTTTTTACCAAGTATAGATTCCGTTGTGAGTTTATTGAAAAAAAATCTTGATGGAAGGATAGAGGTCGGTATCTCAGGATTTTTTATAGCTAACTCGTGCCATCGAATGATGTTATAAACAATTAAAATTCAAGCGTTGGCGCTTTGTCCGCACTTAAAGGGTTAACATTTAAAAAATATATTTCGTAATTATATAATCAAAAGACTATGAAAAAATCGCATTTTTTTGCCCTACACTCAGAGAAAAAGAATCTTATCATATTTACGAAACATTTCATAAAGAAATATAATTATAATGACCATATCATGGTCCCTATGAACTTTTTTCGACATAAAAATAAATAAATCCTTAATAATATACTTCACATATATATTGAAGAATTTCACAAATATGATGAAATTAATATGTTGTTTTATGAAATGTTTCATAATTATTATAAAACGTTACACTGTACGGAAATCTATGAAACATTTCATAAATATGATGAAGCTTTTTCTTTGAGTGTAGTTTTAAGAATTATTTAAAAGTTTTGGTATATATACTTTTGTTAAAAATTGTTTATTGACAAACTATAATTGTTAAGTCTGTTTCTTTATAAGGCATTTCGTATAAAATAGCTGATTACGTATTTACAATTGCGGAAATCTCATCATTTGATCAGTAAATTTTTTAAAAATATAATACTAGTATCAACCTAGCTAATATGTTTAATTTGCTTTATTTTTGTAAATATATGTGACGCCATACTGAAAATATTTCCTTATAATTTTGTAAAGCATTATGTATATACCCATACATATTTTGGTAAAGTTCAATATCAAATTAAATTATCTGCAAGTCAACACTTTATTATCCATATTGATTTTATAACGAAATCATTTGCATGTGATTTATTTTATATAATTTCAATTAAAAAAATGTGTACGTTTTATAAGACAGTACCACTTAATTATATATTTCTAAAACACTAAATTTGTTCTCAATCATTTTTAATCATTTCGTTGTTTCATTTAAAAAATTTTGGTTTTTAAATTGTTGACTTATAGAAATTTTAATTTTAAACCTAAATACTTTTAAGCATAACTTCAAGTTACAGTTACAGTTATATTTATATATAATAAGATATAATTTAATGTCGCATATATGGACAAATCTCGGATGAAATTGTATCAAATTATATCCAATATTTAGAAACATGTAGATAACCAATTTTTCGGATCAATTTGTATGTGCTTATATATGTGAACTTATCAAATCAGATATAATTTTATTAGACTCCATATTAACATTTTTACCCGGGTTAGTACAACTTCACATTAGCGTCTGGTGTATAAAATATAATCGCATGGGTTCTACATTCCGAAAATGAAGTGAAAGTGAAACTTCCGCTCAATTTGTGTTCCCAATTCCACATAAGTGATTTGAAAAGAAAAATTTCATTTTCATTTTGTTTCTAGTGGAATTAAAGTGATTTGATGTGTTCTATGAAACAATTTCACTACAAAAAAAATTAATTGTAAAACGATATTAGTTAACTGAGTGAAAAACCAAACTTTTTAGAAAATAAAATTATTTTGAATATTAAACGTAAAAAAAAAATCAAACAATGTAAGTAAATGTGATATGTTGTTAATATACGTTTATTTAACTGAAAAATGTTGAATTTTTTACGTTAAAACACATGAATCCATAACAAGAGGCCCCATTTTTATCATTCATGGAAAAAAAATCTGGTTTGGCCAAAGGTTTTTAGAGGGGCGACAAAACAGTTGAAGACCAGTTGTAGAAGGACTTAGGAAGTACATTAAACAGCTTAGGACCTCCAGAAAACGATGCAACTGGTTGGAAAAAGGCTTGGGCTGATTGGAAGGCTACCATTCGTAAAAAATTGGCCGAAAATAGAGCAGAGGTAACGGCAACAGGTGGGGGACCCAATAATATCCAACACATATCATCCAAAGAAGATTCAGTTGCCAAACTTTCTGGCCTTTATACAGCAGTCGAAGGTGATCCAGCTGCTAAATCATTCGGGACGACTAGCAAAGGGTAAACAACCACAAATTTATCTACTGAATTGTCAAACTTAGATGGCACCAGTTCCGACAATGTAGTAAACGTGATTTTACAAAAATTAAATAAAAATGTCGAAGGTACTGAAAATATAGAAAATGAGGAACCGCAACCGACGATTTCCCTTTTTGATTTCTCTTTTTGATTTCTCAATTTCTACGCGACTTCTTTAAAATCTAATCTATTTTGGGCATATGACAGTTTTCAAAACATTACTCATATTTGTTAAAATTTTTGACGCTGTACTTCTTTCCACTGCTAGATTGAAGTCTTTTGCGATCATAATAAATAAGTACGCAATAAAACTATTTTTTTATTAATTTTAAACACTTGCGACTCAGTTTTAATTATTGTCTTACGATTTTTCTGGTAGTTCCAAAGGATTTGAACAGTCACGAAGCCTTTTTCTATATAGATTTTCCGTTCTTTGGAGGAAATCACAATTGCGAAACTCATTTGATATTATTTTAAAAATAAGTATTTTTTGAAATGTGGAATTAAAAACGATTAAACTTTCACTTCGTAGTGGAATATAGAAGCCAGGCCAATGTCATATTTTTTTCTCCAGACGCTAAGAGGTGAATAATATTTAAAATTCACCTCAAATTTTTATTTCATCACAAAAATAGTTTTACGCATCAAAAATGTTATTTCAACACAAAAATATTTTTTTACATCCAAAAGTTTTTCACCTAACAACATTTTTTTTTGACCGCTGTAATGATTTTTTCATTATTTTTTGTTTGTTTCATTTGTAACATAGAAAAAAATGTAAAACTAATTTTAATGCATGTATGTATTTGTTTTCGCTAATTTTAGTTACTATTTGCAATTTTTTATAGTATCGTTATCTGCGCGGTTGTCATACACACGAGGACGATGTGATGTGTCAATATTTAGTGTTATACAGGATATGCTGCGTAACGAAGTAAGAGCATTATTGAATCCACGTTTGCGCTATCTGGGCAGCCAAAGAATACATTATGATCTTTATACACCCTACAATCCGGATGAACGACAAGTTTTACGCACTGGAGATGTCAGGGCTTTAAGAAGTTCAAACTTAAATCCCAAATGGCCAGTGAGGTAGGTAATACACTGATTGGCACACCATAAGGTAACATTACAAAATGTCAAACACAAAAAAAAAATTTAAATCAATCAGAAACAACATTAATTTAAAAACAAACTAACAAGGAAGCTACACCGTGGTTAAAACTCAGACTTTTTTGTTTTGTCAAAGACCAAAAAAAAGACACGTATTTTTTTTAGGTGCGCAATCGCACGTTTAGGGGTTAAAAAGGTGGTCACAAATTAAAACATTTTTGTATGAAAACACAACCAGAAAACAGACTCCGTAGTTGTAGCCAATCTAATGGTTCGGTTGTAGCTATCGACTTTTTTTTGGTAGTTGTCACCAAATTTCTGTAAAAAAAATCAGAAATTTTGTGGTTTCAATCGAGTGATTATCATTTCAACCAAAAAATTCGGTCGAGACAACCGTATGACAACTAATACGGTTGCTATTACCGAGTATGTTTTCTGGACGCTTCACAGTGGTTTCCCCCATAGGCCAAAAATCAAAAAAATTAATGTTTTTTTTCTAAGCTTTATTGCACTAAATTTATTAATAACACTCTTAATTTTATGAATCTAACAAAGTTTGTTGTTTGTTTTTGCGAGATTTAATGTTTGTGTCCGTTGAAAGTGGAGGTATGTTTGTATTGAATATATTGGGGTTGCATAGTCATAAAAGAAAAGTTAAGTTTATCTAAATAGTTATTAGCGAAATTGTGACAGAAGTCTCCAAAAACCCTACAAACATTAAATTTTAACGTATTTTCTACCATATTAAATAATAAAAGCTACAAAAATATAAGCCCATTAAAAAATCCCTGAAGAATACTTTTTTGACTTTTTCAAAACACATGTTTTTATTAATATCTTCTTTTACCTTATTACCTTATATTACTTAATAATACCTCGTATTTCATTATATTACTTTGTATAACTTTTTAATTTAGTTTTTTTTCAGTGTATATTTCAAATGAATTAGAATAGGATAAATATTTACAAAAATTGTTTAAAACAAAAAAATTTTCATATTGAAATACTTTATTTCAAAAATTCTTAAAACAAATCTATAAGCCAATTAACTCTTCAAAGATCAAATTTCTACTGTGGCTACAATTGCTAATATTTTTTCCTGAAAATTTGCAAACTTTAAGTTCTTCGGTCATGCTATGAGCTGACAAATTTTGAAGACCCTAGCTTTTTTAGTTTTGGGGATATTGATTTTTGACCGATTGTCCATATAAGGGAAACCACTGTACGCTTGTCTTAAATTTAAGCAATTTAAATTTTTTTGTACGCAGTGGAAAACAAAAATGTTGAAACCCATATTACCTATGTTGTGGGACCTGGATTGCCACTTAGTTAAACTATTTAAAATATCGGTTATAAAAGCTCTTCGAGAAAAGTAGTGTTAAAGCCGAACGATTGCCAAAAAGAAAAAAGCACAGACACCCCTCGATAAAATTATGATATTTTGAACTCAAACCATAATCCCATACAAATAAGGAATTCGAAAAATGCTTTTTTTAATAACAAAAATGTTAGGACATGCATTTGTCTTTAAAATACCTTTAATGTTTTTTACTCAGCAAATTCTTCCTATTTATAAATGTGTTGCTTGATTTGGAAAGGGGATAGAAAGCTGTAATTGAGCCAGATGATAAGTTTTAAAACAGAGAATTGACCAACTTATTGGTTTATAGCCCTGATTAATTACTTTACTTCGGTGGGGTTAAGTGCTATGGGATGCAATACATATTATTTTTTTAAATTGATGTTGTCGTACCCGGGGATCGAAACCGGGACCATCTGTGTAACAGTCCAACACCACAACGCCCATTGATACCCAATTTGCCTATAGTTTGGTGACTTATACAGGATGATTGAATAGTAATGCAGATCTTTGACAGCAATTATTTGTGATATGTTAATGTTTTTTAAATATATTTTTTACACAATTGGTACTACAGTCTTTGGCAAACTTAGTAATGGAGCGATATTCAGTTGCACAACGCGTAAAAGTGATTTAAACTATTTTTAAAAATGTTCGTTATGCAAGAAGTGCATTTCACTCATTGGATGATTTTTTTTTGGTCAATATAAGCGCACATCTGAGTCAACAATCAGCCATTTGGTGTAGAAATTCAAAGAAACTGGGTCGTAAGTCCTCATACAGGTCGTTCGGCTGAAAATATTGATGCTGTGGAACATGAAACAATGGCCCTATTAAGAACTAAGTTCTCCGCACGAAACCTCACGAGACAATGAGGTTAAATGGCCGCTGAAATATTTCCCATTTGCCATTGCTTTGGGCCTACGTGAAAAGTATGATCTGTGCCAACATACCCGAGACGATTCCAGACCTGAAGAAAGTAATCATACTCGTAACAAATGATATACAGCCCGAACTTTTCCAAAAAGTAATGGACAATTTTGATAACGGCATCCTGTGTTGCTAGAGGAGTCGTGGTGGGCATTTGACGGATATTGTGTTTCATACATAAATGCAATATACTAAAAACATGATAATAAAATAAATATCATTTCGTCAAATTTTGGTGTGTTTTATTTATAAAAGAATATCGCGTTTTAAAATATAAAAAAAAATATAAAATTTAACAAAAGTAATAGAAAACATTATTTTTTGAAGATAAATAATACATTTTTTTCAAATCCGCGGTTTAAAAAGCAGTATTTCAAAACCCTGGGTTTTTAAATTTTCAAAAAAATATATGTTAATTATAATTTATTTTAGTATTCCGTTGCCAAATTAATTTGTGGAGCTCTTACGAGATTCAAAGTTATGGATAAAAATCTAAAATAGGTACTAAATTTAATAGAAAAAAAGATTAAAAAAATAATTTATTGAAAAACATAAAAATAAAAGTTTTGCAAAAGTAGTTGCACATAATTACCCCTATCTTTTAAACGGTTTAAGCTACAAGAGTCATTGATACGTCATTTTAAAGGTACTTAAATCGTGGTTTTCCTGATTCCCAAACATAATTCAATTCTTGGCTCCGTGGTTCAAACCGCTGTATTTGAAAAAAAAAACTGTTTTCTAAAATTGTTAAAAAAAAATATATATGAATTCAAAATGTTTCTTCCATACCATCACCAAATCCATATGTGGTATTCCTGGATGCTTCTGAGTAAACGGCTGTTTAATTAATTTTTTTCACATTTTTGTTCATAACTCAGAATACCGTGAGAGCTGCACTTAGGGATTTAGACACGGGATAGAGAAATAATTTATCTTTAAAATATATTTTTTTAAAAAATTTAAAAAAAAACAGTTTTTTTAAATACAGCTTTTTTTAACTGCTGTTTTTGAAAACAATGCATTTTGCCGTGGAGAAGTGTATAATTTGTGTAATCTAGTAAACCCACTATTTAAGTAGCTTTGAAATGAGGTATCAATGACTCTCGTAGCTTAAGCCGTTAAAAAGATATGGAATATTAAGTACGACTACTTTTTAAAAATTTTCGAATATTTTTCATATTTTAAAACGCGATATTTCAAGATCCGCTGGGTTTATCTGACCTTCATTTGGACAACGTTATGTTTTCAGTCAGCGAGAGAAAATATATATGTTTATAGGAGTATTATTACACAAATAATACTCAATAAACATATCATTTTCAATCTGATAATTTATTGAGTAAAAAAAATTCTTGTGAGTGATTGCGCGTGAGTGAGATTTTTCTCACGTGAACGTTAGTAAGTGTGAGTCGCAGTTCACTCACATATGGGCATATCCTCCGAATGGTCAACCAGGATCGAAAAATAAAATGTTGATAATCATCGTGTTTTGTTGTTTATAGTTATAAAAAAAAGTCGATGTTTTTATAATAGAATGGTTTCATAGCATATCTCAGCTGTTTTACTTGAGGAAATTGGTCTGGAAACTGGAAATTATTTTTTTTACTTCTAAAGACATTTTTATATTTAATTATTTTACATGCAAAAAATATGTTATGATTGCACTCTTTCTTCAAAATATCTCTATTACAATCAATTAAGAAGATAAAAGTGTAAGGAGAACAAAACAAGTTCGATTAACGGTTAATTTTTACTTTGTTTCTTATATATATTATAATCGTACGTTCGCGACCGAAAACATTTTATTGTAATTGCTTTGCATTAAACGTCAATAGGTGCCAGACGTAACACATTTTAATTAAGTTCGGTGTCACTAATTTGTAAATAAAAAAAAAAATTCTGGGTTACAATTAAATAAACTTTTTTTTTGCTTGCAAAACTTCGTAAACAATGCATTTATTTTCTTAACACGCAAATATACTTTCGTAGATGGGTAAAACATGTGATGAAAACAAAAACTAAAAATTTTACGTGAAAAAGCTGCTGAGAGGGTGCGAAAACGACGCTTAGCATTAACAAAAAATAAAAAGGTTTTAGAACAAATGCAAGAAAAAGAACACTCAAGGTTGAAAGAATACCGACAAAAGAAGAAAAATGAAGCTCAACAAGAAGAACATGAAGCGTATTCGTGCAAACAAACTCTGGGAAAAGCAATGAAAAAGGCTGAAAGGGCATTACCAAGTGCTTTGAAAAAAAAAATAAAATTAAGTTATTAAAGGACTATTTAAGAAGTATGCCAAACCGGAAAATGACCAAAATAAAACATCTACATTAAGGTCCTAATACTATAGTCAGAAAGTGTTGTTGTTTATTTAATAAACAATAAAAACACAGTGTATTGCTACTAGATATTCTAGCCTATACACGAACAATGTTTATTAGTTAACAATGTTTATTAGTTAAAAATGTTTTATTTTTGATTGGAATTAGTTCAATTCTTCCAATTTTGTTTATTACTTCTAATCGAGTAAATAAAACAATACGGGTAAAGCGTAGATCTTTTTCCTTCAAAATTTGGGTAAAATGTTCTACCCCTTCTACATTGGTTCTCTGATGATTTTCGGTGACGCGAAATGAAACATGTAAGGACCTGTCAGAAGATAAAGTCTGCTATAAGTTAGCGGGCAAAAACTTTTTTGAGTAATAAATAAATATTGCACGGTTTTTTGTTTAACAGAAAACAAATGATCTTGAACTTGAATAATCTTGCTCACATCATAATTTATGATAAAAGATCGAAAAATAAACTTTTGGTTTTAATTTTTTAAAATTTAAAAGTAAAACATTTAACACATCTATTATAAATTGAGCACAGCTCTAACGGCCTATTCAATAAAAACAAAAATATCATAAATATTGTTAAAATTTCATTATTTCATATTAAATAAAATAGTCCATTTCTTCCCAGCAAACAATCCGGTCCGTTTATGTGCCGTTTTCGGTACAGCATATACGGATCCGAAGTCCGTTTCCGTACCGTTTTCCGGATCAGTATACGGACCGGAAAACGGAATAAAAGGAACATCGAATACGGATTCGAAACAGTATAAAGCACGCTAAAACGGACCGTTTTCGTACCGTCATGCTGTATATAAAACGGAGTGTACGAATTGAGTGTACGTTCAAAACGTACGTTCGCGACCGGTACTTAAGCCAATTAAACAAAAACCAATTTAGATATTTTATTGTGTAAATACTGGATAGAGACCTACATTAATACACTTTTCAAATAAATTAATCGCTTTTGAACATTCCGTTTCATTTCGCAGATTTTTACATTTCATTACTGTCAGCCAAAGTTGACTTCTATTTTGCGTACGTTCGTGACCACATGTTTATAACTATCATTATGAAAACTTAAACTCGATGAAATCCATATTTTGCAGTACACATAAAGCTACCAAAATGTTATCGAATCGCAAAAAAAAATGCTAGGAAAAGTTTTGTTTTCTATATTCTTTGTACATTAAAAGCGTACGAACGTACGTTCGTGACCCTAGGAAATGCCCATATACATTTCTACTTTGAATTATGAGACTTTTCAATTATTTTTTCGCTCAAGATATCAAATATCAACAATGGCGAGTCCGCGAAACGCGAAAAATATCATAATTTATTTTTTCACACAAGATAACAAATATTAAAAATTATTAATCCGCGAAACACGAAAAATCACATAATTCAAGGCTTAAAGCAAATCCAAAGGCAAAAAGCTTATAATATTATTAGCAGGGAAACCGCATATATGCTCTAAAAAAAGTGTTTTATGCGCATAAAATATGCATTAAAACCCGAGAAATATGCCCTTAAAATTTAACAAATATGCTCTAAAAACAAAAAAAGTTTATATATTTTTTTAAACAAAAAAATCATATTTTATTAAAAAATCGAAACAATTCAATCTAATATACACAAAAAAAATTGCGTATTAATCAAATAAGATAAACATTACAACTAAAACGAAAAAACAAATTAATGCTAAACAATAGGAACTTAAGTTTTTAAAAGGTATTACAAAAAAATCGTAAATTTTTCTATATTTCAGTTAAGAAAAAAATATAAATAATTTTTTTTGGTAAGCTGTCTCTTCCGAACTCTTTCGCGTCTGATTTTAGCGTTTTTATTTTTTTAATAAATCCTTTTTTTTAACGGTTTCTTCTTTTTGATTAAAACAATAAGTAGAATAAAAGAACAGGAAAGTGTTTGAAAAATGACATCATACCAGCTTTTAAATTTGTGGACGGTTTTTTTTTGGCTGAATTTCAGTTTATGGGGGACACCCCTAGAGAAAAAATCTGAATATGCCATCCCCTTCAGAATGTTCCCAGGAGTACGAAAATCATAATGAATAAGGGGGCTCACGCCCCCTATGGGCGTGGCAGTCGAAAAACGACCCGGCCCACCTACGTAGACAATATGGGTATCAAATGAAAGCTAATGTCTTCACGATTCCAAAAATAGCCATAGTTGCCAGATCGGGCGGTTTTTGCAGCCGATACGGCCATTTTTGTTAAATAGGGGCGGGGGTGAAAAACGACCCATGCCACCTACTTAGGCAATATTCCAAAAATACCCGTAGTTGCCAGATCGTCCAGAATTTGAGGAAGATATGTTAATTTTTATAAAATGGGGGAAGGACTTTTTTTTGTTTATTTCTTTTTAGCTCGGCCAGAGGCCGAGCACTCGAGATCCCCGCCGTCTAGAATTAAGACATACTGGAGTTAAAAACCCCTAAGCCCGGCCGTAGGCCGGTCACGCAGAAAAACTTTACTAAGCGAAGCCAGTATAACAAATTTTCATTAATGACCTCCATTACTATGACCTCCACGCGGTAATCCCTGGGTAACGCTAACAATAGTAATCTTTTCGCACAAAATGCTCATTTTTGTTTGATTTTAACAAAATATAAGCAAAAAAAAAAGGAAAAAAAAATTTCCCCCACCCCAAATTTTGCCAAAATGGCCATATCGGCTACAAAAATCGCCCCATCTGGCAACTACGGCTATTTTTGGAATCGTGAAGACATTAGCTTTCATTTGATACCCATATTGTCTACGTAGGTGGGCCGGGTCGTTTTTCGACTGCCACGCCCATAAGGGGCGTGAGCCCCCTTATTCATTATGATTTTCGCACTCCTGGGGTCATTTAAGGGGGCGTGGCATTTTTTTTCCAGGGGTGTCCCCCATAAACTGAAATTTTGCCTTTTTTTTTTATAAAAAAATACGATTTTCAATAGAGGTTGTTGTTGCAATAAACTATAAAATTTTGACTTATATTTTCGAATAAAAAGCGTTATCTGTTACATCTAAGCATATTTTTGTACATTGAAAAATTTCTTTCAACATCAACTGATATAATGGGGGCGAATTTAAAAGCTAGTACTTCTTTGACATTATATGCCAAAACTGACTTTATTGAAGATCCAGTCAGCTGTGTACTAATTCTTTTTATGACTTGTAGACCATCGTTTTTTATTACAATCTGTTCAAGTTTGTTCTTAATATCTTTTTTGGCATAGCATTCTGGTACCTTGTCAATATTTTTGATTGTTTCTGTTACTAACCCATAGTGCTCAACAAATGTAAGACCTGTTGGTTGCAGTTTTTTTTTATAAATTTCTCAATAAATCCAAAATTAGAAGCAGTAAAGATCAATTCAGTTTTGGTATTGGAATTTTCTAATATTTCTTTTGCAATTCTAATTGATTGAGCCTCTTCATTGTTTAAAGCACCAAGAACTTTTAAAATTTGTTCATAGTTGCTGGCGTAATAATTAACCGCTGCAAGCCAAGTTCCCCAACGAGTTATTATGGGCTCAGGTGGTAATGCAAGATCCGGATATAAATTTTTTAAAATATCAACTCTACATGGAGCTTTTAAAAACACTTTTTTGACGTTAGCAATTACTTTATTTACATTTACATAGGAATCTCTAATACGTTCATATAAACGGTGGAGACCATGTGCAATACATGGCAGATGTGTAATCGTTGGATAGAATACTGCGATAGCTTTACCAGCCTTCACAATGTATGGGGCAGCGTCCGTCACAAAAAGCAAAACCAAGTTTCTTTCAAAATTAACATCCAGTATTTTTAAAGAGTCATCGAAGAGTCTGGCAATTGTGGAATGATTAGTTTTATCCAATACAGCAGTATGTATTAAAAATTTTTGATTTGAAATTTCATCAGAACTTGAACTTATAACATTTGCCACATTTCTGCCAGCCGCATCAGTAGTTTCTTCTATTGAGATCCATACATATTGATTTTTTAAACATTTACGTATATTGTCTAGGCAATTTTCGTAGAGATCTTTTACAAGTTTTGTTCGAAGAAACGTTTCTGAGGGTACTTTGTAAATTGTAAATTAGTCAAATAATTTCTTAAGATGTTCATTTCGCATTTTAAATAAAGGAATGTCAGCTGCTACAAAAGCTTCACACTAATTTTCATAAAAGTCACTTTCTTTTGGTTGTGCACATTCCGTGATAAACAATTGTATTTTTTCTTTATTTTGACGATTCTCCTTTAACTTTACGTGTCATGCACTTTGTTTATTGTATTTTAAAATAAAAAAGTATGTATAAAAGAATTCAAAATATGCCCTAAAAGACACAAATATGCTCTTAAAATGTAGAAATATGCCCTAAAAATATGCTTTTACCGCAAAATATGCTCTTAATGATGAAATATGCAAAAATATGCTCTAAAGGATAAAATATGCTAAAATATGCTCTAACAAATCGATGCCAGAATTCTTAAATTGCTCTGAATCGGATAAATAATTTATCCATGGATCCATACGACACACAGGAAAAAACATGATATTGCATATTTGCGGTTTCCCTGATTATTAGTTTCATATAATGGCTAAAAAGCTTTATATGAGCATAACTTTGGAACAGTAAGAGCAAATTAAAATTTTTTTTTTACAAGATTATTTCGAATTATCAATCTTATAAACTGCATGATTAGTTTTTTTCAATCAAATTTTAAAAGTTAAAAGCGTTATTTTCAAAATGTATGCAAAAATTACGAAAAAAGTAATATACGTTACGTAAATGTGCAAAAGCATTGCCGAAACTTATAGTTTATGTATATAAAAATAAAGTTTTTACAAATGCCCTAAGATGGCCATTTTCATGACCCTAAAATGGTCATGTATTGTTTTTTTAAATGTGTTGAAAGTTAAAGTTAAATTTGAATTTTATTGAAAATTTAAATTTACTATAGGAACGAGGCATACGCCAAAGAAGTTTTCCAATATTAACAGAGGTCAAAAACCTACGAAAAGCTGCGCTATTACTTCCCCTGAATATATTGCCGATTCGAAAACGTGCTCGTGAAGAAAAAAGACAAAGTCGCAGGTTAAAAAGTTCATCAAAGAAACAACCAACGCCGCGAAAGTATTTAAAAAAAATCCAAGTCGAAAGAAAATCATGCATCGTTGACAAAGATGAAGATTTTTGCATAATGTGATTCAAATATACATCGGCACGGCCCACCAAATCCAATATGAATGTGGGCCTCGAGTTTATGAAATTAGAATACTTAAAATGAGCTGAATTCATCGGCCCCGGGTATATATACCCGAAATGTGATTTAGATGTTTCTGCATAAAATTTGTATGATATTTCTCTGTATAAATATAATAAATAATAGAAATTTGACTTTAAAATGTTTACATTGTGTTTATTTCTAATTTTTTAAATTTTTAGAGAATTTTTAAAAGTGTCCATTTTTGGCCACTTTTTTTAAATCAAAATTTTGGATAATTTAAAAATATGGATGAAAAAATGTTTGTGTGCAAAATAAAAATGTATCTCTGTGGCGAAGGGATACCCAACCTATTGTGCTTTCAAATGGTATAAAATCTTATGCCGTTTGGGCTCTAGAGTTCTATTTCAAAAACCATGTCCATCGTGGGGCCCCTTCCCCTATCATTTGCATTAAATGGCAAATTATAAGCCCAATGTTGCAAAAAGTAATAAAGCAACCGTTTCCGGCATACTTACATATGTAAAAAATTATTAGAGTTAAATGTTAACCACAAATATTTTCATACAAATTTGACATTTATAGCAAAGGGCAAGGAATTTCATTCGCTTATTGAAAATATGCGTATACAAAACGCATATAAAACTAAAAGTCAAAATATGAAAAAACATGTTTTTCAAAAATTATACAATAAATCGATGATAGTTTCTTCCAAATTTGATGATTCTGACAAAGTCCAAATCCGTTTTGTACTATCGAGTAAAACAAGCATTTGCATTGAATTCGTTGCTCTATTAATAACTATGATAATGCACTAAAGTTTGGCAATTTAACGATAAGTTATAAGGAAGGACTTTCTGTCGTATGTCACAATAGTCCTTAACTTCGATCGAGCAAACTTTTTATATTAAAAATAAATTTCGAAGGCTTGGAAAAGTACAATTCTTTGTAGAGCAGTATTTTCTGAACGTTTGATTTTAATCGAATAAATTTAATATATACATATGTATATACCACAACGGTGGAAAAAGTAAATTTTTTTTAGTCCGATTGGTACAAAATCTAAAACGTTAACATAATAAAAAAAACATATTTCATATCTCACAATTTATGATTCTATTAAAAAATAATTTGTTGCAGTAATCAATTCTAAAAACGTTTAGGATGTTTGCTCGAATTTCGTAGTCAAGTGGTATTTTGCAGATTAATTTTTTTTTTTGGAGATTTTAGTTAATCGGAGATTTGAAAAATATCCCAAAAATATTGTCCGTTTTTGACGTCACCTTAGACAGGTTAACGACATCCTAAAAATTTATGAAATCCATTTCAAAACCGTTTATGATGTGTGTTCGAAATAACTTTATTTATTGTTTATTTGTGTAAACTTAAGTCTAACAATGATGGCCGTCCATTTTTAGGAGGATACAATTCATTTATATGCAATCCGAATCGTCAGGGTCAGTGTCATGTGGTTCGAATCTTCAAATTTCATTAGAAAACATCGTCTCAAATTGTCCGTCCAATTTTCTTTGTTAGCTTTGATAAAGTAATTTCAAAAGACATCTTTTATTTAAAATACACTCAAAAAATCGCTTGTGTCAATGCAGACTTAAAATTAAATCATCATTCTTAACAAATCGATATCAGCCAAGCCAACCGCGATAAACCTGAATAATTTGAACAAAAAGTAAGGACAAAAAAAAGTACACATTTGCTTAATTGTACAGAACTTAGAAAAACAAAATGATATTAAGTTTTTTTTTTAAATTATTGATGAAGGTTACAAAACAAGTTCCCAATACAATCAATACTATCTTAGCAATTAGGATACTAAAGATTCAAAAAAATTCTATTACTCACTTATTGTTCAGACAGTCAAGCAAATAATCGGACAGTCTTCACTTTTAAACATAAAAAAGTTATAAGAGGAGCAAGTTTAAATAGGTAAGAAAAAAGTTGAAAATGGTATGCAAAATAACACGAAACCCCATAGAATATGGCAAAATAACCACAAAATAAATATTAATTTTAATATCATGTGCTTTTTTAAGTTATCAAAAAGAAACGATTTTTTTATGTCGCATAAAATAGTCAAATAAATTGATCTATACAAAAAAATCATCTAAATTTTCGTTTACCGAAAGTCATTTTCTTTCCAATTTGGTTATCCTTAAACAAAAATATCCGAAATTACTTTTTATATAAGCTAAGTCGGATTTTATTCAAGGTTTTTGAAAGATCAATTGAGCATTGTGTACAGACTCTGCATCACCGTTTAATACAACTTCAACATCTAGCTATGCATGGCGCTGGAATATCAATAGGGCGATTCAAAAACAGTACTTTTTGTAAAAAAAGATTATTTCAAGATTGTAAAGCCCAAATTACGCGAGCAGATTCGAAACGTAACTTGTTTATGAAACGTTATATGAGTTAAAAGAAAATAGAAGATATTGTTGTTTTGTCTATATCTAACTCAGTCAGCATGGTTTAATTATAAAGGTTAGCCGATTCAAGGGTGTTAGGTCGCCATAACAACTTTTTGAAAACTTTCAGTACAATAATATTACGAAATAATATTTACATTTTGTTCGGCGAATTGACTCAAAAATTTAAAAAGTTGTGATATATTTTAAAATTTGTTAATATTTTATGTTGTTATTGCTAAAAACTCAATTTATATCAAAATCGGCCAACTTTTTTTTATTTGTAAAAAATTATTAAATGTTTTTTTAAAAATATTGGTTGAATATATATTTTAATATATTTATGTTAAGGCAGTGGGTTTGTATACTACTCAGTGTCGCTCAATGTTCTCTTTTTTTTATTTGTTCGTAAACTCGCACCGAGCAAATGAAAACATGTTGCAGAAATTTAAAAGTTTAAATTAATTTTTATCATGGTTTTAAATAATAATTTAATAAAATTTTTAATTATTTCAAATATTAATGGTTAAATCAGCAAGATAAAATTAAAATATATTAATTTTTAATTGAAAATAACAAAATATAAGCAAAATAGAAGGGAGTGTTTTAAGCAACAATTTTTTATCAACATGTTGCAATTATTTTTTAGTGAAAAAAATGTTTTCATTTGCTTGTCCGAGTTCGGTGTTTTGTTGCTGAGAGGCGTGGGAAGTGTAGTCTCTCTATTTATATATACTCTTTTGTTAAGTGTACGTAAGGTAAGTAGGCGTATGAGCAATAAATAATACATATGGACATTTTTCAAAAATGTGTTCAATGTTCAATGAAATGTTAGAAAATGTTAACAAAAAGCCTTAAAATTGTGCGCAGTTTGATGAATGTTGCGATAATGTGCCATAAATATATACGAAGTAAGAGCGCCACAAAAATTAAAAAATAAACGTGATTTTTTTTAAAAGCACATTTCCGCAAGGCACAGTTAGATTTTTAATGCCGAATATGATGATATCATATCATCATCAGAGTATATCTGATTTCAATAAGAGCGCTAATTTCTGCAGAGAAAAAATCAAAAAAAAAAAAAAAAATTGCCATGTCCCTACGCTTCAATAGAAAGCAAAAACTAATTTCTGTGTGAATTTAATTTTTTATTTTTTTTTTTATATAAAAAAATTTTGTGCCGATTTTAATTTAATGCTATAAAATTCAAGCTATAAAAAAAACATTTGGTATACCAACAATACATTCACAAAAAAAAAAAATTGGTATAGTAACAACTTTTTTTTGGTTTTGGGAATGTATACGATATTGACAAATTTTTAGTCAAATGAGTTATTATTTAATTGAAAAATAATTCAATTAAAGAGCTATCAATTTTTAATTGAATTAGCAATTTTCGTTGTTGGCGGAATTTTAGCAATTAAAGTCATTAAATTGGTGGTTTTCGTGATTGAAAAGGGTTTTTATTTTTTTTGTGTGTGGTTGAAACAAAAGTCGACTTTTAGACTTTTGTAAAATTTTCAAAAGTAGACTTTTCGACTTTTTCCAATAAAAGTCGATTAACAGAAAGTTTCTAATTCGTTAATCAGTTAATTGGCATCTTAACTTAGAATTTATGATTTATTGGTAATGATAACGGACTCGAATTTTATTAACGTTCAAATATTCTTTTGAAAGACATGTCTTAAACATTCCAAATTTTTAAGATAAAGTTCGAAAAAAATAATTGTTGCATTTTTTCACATTTCTCTATTAAAAATTGCCCTTTTCCAATAACCCCAAAAGTCGTTCACAAAAATTAAAATTTGAATGTCAGCGAACAAATAATGGTTGGACTAATCTCATCAAGCAGGTTGCCAATTTCTCAATTTCTAATAATAAAATCTAATTTTAATTTTCTTAATATCATTTGGTATTTTCTGAATTTTATATGGAAAATCTTAATTTCATTTATGTTCTGAATTAATATTTAAAGCTCTCAATTTCAATTGGAAATGGTGTAGTTCAAAAATGTCAGTTGTAATTTGTTTCTATGACTAGTTTGAGCAACTAGTACCAAAGTTGTAATTTGGAGATAATTGACCAGCCCTTTGACATCTTAATGTTAAATTCTACAGTTGTTTGTATGGAGAGGCGGTAGAACTCATACTTGTTGCCATGTTCAAATAAAACCGAAAACAAAAGTACCGACCACTGATACTAAATATTTCGGCCACGCTGATTTTAATGGCGTACCCAGTTCCTTCACTTGTGTGCTAGATTTTTCGAAAATTTGCCTTAGAGTATTCCATGTTTTAACGCAGTTTTTTATATATAAAATTTTAAAAATCAAATATTTTATCTTAGTTTTTTATGGTAAATACTAAAAAGACCTTCATTAACATTCGGGTATCCACTTTGGTTATTAAATGTGCAGCATTGATAAGTAAATGCGTGTTTTTTCTCAGTTTTTATTATATTTTACCATTTTTGCAGAATTCATCATATTTATTTTGCAATCGATCAAAGCATTTTTGTGAAAATCAGCGTGGCCGAAATATTTAGGATCAATGGTCGGTATTCTTGTTTTTTTTTCCTTTTTTTTTTGGTTGCGCAGTGATATTTAAAGAAAAGTTACTAGCCCTATTAGTACTATTAGGGTTGTCTTTCGTTGTATGGGCGAAAAATAAAAACGAGATTTTGACTGTACCCCCCTCTTAAAATATTTGTTTGGGTACAAAAATTCACCATGCAAAAAATTAGAGTTCTAGCGTAACGGGAAGATGTCCCGCATCGCCCTTGAAAATCGGGCCCCTTGGAAAAATGGGCATAATTAAAAAAAAAATTACAAATTTTTTTTCTTCAAAATTTAAAAAATATAAATAATTTTTGTGTTGGGTTTAATCATAACTACTCAGATAAAAAATATTACTTTCCCAGAAAATCGCTAACTTACCCTAACTTTGTGTCAAAAGAATTAATAAATATTTTGGGGGTACCTCAAAGTGACTTTTTTGAATTTTTGAAAATTTTATTCAACAAAAATCAAAAACCTAGTGTTTGCTGTCAAGTATTTCATTAAGCACATTTTAAGTATTAAATAAGCCAGGTATTACGCATATCCGTTGGCAAATTTTTTTTTTAGGGCATTTTGATTCTCGGGGATTTCAAGTTTTTTTTTTATTTTTATACATTTTTACTTTAAAACAAGGTTTTAATAATATTTCATCAATATTTTTGTATATGCCTTTTTATATGATTGTAATAACCTTATTTTAAAATACTATATTTTCTGTTGATAGTTAACCCATGTTAACCTGGGGTCAAATATGACCCACGTAAGAAAAATGCAGCTTTGTGGCAAAATTTATAAATAAAATAAAGAAAGGAATAATTCAATTTATATTTATTCTTAAACAAATTTCGTTAACCGTTTCTAGTCTTCGAGTAGGTCAATTAAGTAAAAATTAGAACTTAAAACTTTTCCATAATAATAATTTTGAGGAAAAAAAATTTACACTATTAAATTAAAAATACGTTTTTCGAAAATACTCCTGAATATGTACAAAAAAATCAATTTTAATATGAATACAAATGTCTGAATTTATACTAAATAATTAATTTTAATTAATTTTAAAATGTAAATAAATTACAATTAGAAACATAAAAAAAAATTAATTTTATGTCATCTTTGTGATTTTTGACTCTTTAAAATACGAATTTTGACCCCATGAAAACACAGGTTAACTATGAACACGAAAAATTATACTTTATAATAAAGTTATTACAATTATACAAAATAGCATACACAATAACATTGATGAAATTTTACAAAAATCTTATTAAAAAAAAAAGTCTATACAAATTTAAAAAAACGTTGAAATCCGCTAGAATCAAAATGCTCTAACAAAAATTTTTGCCAACGGATATCCGTAATACTTGGCTTATTTAATACTTGAGATGTGTTTAATAAAATACTTGACAGCAAACATCAGGTTTTTGATTTTTGTTGAATAAAATTTTCAAAAATGCAAAAAAGTCACTTTGAGGTACCCCCAAAATATTTATTAATTTTTTTGACACAAAGTTAGGGTAAGTTAGCGATTTTCTGGGAAAGTAATATTTTTTACCTGTGTAGTTATGATTAAACCCAACACAAAAATTATTTTATATTTTTTTAATTTTGAAAAAAAAAAAATTTGAATTTTTTTTTAAATTATGACCATTTTTCCAAGGAGCCCGATTTTCAAGGGCGATGCGGGACATCTTCCCGTTATGCCAGCACTCTAATTTTTTGCATGGTGAATTTTTGTACCCAAACAAATATTTTAAGAGGGGGGCAGCCCCAAAAATCGCAAGTTGAAAAATAAGGACCACCCTAATGTACTATGTATATTTACTTGAAAGGAAAATTTATTAATAATGAAAATTCGAATAAATATTGAAAACTGCAAAGCACTCTAATAATTATGTGTTAATATTTCTTGTAGAATTTCGATTCATGGTTGGGCTGGCAAAAGCACATCATGTTCAAATGCTGCCATTAAGGATTCCTACTTGGGTAGGGGTAAATATAACGTCATTCTAGTGGATTGGAGTGTCATTGCTCTGGACATCAGTTATCCACGTATATCACAACAATTCTCTGAGATTGCAGCTCATCTGGTAAAATTTATACGGTTTTTGCAAAAGGAAACCAAAGTCGAGATCAGCAATATGTATTTAATAGGACATAGTGCTGGTAGTCACATATCGGGTTTAGCTGGCAAACTTTTGAAACCACAACGACTGGGCGCCATTGTAGCCTTGGATCCTGCTGGCTTGGCACAACTTGGTCTATCTGCTGATTTTCGTTTGGCACCAGACGATGCATTGTATGTGGAATCAATACATACCGACACATCACACTTGGGCAATCCAAGCATTGAACTTAGCCATGCATCGTTCTTTCCCAATTGGGGTCAGGGCCAACCACATTGTCCAAATGCCACAGCAGCTGAATTTGATTTTGCTTGTGATCATTTTGCGGCCTTGTATTACTTTGCCGAATCTATACGTCAACCAAAACTATTCGGTGCCACACAATGTTCAAATCCATCAAGCATAAAGCACTACAATTGCACATGTCTATCGGGGACAGACGAATGTTTGGCTGTTACTTATATGGGCGGTGAACCAGTTGTGCCAAAAACTGGCTTGTATTACTTAAGTACACAACATAGTTTGCCTTATGGTATGGAAAACGTGGTACGAGTACGTAAAGTTAAGACGCCAAATTTTTTGGAAAGCAGTTATCTTTCACCTCAACTACTGAGTGGACTGTATCAGGGCACTAGACGTATACTCTAGATATTAATGATTGTATGTAGCACATACTTTACAAGTAACGGTTATAATTTAAAATATGACAACGAATAAATAAATGTACATAAAATTTTAGACAAAATGTTGTTACCTCTCTCACTACCCACGTACACTAGGGATATAACTTTTTGGTTGCGAAACAATTAAGGCGCTAGTGCTGGTAAGTTCGGTAACTTTTCAATACGTGATACTTCTCCATATTTTTAATTTCGATACTTTTAACAGTCTTTAAATTTAAAAATCACTTTAGTTTTTTTTTACAAAAATTTTATGAAAATTTGCACATTTATTGAAAATTAAAATTTTAAAAAATATATTTTTAATCTTTTTTACAAACTATTCAATGTTTTTTTTTATAGTTTTTCTACTTTAGCTGAACAGAAAAAAAAGTCATACAAACTGTATGCACCCATTCATAAACCATTATGTGAAAAATATAAAATCGTTATTTATGAAAATGATCACACATATTATTTATTATTTAAAAAAAGTTCATAAAAAAATCGCTATGTAGAAAATCTTAATATTTAAGAAAAAGTTCATAAATGCGTATAGATTTCGCCTAAAAGCAAAGAAAAATTCATATAAATTTCCAACTTCATAAAAAATTATGAATTTTATTTTTTGTGTCAATTCGGAACAAAAACCTTTCGCACGCAAATTTCTTAAAGCTTTTTTTTATTTATATACTAGTTGAACAGCCTAGGCAGAAATTCGGTCTCTCAAAATAATAAATATTTAATCGCTAATTTGATTTTGGAAAATTGTAAAGTTCTTCAAGATGTGAATTGGAACCTAGGGTCTAGACCGGTTAACCGGGTAAACCAAAAACACGGGTAGACCGGTCTACCCGCTTTTTTTTGTTTTTTTGAGAAAGGAAATGTCACATTTTCCCTCCCCCTGGATCCACGCCTGCAGTATACAAGTTTATATATTATTTTTACTCGGGTACCTTATCATTTTCACTCATAGCGTTTGAACCGCTGGACCGATTTTGCTTTTTCAATACCAAACTGGTTGGATGTGTTTTTCAACGGCGTTTCACAGGACCCTAGTTATAAAATATTGCATAATTCTATATAATAGTATCTTCTTATGTTAGGTTAATGTGACATCACATAAAATGGTTTTTTTTTTTATATATTATTTCGTCGGCATTAACAAAATTATACAACTAAGATTTAATCACATTTTGTTATTTTCGGCAACACCTACGGCTCGGTAATTTTAAATGGAAGGGAGATATGAAAACGCAGTTAAAAGCATGTAATTTAAATTCTTAAACATACAAATAATTAAAAAAATCTATTGTTCCATTTAATTTTTTAAAATAAAATTTTTGACATTTTTTATAGCACTTTTTTGAAAAAATTTTAATTCATAGAAATATGACCGGAGTTATATTCTGATTTGGTTAGGGACATATGGGAACATTTTTTTAAATAAGAATAATTTGTTGTGCATTATGTAGGTACTTTTGGTTTAAAATTAAACGATCAGATTAAGAACTTTCCGGACTTGTAATAACATTAATAAGCAGAAAATGATGTACTTTCTTTTTTAATGTGAAAATTTAGCTATTTTTTCCCAAGCGCAAAACTTTTAAAAATTTATTCGCCAGTGTTCCCATATTACAGTTTGAAAAATTGGCTAAAAACACTAATATTTTTAAAGAATTCTCATAAATCGTGAAAATCCTATAGTTAAAAATGTGTATTACCATATTATATTTGCTTAAGCAATAAATTAAAAAAAAAAAAAAATCTTAACCCTTTAAGTACATACAAAGCGTCAACGTTTAGATTTAAATTGTGAATACCACCGCTAGAGAGCGCAATAATTATTCAAAAACTTCAGAAAAGGTTTATTGAGACACCGGTTACATCTTTCTACCAAATTTTTTCAATGTTTTAAGTTATTTTTTCAAAGTTTTGTTTATGACCAAGGTTTCTTTTGTTAATTTTATAAGTGGTTTTCTGAGATCAGTATTGTTGCAATAAATATAAATAAAAATCACTACATTTAAATTTTTAAACTCAATGTTTCGTCTGTAATTTTCGCAGACTTCCTCAAGAGTGGTTTTTATTAATATCTATTAAAAGCAAAAACTGGACTTCACGTTTTATTTAATGCTCGTATTGCTTGTATTTTATAAATCGAATAAACGTACAATTTTAATTATTAATCAATACTAAATTTAAGATTTTGTATGTACAACAAAAATGAAGTCCTACGCAATCACAATCAATATCAATACAAACATATCTATATAAAGCCAATAATTGTGTATGAACAATTGTATGTAAAACTATAAAATTATATCATTCTATATTAAATTAGATATGATTATTTCAGGTCAAAATCCGGATAAAATTTTATATAATATAATATATACATATCATTTACGATATAATTAGATCAACCTATTTTTCGAATTATAATATACATATATCCCGTTATATCAAATGAGATATCATTATCATTACATCATATTACTGTTTTACTCGGGTGGGTAGTATTTTGGTATAGTGTTTCTGCATTATATTCTTCATGTTGCAACAATATAAAACGCCAAAAATAATAACATAAAACAACGTATTTTAACCTATTGGGTGATATTATATTCCAGCTGATACTTAGGCGATATCGCCGATATGTAAATGCATGTTTATACAAAAAATTTTTCCTCTCATTTTTTTAAAGCAACGCCACATATTATTACATCTTATTACATATCGACCAATAAATGATCGTATATGACATATATAATTATATATGGTTAATCTAATTATGTACGAATACATGTATAATAAGATATAACACAAATAAAAATTATAAATAAAAACATATGGTGTAATATTTAAAAATAAAAAAATATTCTTTTTGGATAAAACAATATCTTGCCATATTCAAAGTTATATGTAAAGATATATTGTTCCATACCAAAAAAGGATTAACTTTAACAATTCCGAATTTCGTGACGTTCTAAAACGACAGGTATTATTGAGCTGTTTATGGATAAAAACCAGACATTTTTAGAAGGTACTTTTAGTTGCTAATTGCGGCTATATATATATATAATATATTTTTAAAAATATCCTCAGCATTGCCAAACTTTTGAGCCCAATATTGTACAAAAATTCAAAAAAAAAAAATATGGGTAGAAAACTGTAAGTATTCTCGAATTTTTCCAATAATCGACTGGATAATACGCATCGTTTATGCACTATTGTTTGAAAATTAAATTAATTAATTATTTGAAAACCGCAAACAAATTTCTACAAAACAAAGTCAACTTATTTTGAAAAATGATTAATTTCTGTTGAAAAAAAACCATTAATTGCTTTAATAGTAATTAAATGTGCTATAATCCTAACACTTATTTAACACATTGTGCAAAATAATTTGTTGTAGGCTGGTCCCTATCCGGATTTCATTTTTGCCTAAGGGAATCTTAAGGGGACAATTTTCTTAGAATTTCTTGAGACATTTGTTAGGTTACATCACAAACTCAATGAAAATTGTTCGTCCTCGTCTAGGAACCTGATTCAACATTTCATTTGTAACACTAGAAGTTTTTACTTTGGCTTTAGATTTTTTTAGTGTAGATTTTTCCGTGTTTATTATTCATAGTTGTTAGTTACAAAATCCCATAAAATTTTAAATTTTCTTTTCTTTTACTTTTTGAGGTAATTTCAAGAGAATTTTATGAATAAAATAAAATTTTCAAATGAAAAAGAATTTTCTAGAAATGTTTGTACGTTATAAAGTCGTGAACTTTTTGCAAGTGACTAAGGTCTGAAAGTATTAATATCGTTGAAGCAAAACCAGTATTTACATGTAATACAGAAACCGGATTCAACTATAACTGATTTTGTATATGTTTTTGTATTAGTTCAGATATAATTTTATACTATTATATAAATGCTGATTAAATTATATCGCGCCATTATTCTGATGTAATTTAAAATGATAGCATTAAATTATAACTTAACTAATGCTAACTAACAAAATTATCTGGACCCATTTCTCGGATAAATCTGTATAAACCCACATATTAAATTACATTTGATTATATGAAGCATCATATCAATTTTTTTAATCTTGTAATTATAATGCCATATACAAATATATATAAAAGTGATATTGTTTGTGTTGTATCGTATCATATATACTAATCCATAATTACATATAGAAGTGTATGTGATGTCATAATCTCTATATCAATTTTACATGACATATGATGATTTATAGCGTTATATTAAAAATTTTCGTATAATAGGTATTAGATATAAATATATATCGTTACATACAACCAAATATATAATAAATAATAATTATATATTAATCCTTAAATGCTCATCAGCGTCGATATGAATAAAAAGGTGATTTTATGGTATGAAATGCTAAATAAACAAAAACTGCGTACCACAATACTTAAAATAATTTTTTACGCTTTTAATAACCAAAAATTTCAAAATTTTTCATGTTACACAAAAATGAAGTGACTTAGGGACAAAAAATATTATTTGAAAGCTTACATTTGCCTCTAAATACTTATGTATTTTATTTAAATTTTCTAAAATTATTTTTGCCTTTTTTCGATATCATATATATAAACTTTTTTTCGTCAGGTTTACGAAAAAGCTCTGTGGGGGTTTAATATTACAAACATAATTCTTTAAATATGTTTGTGTAGTAAATTTTAGCCCTTTATGATCATAAACAGCAGTGCAAGCATAAATACTTCTGCTTTGATACTCTTGAATTTCGATGTTGAAAAATTGTTTGTACAAAAATAAATAACTAACCTGACTTGGTCCTATACGATAACTAGCTGGATCCACTTCGATTGAAGCCAAAATTTGTTCTACTGTAATATCCTTATTCGATTCGGCGACCAGTAAACCAAATCGTCTTACGAATTCGACGAGCGGAACTGATTCTGGAAAACCCAATCGATGTAATCTTGCTGCATTCAAAACCTGAGATCCACGTATCTAAAATAAAACAATGACAAACAATTCAATCATATATGAGCTTCTAAATGATCATATATGGATATAGCTGATCATATATATCCATATATAGTTCAATATATGTTCAAATATGGCCACATGTGTTCGTATCCGAAATTTTTAGTTTTTCAATTCAACGTGATTCATATACACTCCTATATGATCATATACGACCATATGCATGCAAATTTCGGATCCGAGCAGATATGGTCATATTTGATACTATATATGATCATATATTGAACTATATATGATCATATATTGAACTATATATGATCACATACAAGTTCATATCGATTTTTTCCTGGGATAGTATTAATTGCACTTTTCTAAAAGACAAATTAAAAAAACTTCAAAAGTAAATGTTTTTTAATCCATCACAAGTCTGTCTATGTTTAAAACCTACCTGACTTCTTAGTAGAGGTATATTGACGAGATCTTCCTTTGTATGTTGAACGGCTGAGGTATTGGGTGAACCATTCGATGAGAAACCCGTATGTTGGCCAGCATTGTGTTGTAGTAAATAACAGTGAACAAAATGAGTGCCGGTTCGTCGTAAGGTATCTATGATACCATCAACAGTGAACTTGACTTGTAACATTATGGAGTTTCTTTTTATACCAGCAGATGTAAAGGATCTTCGGATGCTCGAAACTCGCCTTAGTGACTGTGTGCCCTCAAGGCCAGCAAATGAACCACAGAATACTATACCTCCAGAACTTCGTGTGAGGGAGCCAATGTACAGACGGCTTATTTCATCCTTGGATGAATCTTGTAGCAATGAACCAGCATTGCGGATGGCTGGGTGTTCGCGACTGTTGCGTACCCAACCATGGACACTATACAATACCGGATTCGTGCCTTGTAAATGCTGCAGAACAAACTGTTTGGGACCCGTACACTTACGCAATAGCGTCTGGTATTCGCGATCGCCATAATGGGAAAATAAACGTTCTAGGAATGTATCATCATTTGAATTCGGATAAATCGATTCTTCGTCCAGCAACCACAGTAAACCACGGCGATCTTGTTCTCTTAAATCCCGTTGAGAAGAACGCACCACATGATTTTGCGGAGACTTGTCGATGAGAGATACCAAAGGTCCTGGATTTGAATCAGCCACACATTCACAATCAATTTCTACCAACTCCTGAGCATACCTATCCCTTGGAGCCACCAAAGTGTTGTGATGGAATAACAGTTGCAAACGTTCTTGCAAGTAATTGTGTTTTAAATCCGATAGCGAGGCTCCTAATTGAGAACCACAACTGGCAGGATTTTGAAAACCAGGTGTGTCTACCAATACAATAGATGCTATAGTATGAGCAGAAGTGCAAATAGCCTTATTGATCAACGCTACCACGGCCGCTAAAGCTTCGGAATACAATCCGATTACTAAAGCTTCCAAACTCTCCCAACCGTGTTCGGGACTCTCACCAAAAGCCTTTGAGGGACTTGTGCTACCTGATGTGTTGACAATAAATGTAGCCCCTGTTAAATCTTCCAAAGATACACCCAGCAATGTTGCGGCCTTTCGGCCAGCAGTAGGATTTGCGAACTGGGTGCGTACCGTGGGTCCCGAGCCCACAGTTGTCACACCCGCCAATCCCAAATGATAAATCGAAGCTAAAATGCTCCAGATTCCACGTACGGCTTTAGGATCAATATTTAGTGTTTCGAACGCTTGACTCGTTCGCATAAATTCCGCAGCCGCTCGCTGCCGGTCCTCTAGTTTTTGTGACAACGAAACAAAAGGATGATTATCTTCGGCTGGCAGACTATCAATTTGCAATTCCTTTTGCAATACACCAGCTGCACCTGCCAATAGACGAGACATTATATGAAAGCTATAATCATTGCTAACACGACGTCCAGCTCGTTGGCGTTCTGGCAAAAGGACCTGTAAACAAGACACATTAAAATTACAGTTAACACAAAGGTACATGTATTTAAATGCGACAAACGCATTTTCATTTAAATTGACTAAAAATGCAGTTACTTTAAACTGTTGAAAAGCATCTAACAAATGTACTAAAAATAACTAACAATGTAATTAAAAAGCCCACAATTTCGTCTACTTTAAGGGTTTGAAAAATAAAGTCGATGCGACTTCATTTTTCTTCTTTTCTTCCAAAACTTTTCGCATCAACAATTTTGAGTGTTCGCAATTTTTTTGGTTTTTATCCGATTTTCATAAAACTAACACATTTCTAATCTGCCAGTAAAAGCCTATGAAAAAAAACATGCTTACGCTTGCGGATTATCTCTTAAACTTCCTGAGATATTCCCATTTGAAAATGTGAAATTCTGAATTTGGACCAAATCACATCTCAGAAACTTTTATAGGTTTTTACTAGCATATTCGAAATGCGTTAGTTTTATGAAAATTTGTTGCAAAAAGTACCCTATTTTGGAAGAAAAGAAGAAAGATAAACAAGTCGCGTCCCATAAAGTAGCGAACATAAAGCTCTTAAAGCTTTCTACAAAAAAAAAAAAATATAATTTTTTTTGACTTAAAAAAAGTTAAAAATGTTTAATTTTAAAGAAAAAGACCTAAGCTTTCTAAAAAAATACCCCATTTTGAAAAAAAAAAAAAAAAACAATTATTGAAAAAGTCAATAATTTTTTTTTTAAGATTGAAGAAAAAGCTATCGTAAACGTTTTGGACAACCTTTTCTAACTACAATATGTAATTAGTTACATGTAAACGGAAAAAGGGAAATGTCGAAATTCAACACCCTCCAACTCGGAGAATCCTTGACCGATTCCGCTGAAAGTTTGTGTCATAACTACTACCAATAGCACTCACCTTGGTGAAAGTTTCATCTCGATCCCACGACATCGATCTTAAAAATTCGGTCACTTGAGATGAAGTCCCCCATATAACAGTAGCTACAGTTTTTGATATTTCGTACATATTTCACTACAATTTAATGGTATCAAAGGTTTTAAACAAAAAACGCATAAAAAGTTATACTGAAATGCACAAATGTATATAAAGAAGTAATGAAAATTGGTAAAAAAAAAAATGTTTGTTTAGAATTTTTTTTATGTAGGACACGAGTACTTGTTTAGAAAATTTAATTTAAAAATATTAAGCAGAAATAGCAAAAAAATTACAGTTGAAAATATTTTTTTAGTGGAATAACAATTACAATTTAATTTGTATTTTCATAGATTTTCTAAATAGTATTTCTAAATAATTTTGATATTTTTTTGGATTTTCGAACCACTATATGAAAATTCCTAAACGTTAGATTGCGTACAAAAAATAAAACATGCATCCTTTAGTTTTTACAAAATAACGAATTTCATTAAAATTTTAGCAGAATACTTTCTTATATTCAATTGTGCTGAATTAAACTAAAATATAACTAAACTTTGTAGATTCAACAGATTTATTCTTGTTAATTTTTTCTTACTAATTATTAGCAAAAAAAATTTGCTAATTTTAGCACATTTTCTTGCAACGTCATTTTGAAATAATATTTAGTAGTTTTAGCAAAATATTTTACCAATTTTTTATCAATTAGTGTAACATTAATATAAGGTGGCGCAAAAGTAATCCTCCTATCAGAAAATGCTATACATAATAAAAAAAAAAACATCGGAAGGTTATTTTCGCGCCACCTTATATTAGAGCTACATATTTTGTAACACAAAAAATGGCTTCTACAATTGCGTTTATTTTTGACACTGTTAAATTCAACGTATTAAATAAATGTGGACATTATATTTAAATAACACTACCCAGCCAGAAATTGCCAATGGTCTGAAAAATCAAGCACTGGCAGAGCACTATTTGCCAATGGTCCAACAAATAAAGTCCTGGCAAAGCACTGATTTACAACGCTCAGCCAATGCTAGTAAAAAGTGCTTTGCCAGTACTTAATTAACAAAATTTACAACAGTAAAAATAATAAAAGCACTGGCACAGCCCTAGCTTAGAACGCTCTACCAACGTTTGTTCAAAATGCTGCGCTAGTTCTTGATTTACAAAATTTACAACCGTAAAAATAAAAAAGCACTGGCACAGCACTGGCTTAGAACGCTTTCCCAACATTGTCAAAAAGTGCATTGCCAGTACTTATTTACAAAATTTACAACCGTTAACATAATAAAAACAGTGGCACAGCGCTTGTTCACAAAGCTTTCCCAACGCTGGTCAAAAGTACTTTGCCAGTGCTTCGATTTACTAAATTTACAACCGTTTATAAAAACGAAATTTAACGCATGTACTTGTTTTTAAATAAGTTAGCAGGTTTTAAAGAAAATAACAAATGAATAGTATTTTTTAAATTTATTTTACATACTTTAAAACTTAATTTTTTTTTATTTTTTTCAAATCTTAAGTTTGAATACTTATTGTTAGTTCACATAATTTTAGTGAAGATTCAATAAAATAAAAAATGAAAAAAAAAAAAATCTTAAATGAATTTAAAATCAACTAACCATAAGCATATGATATTCATATTTGTACTAAAATTTTACTTAAGACATTTATTTTCAAATTTCTTTCTTAGTAAAATTGTAGTAAAAAAGTCGTACTTGGAGCTAACTTATCACAAAAATAATTTGATAAAAAAAAATATTCAGTTATTTCGTAATTAACTTAGCTGAAACCTATTGTTATTTCTGTTTAAATTACCAAAATCATTCAATAAGAAATAATACAAGTCTTTACTTAAGTGAATTACAAAGTAGGACTATACAGTTCAAAAATAAATCTCGTTTTCAAATATAATATTCTTAGTTTAATTAAAAATTTTAATTTCAAACGGATAATTAATTTGAGTTGTAAATTTTCTAATTTCAAATATATAAAATAATTTTTTTTTTGGAAATTTCACAATTTTTAATTTAAAAATTTGAATTTAGCCAAATTTTTAAAGAAAATCTTTTTTTTTATAAATTTTAATTTTCTCTATGAAAAATTACAAGCTCATAGTCAGAATACAAATGATTTTCGTAATTGAATGTTATTTTAATTTAGATTGGAGAAATTTAATTTGTAAGTTTATTTTTTTACATAATTTTATGCCAACGTTTTAAAATTATGATTTTAAAAAAGATACGGCCAAGCCCTGCCCGGTGTTATCATTTTGGGGTTGGCTTATTTTATCATTAAAAAAGCACTTTATTGGTTGTTATACCAATGCTTTGTCAATGTTTAAAAATTATGATTTTGGTACTGGCGAAGCACTCATTGCCAGCGCTTTGCCAACGTTTTAAAAAAGGAACGGCCAAGCCCTGCCCGGTGTTATCATTTTTGGCTCATAACCCCCTTTAAAAGCACTAGGCCAATGCTTTGCCGTTCGTATTTTTCTTTCTGGGTAGTTTGCAAAATTACATTTTTTTCATGTACATTGAATAAATAAAATAAATAAATAAATTTTCTCCCGCTCAATTCGAAAATCAAGGTTAGATTTTTTTTATGGAACAGTTTTTCAGATATTTTAATTTTTTAATTTTTTCGACCTTTTTTCACTTGACAAATCATATCTCGAGCTAGAAATGTCCCATTGGGTCGTTCAAAATGCAAGGTATTGAGATGACGAACAAATATGTATAATCGGATCTTTGATTGGTAAAGCGGTTCAAAATATATCGATGAAAATAGGGCACATTTTCAAAAAAATCATATTTTACAGTGGTTCTGTCGTTAAAAACTGGTTTCTCTTCGTGTACGTAAAGATGATACTTTTACGTAAGAACTAAGACTAACCAGAAGAAAATCGACCGAAAAATGACAAAGTTATTAGCAATTGAGTGAATAAATCCAAATCTCATATTATCCGAATATTTTATTTTTTTCGACAATTTATTAGTTCAATCACCAAACTACTGCTCAGTAAAGGCAAACCCTACGCAACTGTTCCCTTAGACCCCTGACATTTTGTTTTGACAGCTTCTAAACCTGACATTTTGTTTTGACAGCTTCTATAAAACGTAGTGTCGATTGTTTGTATATTATAGGAACTCACAAATTTGATTGATATTATATTTCATTGTGTCCACCGAAATGCCTTCTTGAGCAATGGACACCAAATAATGTTTGTTTATCGTGCCATATAACTCTTGCCGCGTGGGCTTCTGGTTCATCACAGTAAGATTAAATTTATATATACAATTGAATTAGTAATAAAGTGAATGTTTATTAAAAATTAGACTATACATGAAATTCGGTGTACCGATGATGTGGAGAGAGCCGCTCTGCCATTCGGCTGAGCAAATCCGCTGGTTTTGTTTCGCTTCCAGTTCCAAGTGAATTTCCACATCCTAAGTGTCCCGGTTCAACGATTGAATCTTTCGCAGTGATAATGAATTTGAAAAGGAGTCGCAATTGCAACATTTTACTCAGCCTGAACTAATTTATATGGTGAGAGATTTCGAGCTGTCAAAGGAAGAAGCGGAGGTACTTGCATCTCGCCTGAAGCAACAGAACGGTTTGGCTACTGGAGTAAATGGAACATTTTACAGAAACCGTGATAAACCTTACGCACAACATTTCCTGCATTGTTTGATCAACTTGGAGAGCCTTATGATCCAAATGAGTGACGTTTCTTCATTGGCGGTAGTAAGGAGAGTTTGAAAGCAGTCCTACTGCATATTGGAAATGAAAAACCATCTATCCCTATCGCTCATGCCATCAACACTAAGGAATCATACGCCACAATGGCCAGTTTGCTAAAATACATTCAATATGAGTATCACAACTGGAAAATATTTTCCGATCTCAAAGTCGTCGGGATGTTGTGTGAAATGCAGGGGTGGATATACAAAATATTGCTGCTTTCTTTTCCTCTGGGATAGTCGTGCTCGTGAACATCATTATAGAAGAAAACACTGGCCAGAAAGGGAGAACATCACAGTGGACAAAGACAATATTAAATACGTGCCTCTTGTAAAATATAAAATATCATCCTTCCAGCGTTGCACATTAAACTAGGCCTCATTAAAAATTTTGTAAATGCCTTAGCCAAGGAAGGCCAAGTTTTTCCTATTTGAAAACCCTTTTCCAGTAGCTTTCTTTAGCAAAAGTCAAGGACGGCGTCTTCGATGGTCCACACATAAATAAATTAATAAAAAGCACAGATTTTCCAAAATATTTACCACCCGTTGAAAACGAGGCCTGGAATTCATTTCGGCGGGTTGTTACCAATTTTCTTGGGAACAATAAAAGCCCTAACTACGAGGGAATTATTACCGAATTGCTGAAGAACTACAACTAAATGGGTACGGAATGCCATTATTTCATTCCTGGTTGTTTTCTATTGTAATGTTTTTACCATTTAATTTATTTCTTACAGGTGTAAATATGTCTCTAAAAATCCATTTCTTGGATTCGCATTTGAATTTCTTTCCGGACAATCTTGGTGACGTAAGTGACGAACACGGCGAGAGATTTCACCAACAAATTAAGACCATTAAGCGGCGCTATCAAGGATTTTGGGATTAAAAAATGTTGGGAGACTATGTATGGTTTCTCACTAGAGAAACGGATCCCAAAAGCAACCGAAGGCAAAGCAAGAGAAACAACTATTTCTAACGCACAAAAATGTCAAGAATGTATTGCAAGCGTTTAAACCAAAAAAATTTTCGAAAAAAAAAATAATCGGAAAATATGAGATTTGGATTTATTTACTCAATTGCTTATAACTTTGTCATTTTCCGGTCGATTTTCTTCTGGTTGGTCTTAGTTCTAACGTAAAATCATCTTTACGTACATGAAGAGAAACCAGATGTATTTTTTTTAACGATTTGTACTTTTCCGTCGGCAAAGAATCACTGTAAAATATGATTTTTTTGAAAATGTGTCCTATTTTCATTGATTTATTTTGAACCCCTTTACCAATCAAAGATCCGATTATACATATTTGTTCGTCATCTCAATGCCTTGCATTTGGTTACCAAGAACGACCCAATCGGCCATTTCTAGCTCGTCAAGTGAAAAAAGGTCGAAAAAATTACAATATCTCAAAAACTGTTTCATAAAAAAAATTTAACCTTGATTTTCGAATTCAGCGGGAGTAAATACATAAGGAAAATCACCTCTCTTCAAATGTACATTTTCGGTGTAAACTAATGTAAGAAGGAAATTATTACTTTTCAATGTCAAAACCGCCGATTCTCTATTTTATAATAGGGGAAAAAAACTTAAGATTTTTGGAAAAAAATATATTTTTCAGTTTTGAGAGAGATTGCCAAATCCATTTTTTAGCTGTATAAAACATTTGTATTTGTATTTTTTTTGAGAGAGATTGCCAATTCTATTTTTTTGCTGTAAAATAAATTTGTATTTGTATTTTTTAAGTCATTTGAAATTTTGCAAAAATGCTCTGAACTAATGCCATCTGTACAAAAAATGCATAATTTTGTAATTTTCAAATCGAAAATTTCTCGAATTATTTAAAAAAAAATTTTGAACATCCTTGCTAAAACTGTGAATATTTATAGAACATTTTTGAGATTTTTGGGATGTGCAAATTTGATGAAAATCGGTTAATATTACGACAAAGTTAACCTACAAATGAACCAGTGGTATGAGTCTATTTAAAAAAAAAAAATGAGATAATGATAGGGTTCCACAGTATTCAATGGCTTCATGATTTCAAATCTGTTCTTCAATTTTTTCCAGCACGTACCATTTTCGCTAAATTCGCAATTTCCTTATTTAAAAAAAAAAAATCATTTTTTCAAGAAGTTTATTCATTTACAGATTATGTTCTATATATATGAACCAATCATGTGAAAAAACTCCGATTTCTTAGAGAATATACAATAAAACTAAAAAATAGTATGTTTATGTACTACAGTTTTTGAAAAAAACGTATTTTGAAAGTGGTTTGTGTCCATTCTATACTGAAAAAAGAACATTTTCGCATTAAATATGATTTTTTTTAAGTGTAAATTGTTAACTGTTACAGGAACACCGAGGAAAATTAAAATTTGTATTCAGCAGCAATTTTGGGATGCCTATATTAGCATCCATGCCATATAGGCATCATTTAATGTAACGGTTCCAAAATTTTGTTGTTGCAAGAGTCACAGAAAATTTTATGTATTTGAAATTGTCATGAAAAATAAAATTGGTTTTTAAAATAGGGTCTGAAGTTTTTAAATATTTTAAAATTATCAGAAAATTTTGATTTATAATTTGAAAGTTGAGTTCGTTGAAACAAGTTTTTTTTTATAATTTTAAATATTTAAACGGAAAATTAAAATATTAAATTTAAAAATATCGGTGTGCCAATTGAGAAATATTGTATTGCTAAACAATATATGGAAGCAGTAATAATGAAAAGATTGTTGCTGATATTATTTAAGCAGTAGAAGGTTAGGAAGATTAGTGGGTTGTCTAATGTATTCTAATAGACAGCAAAGGTCAAGGGCGGGTTAAGACCGAAGAGGCAATTATCTGCGAACGCTTTTTCCACTCTGTCTTAGCATCCTATTATTCTTTTAGTTTTCTTCTTTATTTTGGAGTATTAATCATTAGTTTTGCTCCATTCTTGTCTTCTTAGTACTCAAACACGTGGTTAGGGTATTTTCCTAACAATCATCATGACGCTACTAAACTTTGAAGACCGAAAATGTTCTATTTATATAAAAAAAAAATTAGTTTTTACTCAAGTAATATTTTTTTACAGTTTTATTAGTTTTTTTTTTTTGTTTTTATATACGTCGATATTATTTTTATGTTATTTTCAATTTATAACGACCTTCCAGCCTCCTTTTTCTAATATTTTCGAATTTTTTTTACTGGCTCTGTATGATTTATATGTATTTGCAAATGAAATAAAAATATTTCAAAAATAATAATAATAGTTATTTTGTGACTTTTTTACAATATTGGTAAATAACATTTATAAATAAAAATCAAAAGCTCGGAAACAACTAAATGCAGCAGTTCAAGTATCCTGCTACTGTCGACTAGTTATTTACTTGTTTTAGCTATTAGTTAAATTGAAATTAACCAGCATATTTCATCAACGTACCGAGCACAACATAGGTTTCCTTTAATTTTAATTTTATTTACATTTAAAAAAGCTATTACTTGATTGTTTCAAAAAAATCAATAAAAAACTTTTATAAATTATTTTAAAATAAAAATCAAAAATATAACTGGAATTTTATAATCAAAAAAAATATATATTTAACATTTGCAATAATGCATAATTTTGGTTATCAATATATTTGATTATGTTAGTGCATTATTTAAAATTAAGATTTATTACACATTTTTTGTGATTTTTTTTTTTAAATTTATAGTTATTTTTGGACTCTGTTTTGTGCACTAAACAAATTTAAAAAAAATTTTAATCCAGTAAATACGAACTTAACGTTTATAAGGAATTACATTTTTGGTTCCTCGAAGTTCATCTTAATTGGGTTTTACTGCATTAATGCAAATTTGGTTTTTGTAATGTTTTTTTAATTGAAAAAAAATTTAATTTTTTTACACTTGTATTTTTTTAAATATGTATATGAAAAAAAAAAAAATATTTCATTTAATTTTTAATAAATTACACTTAATTAGTATTTATTTTTCACTTTTTTTATACCATCCTTGCCTGTTTGTGTACAAATAATTGTTTGCAAATACACTAAACAATATGTAATTGCCACCTGCTTTTAATGTAGCACATTGGGTTGAAATGGGTCCAAAGTGGCGCTTAATTGAAATTTTAGAATTAAGTTTTTGCCATAATGATGGGTATCGAATAAAACTAGATAAAACTCTACATCACTATTTAAAATTTGCACCATCTAAGTTGTTTACTTCATCCGTAGTGAGCTTTCAAAGTTAGCTAATTATTGCTGTTTTCTTAAAAAGTGAAAAAATTGAAATTTGATAAAAATCAGTGCTTATTTTTTTAAATTTAAAATTAATAAAGTTAAACTTTTATGATGGAACCTTCAACTTCAGGTATTTAAGTGTACAAAAAATGATTTTGTGTTTATAAAAATATGTGTGGAAATATTTGTAATATTTTCTTAAAAAAAAGCTCTAAAATCGGGGTATTTTCCATATATGATGGACCAGAAGTAACAAAGTAGTAAAGTGACGGCTTTGAAGTTGTGTTTTTGAAAAATATGGGATTTCTACTTGATATTACAAACAAAAAAGTTTGCCTTTTTGTTGCCCCGTTTTAAGATATTAATAATTTTATGTAAAAAGTCTTGTTTTCAAAATTCCTTTATTTACCATACCCACAGTGTTTTTGTTGTTACTATTGTCTTACTCTCAATGTTAGCTATTTTTGTTGTTGTTGATATTATTGTCAATATATTTTGATATTTAATAGAGATGGCTGTGTTAGTGGCGTTTGATCACCTATGTTCACGAGGGTGACCAATTTACCAGAAAAGAATAAAAATGAACACTCAATTCCAGCAAAAAAAAATAGGATTTTCTAATAATTTACCAAATTCACGTGATGGTTTTACATTATATACTAATTTGCCCGTGCCGAGATAGTCACGCCTATATAATAACTGTTTTCAATCACGTACTTTGGGCAATCAACTTTTTTTTAACAATGCGTTTGACGTTTAATATTTTTGGAAATTAAACTGACTATCGTAATTTATAAATAATAATGTTTGCGAATAAACTGTTTCACGCGCCCACCTCTATTGCCGTTATTTTTGTGCTTGTTTTTATGTTTTGTTTTTCAGTGGTGTTTTTTGCTGTTTTAAAATTTGAAGTTTTTGTAAAGTGCGTATTGTGTTTTGCATTAAATAAAGTAATCGGTATAAGGTAATTGGAAAACCGATTAAACAGTTAAATTAAATAAGAACAAATTTAATATTTTTAGGAATAAGCCCCAAAACTATTTTTATATCGCGCCTAGAACTATACAACTTTATGAGAAATACCGCTTTAAATGATTGGAAGGATAAAATCAATTTTCTTAAAATGAAAACCTTTAAGCGTATAAACCCTAGCAATATGAGTTTTTTCAACCAAACGTTTGATAATTTTATTAAACAGTTTAAATCTCGATATAGTAAATGTAAAAGGTACCATCCATACATACCATCGTTTTTTGGAATACTGAATGGCTAAATGCTTCTATCTCATTTGTTCCTCCACCAAATAAACGAGGTCGTAAGGAACTTTCATTCGAAGATTGCAGTGCTAAAACTAAATCAAAGAAAGCTAGAAGCATAAGAGATAGTATTTTATTGCCAGTTTTGACTGATGCTACACAAATGAGTTTAAGAGCTTCTGGAAATGTTGAGGCAGCAAAGCTAGTTAAAGAAATAACAACGTCAACACCTACAAGGGCAGCAAAATATAGAAAAAGCTTTTAGCAGGCTAAACCAAAACAACTAAGTGCAGAAGAAGCACTTAGCGTTTTAATAGAAGCAAAATTAACTCGACATAGTTATAATATTATAAGAAGGGTGGCTCCGGAAAAATTTCCTTCGTATACTAAAGTTCAACAAGCAAAACAAAGGTGTTATCCCAAACGATATCAAGTTAAATTTTGTGAAACTTCAGCATAAGTTAGTCTTCAAGGACTTTTAAATCACACGGTTGATAGACTAGTTATGCTGCTAAAATATTATGATATTTTAACAGAAAAAAAATTATCAAACTTAACCTTGTTTTTAAAGTGGGGTTTTGATGGAAGCTCCGGACATAGTTCGCATAAACAGGCTTTTTATAGTTCTAATGCAAGCGACTCTTCAGTGTTTATAACATCCATCGTACCACTTAAACTTGTTAGTGGAAATAAAGTAGTTTGGAAAAATATTCGTCCTTCATCAATAAGATTTTGTAGGCCTTTAAAGATAGAATACACCAAAGAAACAACAAGTGGATCTAATTTAGAAAAAATTAGGGTCGAGGATGAAAAAAAAATCTTGGAGAAACGTTAGTTTTAGTTGGAGAAAATTCCTTAAAGGTTTATCACGATTTGTTTTTAGTAATGATAGATGGAAAAGTGTGCAAAGCAATAACGGGTACGAATTCCACGCAAAAGTGTTATGTATGTGGCGCTACAAGTAAGTTGTTCAACTCAGTTGACAGCATGATTGTTAGGGAAGTTAGAACAGACACGTTAGAGTTTGGACTATCAATACTACACGGGTGGATTCGATTTTTTGAGTGCTTTCTCCACTTATCGTATAAAATTCCAATTAAAAAATGGCAAGCACGATCAGATGAGGACAAAAAAAATGTTGAAACATAACTACAAATTCAGAAAGAGTTTCGTGAAAGAACAGGTTTAATTGTTTACCACCCAAAGCCGGGCTTTGGTAACTCTAACGATGGAAACACCGCTAGACGTTTTTTTTTTAATGCTGAAATATCAGCTGAAATAACAAAAGTGGACCTAACACTAATTAAAAAAATGCACACAATACTAATTGTTGTTTCATGTGGTCACGAGATTAATTTGGAAAGTTTTCGTAATTTCGCTCACAACACAGCAAAGTACTTTGTTGACATATATCCCTGGTTTTGTATGCCTCCCACATTACAGAAATTTTTAATTCACGGCCCGGAGATAGTACAACACGCGCTTTTACCAATAGGAGAATTATCAGAAGAAGCTCAAGAAGCAAGGAATAAAGACTTTAAAAACTACAGAGAGCCCTTTGCTCGAAAATGCAGCCGGTAAAAGTCGAATGAAGATATTTTTAATAGATTTCTATTAAGTTCAGACCCATTTATATCGAGCATTAGCAGGCAATATGAACAAAAAAAATGTATCGAAGTCAGAATTAGATCTATTAATATTACCAAAAATTTCTTAAGAAAATCGTGATGATGACAACAATGAGAGTGATAATAATGATGATGATGATGATAGTGATGATGATAATGATGATAATAATGATGATGATGATACAGATGACAGTAATTGTAATGATGATAAAGACTATGATAGTTCAAGTGATGAATAAGAAATAGAAAATATTCAAATAAATTACTTTAATTAAATAAAAAAAAAAAAATAAAAATCCATTAAAAAACGTTAGAAGTTTTATTCGTTTGCCTTATTAGGGTATTGTAAATACAAAAAAAAAATATTATCTCGGTAATTGCACCCTTCCTTGAATTAAGCTCCATTATAGGTATAATCGAATCCACTGTGTGTCGGTATGCTTTGATTGTAATCAGACTTTAAAGGTCTGAAAAATTTACTCATGTAGTATTATATGAAAAAATAGATTCCTAGCATGCTTTAATTGTCTAAAAATTATATAAGAGTCTTGTTTTTTAAGAAAATGAATCAGGAACTTTTGGTGTATTAAAGGCCGAAAAAAGAGAAAAACATTGATCATATTCACATAAAAAATATATTTTTTATTTTAAAACTAACATTTTAATTTTATCAGTTTAATTATATTTTAAACTGCTACATTTTATCTTGTTTCGGGCTTGGCTTCCTATAAAGAAACGGATACATATTTGCAAAACAACCGGCGCGTTTATTATTTTCGATCATTCTTGTCTGTGTTTGTTTCTAGTTTTCTTCACTAATGTAAAGGGATGAGAGAAGAGCAAAATAATATTTAATAATATTCACATAAATATATTTTTTATTTTAATACTAACCTTATTATTTAATATTTGTTTATTAATTCAATATTTTAGCCGGACAAATTTTGTATTGCTTTCTTCTCGGCATTTTTTTTCTGACTGAAGCAGAGACATGTTTTTATCTACAAGCACTTGTTGTTGTTTTTATATAAAAAATGTATGTACACTTGAAAAAAAAAACACCACCACGCTTATTATAGAAATGCACGCACACATACACACTAGCGCACACACATTCAAGACGAATTCTCAAAATCATTTAAAAAATTAAACTAAATATTAGAATTTTATTCAAGTACAACTGAAATTTGTTCATGTGGTAAAATGAGACACCTAATAACAGATTTAAACGATATCAACAGAAAAACATTGTACAATTGAATTGGAACCCGTTCAACAGAATTTTTTTTAACAAACTTTTTTATTAGTGTACCTTATGAAATTTTTCAGCCCCATTTCGATAAAAAGTAAGACAATTTTTTTTTTTGAATAAAACAAAATATTTAAACGCGTGTCGGAATGTAAACGTACCCTCTAAAAAAATGTCGTTATATTTATCGTATACAGTCCTACAATATGCATTTACTCGAATTCGTAAACACTCTTTGTAGGGACACTTTAAAAAGCAAAACTGTAGAGTGGCTCTTTTGAATATAAGCCCTCGATATGCCCTCAGTTTTACTTTTTTTTATATTTGATATGTACCTGTAAAGAAGCCGATGCTATCTGGCCAGACTGATCAAAGTCCAAACTCAATAACTGGGTAAAACGTGTAGCATTTGAGTTTATACATGTCTTTGCATTACCGAAAGCTTCCAGAATAATGTTGACTGAATTCACTTTTTCAACATTTAAGAAATTGTTTATAGAACCTGCAAAAGAAAATGAAAGCCATAAGTTAAAATACTCTTCTTCCTAGCATGCAAAAAATACAAATTTTAAATTCTGTATAATATTAACCTTAATGCAGAGCTATAAAGAATTCAATCATTCATCGATTTTTTAAATCTGATTGACTAAGGTTGGTCAACTATGTAAATGGATAATATTCAATTATAAATTACTGCTCAGTAGGATTTTTTTTTAAATGCATGTCAATAAAATCTCATATTAAAAGCATTATTGTAAATATTCTAAAGTGAAAAAATATTGAATATTTAAGAAAGAATGTCTATGTCATGCTTGGACTGTATCCTAAAAACGAAGTGCTACATCATTTCCTTATGGAAAAAGTACCACGTAGCACAATATACTTCATATTCGCATGGTTTGAAAATGGAGTGGCATCAAGCGGGATAAATTGAAAACATCGGAGGTCAATCAAATTGGGGCATCAAATCGTAAGTTGGCCAGAAAATTTGGCGTTTCCAATGAAACGATTCGCAAAAACTTACTCCAAATGGCCGTGAAACACTACCAGCGGAAGACAGTACCCAAATATAGTAAAAACAATCGGCAGAAATAACAACAAAATACAGAAAACTGATAAAAAACTTTATGAAAAAAATTTTCAAATAATTTCGGATGATGAAAAATGGAGCAAAATTAATGATTAATAGGTTTTTTTTTAAGTTCTGCCTATCATGGAGGCTCTAACTTTTCTAAAACTTCGGGTTCTGATGAGACCTTTAGCCAGATCGAAACACTAGTATCAACCTAGCTAATATGTTTGATTTGCTTTATTTTTGTAAATATGCGGAGGTTGGAAGCTCGTTATAAATTAAAAAAAAAAAAAAAACAAAAAAAAACGTTTCTCTTGCTTGGAATAAAGGAAGTATTTATTCTGGATTTTATTCTGACGACTTGAAAGAAACTCCCGACATGGTACGGTATTCGGCCAAAGCCAGTTTGAACCAAAAGTACTAGTGTGGGCAGTAGGGTGTCCCAAAAACACTTTTGTTGAGCAAAGGTACCTCAGATAATAAAAGAAGATGTCTATCATAATATATAGACAAACTTTCAACATCCTACGACGGCGGTGCCCCGCGATCATTTGTGTTGGCTATTTTAACCAAAATCTTAAAATTTTTATCTTCAATAATTGTTCTCATGTTCAATTTGTTTATTCACTGAATTCAGTCGATTTAAAATTTGGAAATTCAGTCATCATTCAATTTTATTTCAATTGATTCAATAATTTGGGAATGACATTAGATTTTAAATTTTAGGAAATAAACAACAATCTCAGTCAGAATGAGACAAACGGGCCACCGCTGACAAAGCACTAAACAAGTGCTGCCAACAAGTGGTATCCCAAACCCAAAATGATATCATCATTAGCTCCTTCTGATCGGAAAGTGTCGGAAAATTTGCGAAAAAAATTACAAAATTTAAAAAAATCGTAAAATTTTTCATAAATGAAAATAAAAGAATAATACGAAAATTTGAAAAAAATCACCAAAATTAAAAAACAGTCATAAAAATTTTCAAAAATAGTCATAAATGAGTAAGTGGTGAGTTTTGACTAGTGTTTCTCATTATTCGAGCTAGGCGGTTAACCGGTTAAGACATTATTCTAAAATCGCTTAAACGGATTAACCGGTTATTTGGGTAGGTTAATCGAAAAACTTGGCGATTAAACGTTTGGTTGAGTGAGTGGTGAGTTTTGACTAGTGTTTCCCATTATTCGAGCTTAGCGGTTAACCGGTTAAGACATTATTCGAAAATCGCTTTAATGGATTAACCGGTTATTCGGGACGGTTAATCGAAAAACTTGGCGATTAAACGTTTAGTTTCAATCGTTTGGTTTTTTAATCTATAAAAAAACAAAGAACTACTTTTTTGTTAACCCTCTCATGCACCAAACTTCGTTAGGCAGCTTGATTTTTTTAAACACAGTTTTGGACTAAATTGGGGCCAAATGCCACAAAAGACAAAAAAAACATTGAACTAACCGATTAGTTCTTAGAAAATGTTGTACACATACAACACAAGCGGACTTAAAAAGGGGCACTTTTTTGATGTAATAAAACCATATTTTTATATTTTTTTAGTTTTATTTACAAAGAAATAGACGTATAATATTACAAGATGTTTTAACGGATACTTACAAGGGAGGTATCCCTGACGCGGACCCTCAGACCTTATGAATTTTGGATATGTTATAGAGAGAAATCTAACGTATTTTGTTTTTAGCTGCCGAATTTCATGTTTAGGGGTTACTATGTTCTGTCAAAATTACCCGTTTTTCTTTTTTTTTTCGAACTATTTAGTTCTGTATTAAAGTAGCCATAGACAAGTTTGGTATAAAATTGAAGCTTATTAGACGCATTCACTACTCTATTAAATATGGCTAGACTTTCATGTATTTTTGCTATTAAAAAACTGGTTTCAAGTATTAGAATTATAGACAGATTAAGCCAAATATAATGCTTATAAAAGTCCATTTAACTTATTCGAGGGGGTGTCTGAACTTTTTCCAATATTCGTAATAGTTTTTACGCGTTTTTTCCCGAATAGCTTTCTCCCTGTATTTCAAATAATTTAAAAATATGGCTACTGTGGTTCTACGATTTGTCATTATGGGTGTCATAATTTTTGTTTCCTCGAGTACTTTAAGCCTGTGTACAAATAATCCCAATCGAAGTCAATAACTTCATTTCTTTATATTGCTGTTTGTTAATATATTTTGTCGGTACATAGTAGCTTAAATGGACAACATAAGCGAAAAAAAAATCGTGGCTAAATTATTTTAATGTTTTCATAAAAAGCTAAGCCTTTATATATTTTAAAAAATTACAAAAAAAACTTTGATCGGCGAATAAAAATTTAAATATGAAGCACAAAAACTTTTAAACCATGTTTAAGTAGAAAGCGAAACTGGAGTATAGATGTTCAAGCAGAAAACGAAACTGGATATTTTTGTAATTCTTTGTTTTGCGAAATTTATCGTTAGAAATGAGAAATTTGGTCAAAAAAAAGTGTTGTTGTATACATACAACAAACTGCATTGGTTTATAAAGTGTTTGTTGAGGATTATGCAAAGCATCGTGCGATGTTTTATTGAAACATGCCTTATTTTTCGCGGTTTTAAAAACAATTTTTTGTTTAATTAAAACTAATATTTCGCTACAATTTTAAAGTAATAAGACTATAACAACTCCTATATGTCTTAAAGGGCGCAAACCTTTTCAAATTTTATGTATTTCGCAGATTTTGACAAAAAATTATTAAAGTGTTGTTTCGCGATATTCGCAGAAAAATTCGTAAAACAGCGAGCAATTTATGTAAAACATAATTTCAAATATGTTGTGCAGTATTCTTTCAACAGTTGCAACTCTGATGTTAAGAAAGTAAAAAATATGCATTTTTAGAAACTGCAATTAATGCGAAATGTTTTGATTTTGAAAATGCCAGAAAAAGCGATTTTTATTATTAAGCCAGTATTGCCCATCGGGTGGTGTTTAGGTCAAAATTTTGCAACAAAATAAATGTATAACCCATACACATCGTTTCACACACATACATGCATACTTCTTATTTCAAGATCTGATAAAAACAACAACACTGCTAGTTGCAATTTTCAGTTACTATTTAGCTGAAATGTTAAGTAACATTTGTTGACTAGATCTTTTCGCTGTTAGTAACTATGTCAGCAACTTAACTAACGCTCATTACGGCCACTAACAGTACGTTTGTGTCATTTTTGGTTATACGTACTATAAATATTTACAACAGACAGCCATGCAATTTTATATGCTTATAAAACTAAAACTATTTTATATATGCTGCTTGTTAAATATTGTATTGCAAATCTGGATACATACAAGTTGCTTAAAATGCATAAATTTGAAACTGGTAATAGCAGTTTTTGTAATCCCTGTAATATAACAAACATTTTGTTGATAATTCAGTTATTGTTTGCTGTTTTTAGTCAACAAATATATCTATCTAGAATATTTAGTTTTTCAAATTAAAATTGAATTTCATTTTTTATACATCCGCTTGTATTACTCAAAATGTTTAAATCGTAAAATATTAGGCACTGAAAATCCAATCGTGTTTTGATATTTTCAATTAACTAAAATTCAACTCGAATATAACTAAAATTTTGTAATAAAATTTGTATTTTATTAATATTAACAAAAAATTATGATAATTCTAGCATGTTTTTCTGCAATGTTATGTTTAAATAATTTTCAGTAGTTTTTTCTGGTGGTTAGATCTATAAGTATTTAAATTTCCATCTTTCTAGGCCGACTGGTGGGTCGTGAAAGCTCTAGAAGGACAAACAATACAAAATAAGAACGAAGGATAAAAACGGATAAATGTATCGCCCTTTTTAACTGGTAAACCTTCGAGATGGTGCAAATAAAGGATAACAGCATTACATATTTGAGCTTGATTTATATCGGCGTGTAACAGTTGGGGGGATTCTCTTGTGAGTATTTGTTTGTATAAACAAATGACGTCTAGTAAAAACTTTTACAAGTGCCTACACAACAGACCTGTTGCAGCAACTTTATTTATCCAAAATTAAATACATACAAACGACAACAGCAAACATACCTGCAGCCAATGCCAAATAATAAAGTGCGTGTTTGAAGCTAGTTGTTTTGCCAGAACCAGAACGACCCATGAATATTAGACTTTGATCGCGCCGAGATTCCAACATTGCCCTGTATGCGGTTTGGGCCAATGAGTAAATGTGTGGAGGCATATCTTCGGTCTTGCAGCCACGAAACATAGATACCACCTAAAAATAAACAGAGTGAGGGAATGTAATTAAATTAAGGTGTCTCGTGTTCGCTTATTAAGTACCCTTCAGTTCTAGAATACCTTTTCCGAATAGAGGGATAATGGCGCCATCGGATTGACTACTAGCAACGTCGGTCCTGCTTTGGTATGTATCAGATTGCTGGCAAAACGTTGGCGTAGACAGTGCAACACTGACGCCTCGTTAAGGTGCTTGAACTCGCATATGTCCTCTACCAAATCTAATAATTCAGAATTTTGTTTTTCCACATCGTCCTCGTCTACGGTCATCTCCTCGCCATTGTGCAAAAGTTGAATGACCACCTTGTGATTTTCCAAATGGGCTTTGGTCTGTTGCAAACGTACTGCTGAACAAAAACCGCCTCGATGTACCAACCACACACGGTCGTCATTGCTGCTGTTGGCATCATTTGTGTTAGAGTTGGTGTTGCCTTCTTGTAAGTTTCGTTGATGTTGTTGCAATTCATTTGCATTGCGAGGCTGTAACGAGGAAAAAGACATACAAAACTAAGACAATTTTGTTTTATAAAAATGTGAAATTATAGATTGACTGTGCATTTACAATGTCCATGAAGGTGTCCCCTCAAAAACACCTTGTCGAATTTCAGTTTGAATTACATAATAAATCCGATTTTTCTTTTTTATTTCTTAATTTTTTTTTTTTCCAGATTATTGTATACAAAGAGTTTTATGATTAGCGATTTAATTTTGCTTCGCAAGTCATATTAAGGGAAAGTTTAAAATGTCATGTAAAATAACTCGAAAACCCATAAAAATGGCTCAAGAAAATGGAAAAATAGCTACAAAAAAAAAGGTTTAAAACAAAAAATTAAATATTAAAGTTTTATTAAATTTTCCGTTATTAAATTGGATTACATAGTACAATCATGGTCTTTTTCAGGTTATCAAAATTAAACGATCTTCTATTGTAGCATAAACCAGGTGAATAAATTGAAAATTGACGATCCACATCTGTAGGTCTAAGTGGAGAATAATGAAAGCAAGTAATTCTGAAGGGGATAATGTTTCAATACATACATCCGCTCTGTTTTTATTAAAAAATATATTCCCAGCAACATTTTTTAAGAACTGATTACCTCTGAATCTATTCCAGAACTGCTTCTTTCACCACCGGTTGCATGGAACCGGTTCTAGAACAGGTTCCTGGTAGTCAAAATGTAAGGCTTTACTATCCCAATACCAGTTCTAAACCTGGTTCTAGAACCGGATCTATAGCAATCTGTTTCTGTTTGAAAGTACACACAGAGAAATAAAGTGCCAACCAAATTGAAAAGTGTATATTAATGGTAACAACTTATAAATTCAGTTAGTACAACGATATTTACATCAGATTTCTGAATATTTTGGGTGCTACAAATAAAATTCAGTTGAAATAGCCGAACTTTGCTGTGAAAACTAATGTTAAGTTGTGCCAACGGTCTAAAATTGATAACCTAATTAAAAAAAAAATCGGTTGTTGAACTTAAATTAGAAACTATTAAAAAAGAGAATAAGTTGTTCTGCAACCTGTTATTTGGATTCTACTATTTTACAGGGTTATTTCTTATTTTAGTCAAAGTTCGTAGGAAACGTTGAAAACTTTATTAAATGTTTCAATAATATCTTTTTTGTTCCATCTTTAACGCGATCTATAACTTCTACACTTTCGTTTAGAGAAAGATTCCAATTTGGTGATGCTTAATTAAACAAAGATATTCGAAATTACTTTTTATCATGGGTGGTAACCGATTCGATGCGGTTATTGGAAAGAGTAACGATATTTTCTTTTATTTGGGTAACGGTATTTTAGGGGTAACGATATTTCAATTAATTCGACAACGGTGTTTTACCTATATCGGTAACGGTGTTTTAGTTATTTCGGTAACGTTATTTAAGGGATACCGGGTTTTCAGTTATTTCGGTAACGGTATTTTAAGGGTAACGTTATTTTAGTTATTCTGGTGATATCACCTATATTTTTAGCCCCATTATGCCAGACTTTCAATGACCGGCTAGTATATGATGAAACTTTGGGAAAATACATCTATTTACAGCAGCGGTTCTAACCAACTTTTGCTTCACGGACCCCTTGAGACACTTCTACTGGTTAACGGACCCCCAAAAAAAAACAGTTTATTCATAAATTAAAAAAAAAGCAAAAGTATTCGTTGCAACCCAAAATTGGATTTATATTTTAAAAAACATTACAAAAACCAAATACAGTAAACATCGCACAGTGGGATAAATCACAAAATTTGTGGAAATAATTCGGCCATTTGTTAACTTGTTGTCCGATTGCAATGAAATTTGGAACATGCATAAAAGACATAAAATGGAGTTTAAGTTTTGATTTTGAACCTTCCAGACCCTTTGGGGGCGGCAAAATGGCTGCCCAAAGTTGGGTACTTTTTTCATAAAAAATTTTGAGTGTTTGCCATTTTTTTGTTTCTCATCCCATTTTTAAAAAAATAACATATTAGTAATATCCTTGTAAAGATGAACAAAAAACATGCTTACATGTGTGGGTTACCTCCAATAGTTTCCGAGATATTCCGATTTGAAAATGTGAAATTCCAAATTTTGTCCGACTCAGGTCCAAAGTTTTTCGAATATCGGGAGAAAATTGTTACCAATTTTCGTTTTAAAATAACGGTTATTTAGCCACTAATATTCTTGATTGAATAAAAAAAAAATTAGTTCAATATCTTGTTTCAGTCAAAAATTACATTAGTTTAAAGTAGAAATTAAAAAAAAAGTAAATTTTGGCGATATTTTCCCCAAAAAGCACCAAACTTCTTATCGCTCCAGACAAATATTTTTCTTCTGAACATATAAAGTATGTATACTTTTCTAAAAGGTCTTTTTATATAAATGCGAGTTGTGGAAAAAAAATTTTGATTTATAAATACTTTTCCCCCCATCCGCTTCCAAAGTTGCCATATTTTTGAGATACTCCAACAGGTACCTAATGTAGTGTGTAAGTCATTTCCAATCCCCGCTTTAAATGACGATATGGCAGCAAAAAACGAAAAAAATCCCATTTTTAGGAATTGTGGGATTGTTTTCAGAAAATCATAAATTCTGATATTTGTCTCGATTTGTTGACCTTAAAGTCTAGTTAAATACAAAAAATCATTGAAGGTCAATAAATCGAAACATATGTCAGAATTTATGATTTTCTGAAAACAATCCCATAATTCCTAAAAATAAAAAAAAATTTCCAAAAATGGGATTTTTTTCGTTTTTTGCTGCCATGTCGTCATTTAAAGCGGGGATTGGAAATGACTTACACACTACATTAGGTATCTGTTGGAGTATCTAAAACCGGTTTCCACTACCCAATTGGAGGCGTGCACAAATTTTAACTGTGAGTTAAAGATGATATTTACCTCAAAAATATGGCAACTTTGGAAGCGGATGGGGGGAAAAGTATTTATAAATCAAAATTTTTTTTTTCCACAACTCGCATTTATATAAAAAGACCTTTTAGAAAAGTATACATACTTTATATGTTCAGAAGAAAAATATTTGTCTGGAGCGATAAGAAGTTTGGTGCTTTTTGGGGAAAATATCGCCAAAATTTACTTTTTTTTTAATTTCTACTTTAAACTAATGTAATTTTTGACTGAAACAAGATATTGAACTAATTTTTTTTTTATTCAATCAATAATTTTATTGGCTAAATAACCGTTATTTTAAAACGAAAATTTGTCCCAATTTTCTCCCGATATTCGAAAAACTTTGGACCTGAGTCGGACAAAATTTGGAATTTCACATATTCAAATAGGAATATCTCGAAAACTATTGGAGGTAACCCACACATGTAAGCATGTTTTTTGTTCATCTTTACAAGGAGATTACTAATATGTTAATTTTTTGAAAATGGGATGAGAAACAAAAAAATGGCAAACACTCAAAATTTTTTATGAAAAAAGTACCCAACTTTGGGCAGCCATTTTGCCGCCCTTAAAGAGTCTGGAAGGTTCAAAATCAAAACTTAAACTCCATTTTATGTCTTTTATGCATGTTCCAAAATTCATTGCAATCGGACCACAAGTTAACAAATGGCCGAATTATTTCCACAAATTTTGTGATTTATCCCACTGTGCATCGGTAAATAAAAACTCCAAAGGACCAATCATATTGATTTATTTTAATCGAGATTCGTATTTACTGCAGTAAATTTTGTGTACAATTTTTTAATGTCCACTAAATATTTGAAAATATTTTAAAATTGTTTCATTTAATTTCATACATACTACATAGTTTTCGATACATTTGAGAATCTGTATATTTGTCATGGATGGTAACCGATTCGATGCGGGTATCGGAAAGAGTAACGATATTCTCTTTTATTTCGGTAACGGTATTTTAGGGGTAACTATATTTCAGTTATTTCGGTAACGGGTTTTTAGCGTTAACGGTATTTTATTTATCTCGGTAACGGTATTTTAGCGGTAACGGTAATGTTATTTTACTGATAACGGTAAGGTTATTTTTGTTATTCAGGTAATGTCAATGCACACCGATATTTTTAGCCTCATTATGAACGAGTTCGAGTGACTGGTTTATCAAACTTTTAGATAATATATTTATATACAGCGATTTTAGTTATTTCGGGAACGGTATTTTAACGGTCAGGTTATTTTTGTTATTCAGTTAATGTCAATGCACACGGACTGGTTTATGATTAAACTTTGCGATAATATATATATTTATAGCGATCTTTTCCAGATCTTCAGATTATTTCGGTAACAGTATTTTAAAATTGTTTCATTTAATTTCATAAATAAATAGTTTTCGATTCATTTGATATAGAATTACTGTGTGTTCAGTTTAAAATTTTAAGAAATTTTAGGAAAATTTGCAAAATTTCGGGAATTTTGTATTAAAAATGGAAAGTTATAAGAAATATTGTTTGTGAGACTGTCAAAAACAGTTAATATTAACCGAGGGTTCATCTTAAGCAAGTTCCTATTAACATGTTACATTAATGATGTTTGTTACATTGAAATTGTTACCAAAACGTCAGGATGTTCAAATTAATTTGAAATAACCGAGGACTCATATGGACCCAGTTCCTCTTAAACTAGTTTTACTGTACAAGACTTCTTTTTGAAATAATCATCAAAAACACAAACGTGTGATTAAAGTTGTTATATTTTTTTTTAAACAAATAAATTAAAAAAAAATCACATAAAGTTTAATATTTAAGCCATATATTTTTTGTGGATTTTTAAAGGAGTTTTTGAACACAAAAAGCTCCTTTGGAAGAACAACTTTATACAAATTTTAATTTTTAAAAAATGTATTTACAGTTAATAGACTTGCGTGAGAACAAGATGATTTTTTCAACTTGAATTGAAGGTTTTTTTATTGTTTTATATAAATTTCCCAGAGGATGAACTACAATAAAAAATTGAAAATTAAAAATGAATTTCGGATTTAGCTTTATTATTTTTTTTATTTTTTTCCCCATTATATTTGCGATTAAGTGTTACATTTAGTTAAAAATATGTGTTTTTAATTAATTATTTTCGTTTATTTAACCTTATTTCTTATTTTTCAATTTTCTAATTATTTGAGTTAAGGTTTGTTGTTTTTATTTTATAAAAGTTTTTTTATTTCAATATTTCGCTACTCCTTTGTGTAGCATCTTCAGGAAAATAAATAAATTAATAAATTTTCAAAAAATTTTAAAGTTTGAAAAAATTTTTGAAAGTTTGAAAAACATATTTAAAATACTTGACAAATATTTCTAAAACAAATAGAATTAATTTTAAGATAGATATTGAAACTTTAGCTCAGAATTATAAATATTTATTACAAAAGAAATAACACATACTACATTAATTTATAACAAATATTACATCAATAGATTTTTTAAGTGTTAATTATTTATATTTTTTGTTTTAGAAATATTTGTCAAGTATTTTAAATATGTTTTTCAAACTTTCAAAAATTTTTTCAAACTTTAAAATTTTTTGAAAATTTATTAATTTATTTATTTTCCTGAAGATGCTACACAAAGGAGTAGCGAAATATTGAAATAAAAAAACTTTTATAAAATAAAAACAACAAACCTTAACTCAAATAATTAGAAAATTGAAAAATATGTGTTTTTTAAATTTTATATCAAATTATGGAGTTTTCAACGAAATAAAATTAATCCAAAAATAAATCCGGTGGTTAAAAACAGTTCCATTAATAAAATTGCAAAAATTATTGTGAAATATTTTTAATTAGTAATTAGTATTTAAATGATTGTTTACATTTTGTCGGAAGTCTTCGCGGACCCTGGGATACGCTTACTTGGGAACCGTTGAATTACAGCAATTATTTTTTCTGATTTTGTCAGGTTATTTCGGCAACGGTATTTTGGTAATGGTATTTCAAGGATATTGGTATTTTAGTTTTATCGGTAACGGTATTTTACGGATAACGGTATTTCAACTAATTAGGGATGACGATAATCAGTTGAAAGGGTTTTGAATGACTATAATCAGTTGAAAGGATTTTGAATGACGATAATCAGTTAAAAGGATTTTGAATTGGTAACGGTAATGTTAGCGCTATTGTCTGCCATCCCTGGTTTTTATATACGGCAACAAGAAAACTACAAAATGGTGAATCTGCAGATTTTTTTTTACTATATACCAACACTCAGGGGATGCCCCCTACTAATGCAGTGCATTGTGTTCATATCAGAAAAATAGGTTATGCGGTGGAGGAATTAGGGAGTAGTGTATATAGCTATTTGTCTCGAATTTCTCTAAATTGTAAGTGTCAGGAAAGACGTCTGCGGGGAATTTATTCCACATACGGGATTTTTTTTATAAAAAGTCGGTTCAAAAATTACAATTTTTGATGTTTTTTAACATATTTTTTATACAAGTTATTAAACTATAGCAAATTGGGTATCAAATAAGAGGGTATCTAAAATGTGTCCGAGCATGTCCGAACATTTTTGTTATTCAAAAAACAATTTTCGACTAGAACCACATTTGTATGGGAAGTTGTTGTTGGTTAGAGTTCAAATTAACACATTATAATGCTTATTTAATTTTATCGAGGGAGTGTCCGGGTTTTTTCAATTTTCGTAATCGTTCGGTTTAACCCGACTTTTCGCAAAGAGCTTTTATAATCTGAAATACAAACTTTTTGAGTTTTGTATTATAAATTGATTTTGTGTGAATTTTCTATGGAGAAATTTAAAAAAGTACATGAACATGAACCATTCAAAATCGTTATTTTTTAAGAAAACGCACTTAAATGTACTAGAACTTTGTTTGCGTTGATTGGGAAACATGTTTAAACATACTTGAATGTTTTTGTTTGAATTTTATAAATTAATATTTGTCACATGCTCCATATTTTTAAGGTATAAAAATATATAATTTTTTTTTTGGTTTAAGTATTTTTTTTCTTAAACTAAAATAGAAGGTAAGTGAATTTGGTCATAAATTACCACAGTGCACAGTGGTAAAATACGGTCATAACACTATAACCTCTTTGTTTATTAATTTAAATAACTGAAATTTGGTCACAATAAATACAGGGGTTGGCCAAGTTAGTATGGAAATAAAATGTATATTTATATATATTGTCTTATGCCCTATATCAAAAATTATCAAATTCGGACCATGTATTCAGAAGTTATGTGTAAAAGTATGCACTTTTTTAGATTTTCATACATTTTCTGTAAAACTTTGATAAAATTGATAATCCATTTTAGGGCGAAATTCAAGCGCTGCGTCCGGAAAAGAAACTAAAATGGTTGTAGGGTTGCTATATTTTTTATAAAGTTTCCACTTTTTAATACGATAATTTCAATACGGTAGTCTTAAACAGCTAATTAATTTTCAGAAAATGTGTTGCCACCAGGGTTGGCATTCAAAACTTTTTATAAAAACGGTAGTTGGATACCACAGTAACATTAAGGCCGAAATGAAAATTTTAAAAAAGTGATTAAATTAAAGACATGGTTCTTCTAATGTAACCGGTTTTATTTTAGCATTTTTCCTGTTTGATTTTGAAATATCTTGAACTAGAGTCAAAATATCGCTAAAATACCGAAATGTAGATTTTTAACGCTTTTTTGTTGATAAACAAAATTTAATGGATACAATTTTAAATAAACCCTGTTATATCAGAAGACACGTGCCACTATTGGAATCGTGGTTTTAAAACATTCATATCAGGAATGATGTGGGCGTGGTAGGCAACTACCGTTATAATGAAATGGTAGTGTTTGAAACCAAATTAATTTTCATATATTAACATACTTACTACATGGAACAGTTTCGATTAAATTTTATTTTAAATATCTACTGTGAGCGTTGTGTTGTAATGGTTAGCGCGTTGGACAGTTATACAGATGATCCCAGAACAATTTAAAAAAAAAATATGTATGAGTTTTCTACAACTCATAAGTATCGCAGCTCCCACCTTCGGTATTCCCATACCACTTAACCCCACCGAAGTAAAAGAATGATCAGGGCTATGAACCGAAAAGCTTCAATTAGTTCGCCAACTCTCTATCAGGTGGCTAGCAACAACTGTTCTAAGACTTATTATCTCGCGCAATTACAGTGATGCCATATTTAAATCCCCTCATCTTTCCTCAGCTTTCATCTCTCCACTATTCCTTTTCCAAAGAAAGCATTACATTAATAAATAGGAAGCATTTTCTGAGTGTTGCTTCTCTTAAAAAAAAAATTTAACAAAATTTAATAAATAGAATTTTGAAATAAGCCATGTTATAACCAGTGATGCCAGATAACATTTTTCAGATTCCCTACGTTTAAAAAAAATCCCTTTTATTCCCTACACCAAAAAATTTGTTCCCTACATTTTTCCCTACGTTATATATTCAATAAAAAATTTAAAAATTACATATTTTTTAAGTAAATTTTATTTACTTTATTGTTGACAAGTAATAATTCAGGTATATCAAGTCTATATTAAGTAAAAAAAAAATATAAAAATTAACAGAAAAAATACGGCTATAAGATTTTAAAAAGAAGTTTTAATTGTAAAGTTTTTTTAAATTATTTTTTTTTAAATGACTCTCTGTACATTGAAAACTTGTACAATTCATTATAGTAAATTGTAAATGAGATGGAATGATACAAATTGAATTCAATACATCATTGCTGAATTTATTTCTTTTCTTTGTACGGACATCTGTAACAGTAGAAAATATTCTTTCAGCGTCTGCATTCGCATGCGGTAAGCTTAAAATACTTGTTGTTAATTTTGCCGAAGTTGGGAAATACAAAATCTTCATTGAATTTTTTAGATTTACATATATTGGACCAAAATTCGTCTTAAGCTAGCTTAGACAATGGTTTTCTCTCATGTTCAGAAAAATTATATTCCAGAGTTAACCACTCTTGTGTGAGCAGATTAATATCAATATTAAACTTTTGACATAACAGTTTAAATTGAATAACGTTTTTATTACCAGCACCCTTAGCCAATTCAGAGTTAAGAAATTCCATTTCTTTGAAAATTTATTCGCTTTTTAAAGGAATTCTCTTTTGTGTTTCTTCCAGTGTGGTGATAAAATTTTAAGCAATTTGGTATGCACTTGATTTTGGAAATTTTGCTACCAAAAGTTTTTGAAAATATTTCTTTAACTATAACTTACTTTTAAATTGTAAGGCCACATTCGTGGCCTATCAGAAATAATATGTCGCATCCAATATCGCATACAAATTTTTCTGATTTTGTTGAACTGTGTAATAAATGAAAATAAATATAATTCCATTGCACTTATTGCCTGCCAGTTTCAACTTTTTAAAAGTAGTTTGGTCTCCTAAACCCGAATTCTTTCTTCATCCATATACAATTTAAATATTATTGTAACATTGGCTGTCTTATGGAGCAGCAAAATTCTATATTTTTTATTTTGGGCCACCCTAACGCACATATATATCTGTGGAATGAATATTCTACAACTGGTAAGAATTGTTAAAAAAAGCATATGGGCGGGTTGAATCATTCGAATATACAGGCAAATAAATTCTATAGACGCATTTAAACTTCATGGATTACACACCTCAACAAGCTGCCTTGGTTTGAATGCCGATATGAGATTTATATAGTCTTTGATGCCCTGATTCCAAATCCGACATCAACATTTTTTCATCACCTCACAATTTTGAAAAGTTAAAGTTGCGAAAAATCACTCTTTTGGCACTTTTGACGCTGTTTATTATACGATTGACGCTTTCTAATGACTCCAAACAAAAATCAATATTTACAATACACTTTACTTTACCGTAATGATATGTTCTAAAACGGATTGTTAAAATAGCGTAAGCATAAATTTATCAAATACCTGCTACAAAAAAATGTAAATAAATTTCCAATATGATATTTGAGAAAAAAGAATTATTGGATCGTACAATTTTAAAGAGACCCAGCAAAAGCACACCTTACCAAATAATGAGTCTAGTAATCTAAACTCAATGGTTTGGATTTATTTCCCTTTATATTATAATTCTAACTTTTTTATATGAAATGTCCCAAGAGTAATGAGTTATGCATTACTGAAAGCATTACGTAAATATGAATTATAATGGGTTCCCTATATGCATGCAAGGGTATGAATAATAAGCCATTACCATAAGGAAAAAAAATTGGTCTAAAAATTGATTTTGAAAAAATAACGAATTTAAAAAAATAGGTTGTAAAGTTGTTTTAAAACATGGCCGAGCCGGAAATCGATCCCGGGTCGTCTGATTAACAAACGACCGCTCTATACTTCTATTTGATAGTTTAAAAAATAAATGACGTTTTTGTATGAGAGTAATGCATTATAAATTTCTTATTGGTAACCCATTATTTTATTATTTAAAGTATTGCAGAAGGTAATAAATACTTATTACGAATGTATTGTATTAAATAATACGTAGTCATTACCCTGTTTCTGCTGGAGAGCTTATATTTAAAAACAATTTAAACAAAGTTAAAAAGGAAAGTTCTAAGTTTATATAGTAACCCTAAAATATATTTAAGCTCCCCGGATCCATGGCCTAGGCTAATTTTAAAAATATAATACATATTTGGTAATTTTTTTATGGAACTTTTACCTATAATAACAAACAATTTTGAAACGTATGTTAACTTATCATACAGAATAAAGTTCAATATAGTAACCATCGTAATAGAAATGCTTAAGCGGTTCGGATGTGTGATTGAAAAATGTAAAAAAGATTTGGAATCAGCGAGACAAAATCTATTTAAAATACATATCGCGGTTCAAACCAAACCAACTTTTTCTCATTTTGTGATAAAGTGTTATTTAGTAAGTATGGTAGTATTTTTCTAAAATAAAAATTATTATATTAAAATTAGAAACCTTAATTTTGGTAAAATAAGGCAGCCTTTTTAGTATAACAATAAATTTAAAGTGAAATTTAATTAGACACAGTTCTAAACTTTTAATAACTTTGTTTGCGAAGGTGGTTTTTGAAATTTAAGCATACAAGAGGAACAGTGTTGCGACCAGTAAATCTAAAAAATAGACAGCTGTAGTGCAAAACTTATCCAAAAAAATATTGAATTGCACAAAAAATTATTTAAAAAAATAATTTTATATAATTTCCTAAGAATTGTTATTTTAAATATAAACAGTTCATACATACACATTTGAAATCCTCCTGCTGTAACAAATTTTTTGTATGATTCTTTTTAGAAATCAATATAAACAGCAATATTTAAAATATTATAAAAAATGATTTATTTAGATAGAATATTGTTCTACCTCAATTCCAAAATCTAAAATGATATTGTCATATTAGATTTAATAAGTTGCTTTTCAAAAAGTTTGATTATTATCATGGTAGAAAATACAGTTGTTTGATTGGTATCATCGTTGGTCCTGAAATATTTCGACAAATAATTTTGTGGAATATCCGAGATTATTATCTTTCATTTGATTCCATATATAATATTTAAATAATTTGTTTAAACTTATAACTTTAAATGTCCTTTTGAAAGGACATATGATGTTATAACGAAAATCTGAGTAGGCAGTTTAACAAAATGTGGTATGCTGTTTAACATGTATGTCGCTTTTAACGTTTTCACTACCGACTTTTTGTTTGTGGTATATTTATATTTCGACTTCAGATTCTTATTACGGTTCCTTAAATTAGAAAGAAAAAGGTTCACACATATGGCACCTCCCCCTCATATTCTCCAAAAACTGGGTTCGGAAATCGAATTTTTGGAACTTCTCAACCCATTTGTACCACTAAAGCATTCGAATAATAAAAATGCTTTGTTTTATTTTGTTCTGATCATAAATTCTCAATTTCGAGATTCTTTCTTTGTTAGTATTGGAGATATGCCCCTTTTTCGGAGATAAAGGCTCATTAAAAAAATAAGAGTTTGTTAACAAAAATCGCGACTATATTGTCGTGATGAAGAGTTTGTGCATATAATGATTTTTTCTCAATGATCAATATCCTAATGAAAAAAAAAGTTTTATTGCATTATCATAGTTTTTATATTTTGTTTTAAATGTGTACACTGTAGTGTAAAAGAGTAGTGAAAGGGTTAAAAAGCGTGGCAAAAAATATTGAAATTTGTAGTAGGGTACTAAGGGAATATACAAAATATTATGTTAAACACACAGTTCAACAAAATCAGAAAAAGTTGTGCATCGCGGTTGCGACCTATCATTTGTAAGACTTTGGGACGCAGATCATGAATATGTCCTTAGAATTTTTAAGAAATATTTGAAAAAAACTTTTTGTAGGAAATTTAATTCTTTTGGTAAACTTTTTGCAAAAATGTACAAAGTTGAAAACAAAACCGATACTTTTTTACAACATTCAAACAATATGAATTATGGTTTTTAATTTAATATATAACACATTTCAAAAGGTGTGATAGTTTTCCCTCTGCATGTATTTAAATCCGTATTTCGATCCGAGAAATGGTTCTACTAAATTGTATCACTTAGGATCTAATTACATTTAAAAATATACAATTAAATAAATAAATATTCAATTCTATCCGAGTTTTATCCCGATATAATTACATCTAATTTTATTATATTTGATACAATTAGATAAAATTCGATGCATAATAATCTAAATATATTTAAATTAAAAGATATTAAGTTACATACGAGGGCGAATCAACAAGTCCGTGACTTTTCGAACTTCCCTCGTAGTTGTATGAAATGCAACACTGCTCCCATCAAGTACCACCTGTTAATAGACTACTGACAAATTTTGAGCAAGTTCAGTCATTTACTATTTTTTTAAAAAAAATGGCAAAAAGTGAATTTCGAGTACTAATTAAACATTATTTTTTGTGAAAAACCCCGTCAATCAAACCAAGGAAAAGCTTGATAAATGCTATGGGGACTCTGCACCATCGTTTTCAATTATAAAAAAGTGGTTTACTGACTTTCGTTGTGGTCGCACAAGTACAAATAACGCTGAACGTTCTGGACGGCCAATTGAGGTCAATACACCCGAAATGTCGAAAAATCCAAGATATGGTGTTGGCCGATCGAAGAGTAAAAGTGCGTGAGATTGTTGATGCCATAGGCATTTCATATTGCAGTGTGGTTTCGATTTTAAATGATCAGCTGGGTTTAAGAAAGCTGTCTGCAAGATGAGTGCCGCGTTTGCTCTCAATTGACCATAAACGTAATCGTGGCCAATAAGGCGATGGGATGCAAGCGGGATAATCCACATGTATTACCTTGAAAAGGGAAAAAACAATAAACGGCGAATATTATGCCAACTTATTGAACCGATTTAACGAGGATTTAAAAAAAAACGACCCCATATGGCCAAGAAATGCCTATTTTATGAACCTCGAAAAATCCTATTTTTTTGGAAGGGATACAAAAATCGGAGAAACGTTGGACTCAGTGTATTGAGCTAAAAGGAGATTAATTAATTTTTAATTTTTCTTTTTGCAAAAAAAACTGTGTTTCATTCAAAAAGTCACGGACTTATTGATCCGCCCTCGTATATTAAACCTCCATAACTTAAATTTTATTTATATTTTTTAGAACATACAATTTTCGTTTTAAAAAAATTGTTAATTTTTATTGAATTAAATTTTTTTTGTCAATATTTTTTTTTTTTATTAATTAATAATCATATAATTACAAATTATATACTATTACCCTAACCGAGCACTAGCTACTATGGCCTTCGGCGCGTTGTAGCGAAAACAGACCAGTGCCTCTGGTGGGAATCGAACCCACGACCCCCGCACTGATAAGCCAGCACGCTACCAACTAGCCTACCGGGGCGCACTTTTTCAATATTAAAAAGGGTTTGTTGTTTGTAATGAAAATCGATTTCGCAAAACTTATATAGCAACTGACTTAAAAAATGACAGACGTAGTTTTCGATAATTATGTATTGGATTATATCTAATTTTATAAAAATTTAATTAAATTTATAAACCATGTATTAACATATATAAAACTCAGAATAGTATTTTTTATACATGATTGTGCTTATACATGAATATTTTTGGTAAAACATTTTAAAAACATTAGTATATAAATACATATTGTTACATATGCTATTTTATATGATCTTATATTTTTATATTGAAGAATATATTGTTATATATAATTTTTTTACTCGGGCTATTTTTGATAAAAATATCTAATATTTTAACCATATTTGAGTACTTTTTAAAACAAGAGCATATTTTTATATCATATTTTATCGATTTTTTTATTATTTAGTTTTTAGTTATCGAACAATTATGTTTAAAAAAAAATATTTTTTTGGGTTTTCAACACTGATTTCGACAGTTTAAGCAATTTTTGCAAATTTAAATTTCTTGTTTTAAGACTTTACCGTCTTAGCTATATTCAATATTTTATCTCCTTTTTTGTTTGCAAATAAAATAAAATTCTCAAAGTTACTCCAACTATACTGAAAAATAAGTTTTAAAATACGAATACCTAAAGAAAATGTTTGTTTCAAGAGCATGTTTTCCGTTTTTGGTGCATTATTTATGACCTAACACTTGATTTTTTTGTACAGCATATTGCCGGTTGCATTTTGAGAGGAAATTTCGACACTTTTGATGATAAAAATTTAAAAAAAAAACGATAAATTTTTTTCCGAAATTCTTGTGGTCTACCAAAATTATTCTTAAAAAAAATATTTAGGATAATTTAAACTTTTTCTTTACCATTTCGAAAAAAGATTTACATTTATGTAAAAGTTTATCATTTTCGAATTAAAGTACATATTTTAATAGCGATCATAAATATTTAAACATCTGATAACTTGTTAAACAGAATTTTTCTAATTAAATTGCGATATTTGAAAAAGCAAAATAAAATTGAGTGTTTTAAGCAACAATTTTTTATCAACATTATTTTTTAGTGTAAAAAAATGCTTTTCATTTGCTTGCGCGAGCTCGTTATTTTGTTGCTGAGTTTCGTGGGAAGTGTAGTATTTCTATATGTATATACTCTTTGCTGAAAACGGTTAATAAGGTTAAAAAAAGCTGTATTTTTAGGTAATTATTTCTGCAATATTTCGGATTTCAGAAAAATAATTATATGCAAAAAAACGGATGCAAATACATCAGTTTTGTATATGTGTGTATCAGTTCCGAAATAATAATCTAATGGTTTTAAATTAGAACTAAACTAAGGCAAACTATGAGCCCATTTCTCGGATATAAATGCACAAATTAACATATTAAATTACATTTGACCAGGGACAGGAACTTGATGGACTAAAAAAGTGTGTTTTAGGTTCATATAATATGCATGAAAAATCTTAAAATATGCACTAAAAATTTTAAAAATATGCAGTTATAATTTTTTTAATGTTAATTTTCTTTGAAACTGTCAAAATTTTAGTTCAGCAATTTAGGAGAGCACTGTGGATAGCAATTTCCACGGTAGTCTTCTAAATGGCTTAACTGATATTTTCGAAAAAAATTAACATAAACTGTGAAAAGAGTGGCACTTTAAATTAATTATGTTTCATGTGTAAATTTAAAAAAAAAAATTGTATTGTTAATATATTCTCTGCATACTTAACACCATTCAAAAAAAAAAATAAAATAAACTTAAAAAAATAAAAAGTGACTTTTTTACGAAAAGCTAGCAAAATGCAATAAAAATATGCATTTAAAGCAAAATAAGCAAAAATGTGCTATAAAAATATGTATTTATAGCAAAATATGCACGAAATTTCGGTCCCTGATTATGATTTTATGTAAATGCATTATATCAATTTTTTTTAATCCGGTTGTTATGTTTGGGAGTATTTTAAAAATTATGTAATTTAGATATACATTTTTGACTATTGCCCTTCAGTAGACATTAATACACACAACACTTTACACATGAACCCAAGTTTTGTGAGTCCATATTTGGCCTGGACCAACGCTTTCACCTCTGTCCTATGTTTCACATTCCCATGAAAGTGAAATCAATACGACTTTTTGGTCCTTTGAATTTCACATACAGATTTTTACTTTCGATTTACTTTTCTGAAGAAATTAAAAACGAAAGACTGCTTTACAAGTTAAAATTCGACATTTTGACGGAAAACATATGTGTTCGATAATTTTTCGAATACTATTTCGAATTTTATACATTTATGGGAATTAAAAAACACCAAATTTCAATTTCATGTGTATTTCAAATTCATTCGTATGCAAAAAGTAGGAAAACACAGGACATAGGAGTTTGAATAACCAAGTTCTTATGTAGATAACAAAGTCGAAAAGAGAAAGAAAAAATAAAAGAAATACAGATGTGTATAAAATCAAACCTTTTTTTGAATAATCTCTTCATAGTTTTTAAAACAACCGCTATTCACTGCTGAACCGTAACTACGCATCTGCATTGAACGCTCCCATAGTGTTTGCCACTGAATTGTGTCATTGCGTCGTCTTAAAGAAGAGCGCAAGAAACGGTTATTTAACATGCTTGATGTTGGTGACGTTGACGATGACGTTTTAACTGAAGCAGCAGCACTATTCCAAGGTGGTCGAATTTTTATGGCTGAAATAAATTTTATACTTGAATTGGGTTTTGAGCTTGTACGAAAACTTCGGTAGTTTTGAGTGCGTTCAAATGTGGAGAAATTTATATTCGCATTAGGAAGCGGAGATTGATGATGACGTTCTAAATGCTGTTCACCTTCACTGTGCAAACGGATTCGAGAACTCAAATTGTTTGTTGACTTCATAAGAACAGGCGAGAGTGATGTTTTGTTTTTCCTTCTAGGTGGCAATGGAGATTTATTACTAGATTGTAGTTTTTTCAAACTATCAACTATTTTTTCCCCAGATGACCTTTTCTGTGCACATTTCTCGTCCAGATATGGTTTAGTTTCATGTAATGAATCAATAGCCATGACCATGCTGGACTTTTCTGAGCCGCTGTCACTAATATTTTCAGAACTAATACTGCTTTTTCGATGCCCTTTCTCTCCCCGAGGTGGAGGTATTGGTTTATTTAGTTTCGCTTTAATAGTACCACAAGCATGCGCCTTGCCTGTGCACCCTTTGTGAAAAGCTGGATTAAGACCGGATCCCGGCTGAGCCGGTGTTGCTGGTATAATAGGCGACCGTAACGTATGTTCAAAACTTTTCGGCAATATAAACATGTTATTGAATCACTATACTTGTAATTAAAATTCTTTGCAATTTAAACTTTATTTGGTACAGTTTTATATCACTTCACTGGCTTAGTATTATCCGATTTATATAAAGCGATCGAAATAATTCCGTCAGAGGAATTGTGTTTTTTTTTTATCTTGTTACAAAAACAATCCATACACGATATCTTTTTAGAAATTAATTTTGGTGAGTGCTATTGATCAATTCCGTCTTTGCCATAAGGGCACACGGGGCCCGTGCCCAGGGCCCCGACCTCATGGGGCCCCGAAAGGCCGATATATTCGATTATACGAAAGAAAGAAGTTAAATATTTTGTATTTTTCTGGTGATTTTCAGCAATTTTTTTGTTAATTTCAAAAACAAATAGGAATAGAAAAAAAAATTTAACCGAAACTTAAATATTAACAAATACTAAAAAAATGTATTTGGGCGATTTTTCAACTGTATTTGGCGATACAAACAAAAAAAAAAAAACTGGCAACCCTGACTGGTGCAGATAGTATTAGTTGACATTGTGTATATTTAGGGGATTTCCCGTATGAATGTCAAAGTTTAACGCAAAGTTTTTTAAAATTAAGAGTGTGACTTCTCCGAAACTTCTAAAATTTTTCCAAATTCAAGCGGTAAAACAAAAACTAGATACTTGACTAAAAATGTGTTCACCCGTATATTGAGGAATGGTGAGTCTTTAGAAAGAAAATGGCTCCTATTTTCACCGTCAAAGAACTCTGTATACTGTTATTGCTGCCGTCTATTTAATACTACTACTGGTACTGGTCATAATTTGAGTTCTCCAAATGGATATAAAGACTGGAAACATATAAGTAATTTATTAATATAGCATGAGAATAGTTTACAACACAGGGAATCAATGATGAAATTTGTCGCAAGAAGCAAAACTACTGGGCGAATTGACAGCGAGTCTTTGTCCCAATTTAATACACAAGTCAATTATTGGAAGAATGTACTTAAAAGAATTGTTGCAGTAGTGAAATTTTTGGCATCCAGAGAACTTGCTTTTCGTGGTGATAATGAAATAATAGGGTCTCAAAATAACGGAAATTATTTGGGATGCTTAGAACTAATTAGTGAATTTGATCCTTTTCCTGCTGATCACATGCGAAACTGCGGAAATAATGGAAAAGGAAATACATCATATTTTTCTGAAATATTTGTAATGAATTTATTAATATAATGGGACAGCAAGTGCTAAAAGCGATTGTTAATGAACTAAAAGCTGCAAAATACTACTCTATTAGTGTGGATTCTACACCAGATCTTTCACATGTTGACCAACTCACCTTTATCGTTAGATACGTCGAAGACGGAGAGCCTATTGAAAGTTTTTTTGCAATTTTTGCCTATGGATGAACATAATGCTCAATACATAGCAGGTGCCATTTTAAACTTTACTGAAAGTCTTGATATTCCTATAAAAGATTGCCGAGGGCAGAGTTACGATAATGCATCAAATGTGGCAGGAAAGTATTCTGTTGTTTAGGCAAGAATAAAAGAAAATTGTGAATTTGCCATTTTTGTTCCATGTGCGGCACATTCATTAAATTTGGTAGGTGTTGAAGCTGTTCAACGTGTTTCAGATGCAGTTTCCTACTTCCAATTCGTTCAAAAATTATTTAATTTTTTCTCGGCTTGTACCAAACGATGAAAAATTATGACAGCAAATTTGGAAACAAATAAAGTTTTGAAGTCTCTCCCGGATACTAGATGGTCTGCACGTGCTAATGCTATTAATGCTTTGCAAAATGGTTATT